>MU223918.1:660955-704075 GCA_018584345.1 Thuja plicata | reverse complement strand
AATAGATCGAAGAGACTTGAACTTCATCAGGAAGTCCTCAATGCTGGTGAATGATTCAGGTACCAAGGAGGTGAACTCTGCATCTATCTGGAGAACCCTGAACTGATTCATTGTGCCAAACAAAGTGTAAAACTTGTCCCACATATCCCTGGGTGTGGTCAGACCATCCAGGTGGAACAACATCCCATCTGAAATATTCATGGCAATGAGGCCCATTGCCTCATCCATCCTATTTATGTGCATAAGAGCCTCATAAGGCCTCTATAGAATTGGCTGAACTGCATCCAGGCAGGACCATAAACCTCGTGACATGAGGAGTCTGGTCATTTGTGGCTTCCATGTGTGGTAGTTATGTGGAGTCAGAACGACAATGGATGTGTCTGACATTGAGAGAATAAGACGGAAGTAGAAGGGTCTCTCTGAATTGAAAATGCAGAAAGAAATATGCACCCCCTACAAATTATCAAACTAACTCCCGTACACCACAAAATGAAGCAAAAACACAAAGAACAAGAGAAAAACCTGAGGTCCAAATGCAAAGAAGGAGGAAAACAAAGCCTCAACTTTGACACCAAAAATAGGAGCTCAAATGGCGGAACCAGTGATCAAGACCAGCATCAACACGTCCAGCTCGGAAACACCTTTCCGGCGATATTTTTTTTTTCAAAAACGGACACCGTATGCTCAAGTTACGGCCAAAAAACCAAGTGCCCCTCCAAAGACCAACTCTCTGGAAAAAACCAGACATTGGATAAAATTTGACATTCAAACGCCCGTCACCGTCCACTGGAAAAAAATTGACGGCCGTCAAGGCTGTCGTTGGAAATTTTTTTTAGTCACCGGAAATTTCCAAAAAACCGCCGGAAAATTTGAAATTTGCCCCAAAAAAAAACTGGTGGCTGACATCAGCTGACATCAGCACGGTACTGCTGAGCTAGCGGGACGATGGCTGTCCGGTGGTGGCCACCGGCGGAGAGGAGACCGAGCGGCTTGTGGGTGGTGAGAGAGCGACGCCCGGGCGGCAGCGCCGGTGGCGGGAGCCCCAGTGGCTGGCAGGTGGCGCGCACCGGCAGGGGCCAAGCGCAGGCGGGTGGAGGGTGGTGCCAGGGTGGCGCGCTCCGGCTGCCCTAAATATGCAAGAAAAAAATGCATTTTTTAATTTTTTTTCTCAAAAATCATGCTCGTATAGCCTAGGAGGCTAAAATATTTGCTTGAGGTCACTGTGACCAAAATGGTCGAACTTTATAGGTATTTTGACTCTCCTGGGCCTTCTGAATGCAATGGTGGAGTCTGTTTTTTCTCAAACGGATCCAAAAAATAGCGGCTCCTTCAAAGTGACAGAAAAACCCCAGAAGAGCTGTGGCTGTCGTCTTTGAATCGTTGCTTTAAAAACCTTCAAACCAGGCAGCGACAGAGTGACTCTGATACCATGTAGAAACTTATAAATATAGCTTTGACTTCCAAGACCCGTCTGCATGCAAAATACATGTTACCCCAAAGACAGAAAAAGCAAAAACTCTTCTGTGCTCAAAAGTGAGAGCTCAAAAATGTATTCAGAGAGTATGCAAAAATAAAATACAAGCATTCGACCTTAAAAGTGAATGAAACCCTAAAAAAAGATAAAAGCTAACCTAAGAGAAAGCTTAAGTGAAAAATAGAGTACGACTAACTTAATAATTAATATCAACATGATATAATTAATAAGTGAGGAAAACTATGTACTCTAACATATCCTTCTTCACTCAGAAGCTCTAAGGCTTGAATTTGCACCAACCCACCTTCAAGGGTTCTCCTATTAGAATGGATCAAATCCTCATGGATTCCATCTCCAAATGACCTAAACCACACAAAACATGCATTGGAAAATATCTTGTCAAAAGCTTTGGGGTAGTTGCCTCAATGAGCCCTCTCTAGTCTAGTAGCCCTATCCCACTAGTTTTTGGGACTAAACTTCCAAGTCCTCCAAAGGATACACTAAAAAAATATAATATTATCCCACCCTTTATTGAGTTAGAGAACCTCCTAGAGGGGATCCTTATGAAATTCTAAGACAGGGTCTCAAACTAGCCAAAGACCAGAGACCTAATAGAGCTATTAGGCCTTGGTTTATAAAGTCACTCCCATGTCCCCTATCTGCTCCCACAGTCCAAAGACAAATCCTTCAAGACACGTCCAAAACATGACTAAATCCAAAGGGAGGTCCTCTGGTTCATCACCTAACTCTCATTTCTTAAACATCTTTGTAAACAGTAAGGTAGCCACATGAAGATGTCTACCTAGGGCATCAAATTTCCTAGTGATCCTTGCACTTCCACACTTGACACAAGGAGGGGTTGGATAACCAGGGCCAGAGGCACTCCCAGCTACCAAACCAGCTTGTAGATACAACTCGGAAGCAACATACACAGAACGGGAGAGAAAGAAAGCATAATTATTTCATCAAACATTATACATGTCGAGCTATAAGGCCTTCCTAGTTACGGCCATATACATTTTGATCTTTACAGAATAATCTTCATACATGTGAGGTTACAAACCTACGACCCAAATCTTCTAGCTTTCTGCTACCTAGCTCCTAAAACTTCTCTAAATCTAAGAATAGAAAACTAATATATACAAGAGTCCACCAAAGAGGTCGGCACCAAAGATCCTAAAGATCCAACATAGGAAACAACAAAGACCCAGATTTAGGTCCACACGCATCCCAATGAGAGATCCCAACATTAATTATGCTACAAAAATTAAATGCACATGTCGACCAGAAGATCCAACATCCAAAAACCAACTCGGTGAGAAAGACTACCGAGCACAGAGACCAATCAATGAAACCACCGAGTGGTCAAGAACAACCACCGAGACCCTTTCAGTGTAGCCAGTCAAGATAAGTAACTGAGCCTGAGCGGTGAACCGACAAACCTTCAACCGACCAAACAAGAGCGATTACTGAGCACTTTACTCAGCAGTCTCCAACACACTACTGAACCAAAACAACATATTTTTGGTTGATACAGGATTGCCAAGAACCCAAGATGCTCCTGCATCAGACACTTGGGGTAAAAAGAAAGATTCTTTGAATCATGAGTTAGGTACAACCTGAATTGGATCCAACTTATATTGAGAAATCCAAGATGAGTCCTCAATCGGTCTGTTCTTCCACTTTACCAGATATTCTATGTAATCCTTTCCTCTTGTACTTCTGCCAACTCTCTGTTTCAAAATCTGCTCAACTTACTCTATTTGTTTCTTAGGATAATCACTCGGTACTGTCACTTCTTCATCAGATTCATGATACTCATACAAGTCTGAAATATTGAATATAGTTGATATATCCATGTCATAAGGTAATTCTACTTCATAAGCATTTCCATTGTCAAACCTTCTCGATATCTTGCAAGGACTAAATTTCTTTATCTTTAATTTACCATATGTTCCAATAGGAAATTTGTCTTTCTTCAAATGAACCATAACTGCATCACCAACTTCAAAAGTCTTATGTCTTCTTGATTTATCTGCACTATCCATGTATTTCCGATTACTCTGCTCCAACTTATGTTTCACTTCCTCATGCAATGTCTTCATAAACTCAGCGAATTTTTCACCTTCATCACTCCTCTTTTCTTCTCCAACAATATCTCTCAAGTCCGATATCTCTCTCGGTTGTGTGCCACGAACAATCTCAAAAGGTGTCTTTCCATTACTTCTAATTACTGAACTATTATATGCAAACTCTTCTTGTGCTAACATCAAATCCCAATTACTCAGTGTGTCTCCAACTAAGCATCTCAACAAATTATCCAAACTTCAATTTACTACCTCTGTTTGTCCATCAGTCCATGGATGAAATGTAGAACTTTACTTCAACTCAGTGTCCAACTTCTTCCAAAGTGTTTTCCAAAAATAGATAACAAACTTATTGTCTTGGTTAGAGATTATACTCTTCGGTAATCCATGCAATCTAACAATCTCTTTGAAGAAAAGATCTGCTATATGCACTACATCTGATGTTTTTCTATAAAGTATGAAATGTGTCATCTTGGAAAATCTATCCACAATAACAAATATGGAATCATTACCTCTTACTGTCCTCAGTAAGCCAAGAACAAAATCCATGTTGATATCACTCGAAGGTTTCTCAGGAACAGAAATTGGTGTATACAATCCAGTATTCTTACTCCTTTTGCAACTTGACAAACTTCACAACTTTTCACAAATTTCTGAACATCCTTATACAACTGAGGCCAAAAATACTTTTCCTTAATTAAATTCAATGTCTTATCAATTCCAAAATGTCCAGCCAAACCACTACTATGTTTTTCCTTGATCAAATTAATTCTCATTGATCATCTCGGTATACATAACTGGATACCTTTGAACAACATATCTTCTTGAATGAAATAGTCTTCATACTTACTCGGTTGATTTGGAATATGTTCTCTACACACTCTCCGGGGCTCAGAAAAAATCAGGGTCATTTCATACAAATACTTCATATCATCAAAACCAAGAACCTCAATTCTCATTTCAGTCAACAAAGATCTTCTTCTACTCAATGCATCAGTCACTCGGTTAGAAACTCCACTCTTATGCTTTATCACAAATGTGAAATTCTGCAAATACTCTACCCATTTCATATCTCTGATTCAATTTATTCTGACTACCGAAATATTGTAAAGCCTTATGATCAGTATATACCACAAATTCACTTGGCATCAAATAATGTATCCATTTCTTCAAAGCTTGAATAATAGCATAGAATTCTTGATCATAGACATAATATTTTCTTTTAGCATCATTCAATTTCTCACTAAAGAAAGCAACAGGTTTACCTTCTTGAGTCAACACTTCCACTTGTATCACATTCAACTTGGAATACCTTATTGAAATCAGGTAGGGCTAACACAGGTAATCAACAACCTTTTGTTTCAAAGTCTCAAAACTCTTATCAGCTCCATGTGTCCATTTGAATTCTCTTTGATCTCCTCTCATTGTCTCAGTCATAGCATTACAAATAGAACTGAAATTTCAGATAAACTTCTTGTAAAAACTTGTCAATCCATGAAATGATCTTACCTCACTCACATTCTTAGGTGTATGCCAACTAAGTATAGCTTCAACTTTCTCAGGATCCATCTTCAAACCATCAGCTGAAATCACAAAACCTAAAAACACAAGTTCTTCTTTCATAAAGGAACACTTTTTCAAATTTATCAACAACTTTTCCTCTTTCAATCTTTGCAACACTTGTCTTATATGCATCAAATGCTCTTCTCAAGTCTTACTAAATATCAAAATATCATTCAAGTATACAATCACACATTTATTCAAGATTTTTTTCAAAACCTCATTCAGCAACCTCATAAATGTACTCGGTGCATTAGTTAAACCAAAGGGCATAACCAACCACTCCTACAAACATTCTTTTGTTTTGGAAACAGTCTTCCATTCATCACCTTCTCTGATTCTGATATGATGATATCCACTTTTCAAATCAATTTTGGTAAAATATTTTTCTCCACTCAAACAATCCATTATATCATCCATCCTTGGTATAGAAAATCTATACTTAACTGTGATCTTGTTGATTGCTCTTGAATCAGTACACATTCACCATTCTCTGTTCTTCTTAGGTGCCAATACAACTGGTACTGCACATGAACTCAAACTTTCTCTGATCAAACCCTTGTTCAACAACTCATGAACTTGTCAGTTGAGTTCCTCATTTTCGGTCGGTGTCAACCGGTGTGGTGCCTTATTGGGCAAACTAGCTCCAGGAATCAAATCCATACAATGACCAATATCTCTCATCAGTGGCAAACCATCAGGTACATTATCTGAAATGATCTCCTTGTACTCGGTGAGAAATTTCTCAACTTCTTCAGGAACTTTGTCTTATGTATTCTTACTCGGTTTGTTAGGAATCAAAACATAACAGATATCATTCTTTTTGAAATCCTTAACAAATTGTCTACCTTCCATCAAATAAACTTTCACAGATGTACATATCTCACCAACAGATTCTTCAAAGGGAACAAGATTTGCTTCTTACCATCAAGGGAATTGTTTTAACTTTTGGATTTTCTGCATTTGTCAATTTTCAATTGTTAGCCTTTCCACTACTTCTTACATATGCACATTGACAATGAAAACTCAATTGAAAACAATGAGTTTTGTCGATTTGTACATTGACTTGCGTGAATACTTGATTCAGCTCTTGTGTTATGTAATATGGTTATATAATGATTATGGTGAATGGCTCTCATAATAAATAATTGAAACTTCCTATATTATTGTCTCTCATAAAAATTACTATATGTTGTTCTACTGATTTGAACTACTTCTGAGTTTTTCTTTCTTGTAATAGTGCTTTTACAAGGATTTACTGAAATTAGCTTCTTGGTGCTCCTTTTCTATGGAGTTTAGCAATTATCCTTTCAAGACATTAAATTTATATAATATATTTTTTAAATTGTCTATTTTCACACCTAGATCTTCGACAAATTTGAACATCACTGCTTGCAATCAAAATATAATTACTTGAATACTTATGTGAATTAAAACAAAGCAGATTGTGCCCTATTCAAATAAATATTTGTTATCTTTTGAAATTTCTGAGGGATGCAACATATATGACTAAGAACATAAAACTATTTAGAGAGCACTTTGTTTCAAATTTGGCATTGCATTAAAGTCACACCTAGAAGTTATTATCTCACATACTTTGTTTCAAACTTCGGTCTCAGTTACTTACACATACTTAGCTAATATCTGACCTCAGACTTGTCTAACTATTTGGTGATTGTCCTCTTAAAAAGTTAACTGAATATTTACCTATGTGTGGTTTTTTTGTACAATATAAAGTTCAAAACATCAAGATATGAGCCCAGAAAGGTATTCATGCCTTCAAACTTTCTTGTTGCCTTTGATGTCATACTATACTGTAAAACCATTTGAATAAGGTAGCTCTACTAAGCCTCTATCCACGAAAGGTTGAATTAAATGTTTTTGCAGATTTTCTAATAATGCCACCTTAGAGACTTTGCATGGACACATTGCACACTGATTGTGGGTAGCAAGAAGAACAAATGCAACTGGTGTTAGAGTGGAATGAGTGATAGAATCTATCACTTAAAATGGCATTTGGCAAAAGTAGCAGGAAATAACACCACCATTTACAAAGCATGCCCTACATTTGTTGCATTTAAGGCAAAACAAGCTTTTGACTCGATTTTCAAGGGTAAGGCAAAAAAGGCAAGAACGGGGGTTGAAATAGGCTCCAAATCTACATATGCTAAAAGTATCACTTAGATGAGAAAGATGGTGCACATGAGTAATTCAAGAAATCAAGGTCACACCTTCTACAACATGTTGGCCCTAACATGGATGGAGTAAACATAAATATTTTCTTTGCACCTTGTAATACTCTAGGCTCACAAACCACTTTGGAGAGTACAAGAGGAAAGAAGAATGTCTATGAACAAGCAAAGAAGGCGATTGCAAATGTTTGGTACTCCTCTAGCTTGCCATTCTAGGTTGCTAGGTCTGCATATTGGCAAGGAATGGTGAATGTTATTGCAATTTCAGGTCTTGGGTTTCACGCCCCATCTTACTAGACACTAAGGGTTGGTATGCTCAATGATGCAGTACAAGATATTAAAGATGTTAAGGAGCATCGATTCGAGTGGACTAATAGTGGTTGCACCATTATGTCAAATGGATGGATAGATAAAAGTAACCAAACCGTAATCAACTTCCTTGTCTCTTGCGATATTGGCACAATATATTTTAAATCTACAGATGCATCAAGAACAATCACATCTGCAACATCATTGTTTCAAATGTTTGAACTAGTGGTCATGGATGCAGAGCTAGAAAATGTGGTTCAAATTATTACACATAATGTTGTTATTGGGAGACTCTTGACAAAAAAACACTTTGTGTTTTTTACTCCATGTGCAACACGTTGGAAAACTTGAATGAGTTAAGAAGGTACTACAGAAGGCTCGCACAATTAACAAATTTATCTATTATCACACAAGGGGTGTGTGCATGATGAACTCTTTCATAGAGGGCAAGGAGCTAGTTTGACCAGGGGTGACAAGATTTGCAACACACTTCTTTCCACTACAGACTCTGTCAACAAAAAATGAATTTGAAATGGATGTTTGTTTCAAACAAGTAGATGGAGTCTGGCTTCACAAATCAAACAGATGGCATATCAGAGGCAGAGAAACATGTATTCTACTAGTTTTTGGGATGTGGCTGAACAAGTTAGAATTTTCAGAGCCTCTAATAAAAGTCTTGAGACTAATGGATGGGTATAAATCCCCGATGGGTCATTTGTATGAGGCCATGGATGGTGCCAAGGAGGTGATTAGGGGTCAGATGAAAAATAACAAGGATGGGTGTATGTCATTGTGGAAAGTAATTGATAGGAGATGGGATCAACAAATGCACTCTCCTCTCCATGTTGCGAGATATTTTCTCAACCCAGTGTTGTTTAATAACTCTTCGTTCAAACATATTGATGCTGAGATCAAATAGGGCTTGCGCAAATGCATGGAAAAAATGTTTCCAACGTTGGAGCAATTGCATGAAGCTATGGCACAGTTGTCAATATACAAGCAAGCAGAGGAGTTTTCTCTCTTCTAAGGCTATCTTGGAAGGTAGGAAAACCTTCCAACCAAGTAGACTCTAAACATTTAACAATCTTTTTATTTTGTGGACATGATCATTAAAATTTAAATGTGTTAAGATTTTAAGATATTCTTACATGATATCATCTCCATATAGTGTGTTTTCCAATGCAATGGTGGAATTTTTTTGGTCACGAAACCAAAAATCTTAGATGGCTAAAACACAACCACTTAACACGCGACGGATGAATAACTTAGTGTTTTTCACCACAACATCCGCTTAAAGCTAAAGAAAGCTCAAGGTTGAATTTTTAATATACTTGCAATCAATTGAAATTGTACTCATTGTGTTTTTCACTTGTAAGGCAAAGACTAATCTCTACATGGTCAAAAACAGAAATTATTGAGGATGACAAGCCATTTGCCCTTAACAAGATTGATCCAAAGTCTGACCAGACTGCTGCTGCTGATGATTTTCTTGAGCCTGATGATTTTGAGATCCCAAAGGAGGTCAATGTGGATCCTCGTGTTATTGAACAAGCTGGGACAAGCTCTTACCCAAGGGCTTCATCATTATTTCTACATGGACAAAAACAGAAATTATTGAGGATGACAAGCCAATTGCCCTCAACAAGATTGATCCAAAGTCTGACCGGACTGCTGCTGATAATGATTTTCTTGAGCCTGATGATTTTGAGATCCCAAAGGAGGTCAATGTGGATCCTCGTGTTATTGAACAAGCTGGAACAAGCTCTTACCCAAGGACTTCATCATCAAGACCTCCTGCCCTCTAGCATAACTCTATTTGTAGTAGCAAGAGCCATTGGCTACAATTGAGTTTTCTGAAATTTGTACTTAAAGTTAATTTATATCTTGACTTTTGTACAACTATCACAATCTAGTTATTATTTATGCACTACGAAGTATACTTTGTGCAATGCATTGTAATCAGCAATGTGAATAGGAACAACAAAAATATAATTTTGACAATTCATGTGTTAAGCTCTCCATTTTATTTTCTCTCTAAATCTCTATGCTATGCAAATGTCCTTAAAAAAAAATTAAAAAGTAGTTTTTGTCTCTTTTTCTACAATTTTTTTACCTTTTTCTTAAATCCAATTTTCCCCCAATTGTTTCAACAAAAAACTTTTACTGGTTTGCCGATTTTTTTGCCAAACAATTTTCACTGCTATGCATCTAAGCAGTTTCTTCCACTGGCATAGTGGGGTAGAAACAGAGTGCATTTGTATAGGCCTATAATTTTCTGTGACAAGACTTAAGTTATAGAAGCATGAATCTGAATGCTGAAATCTGATTCAGATGTTCTCTGGGCAGTGGATTGGACCTTGTAGAGTCCAGAAAATACTAAGATTTATAAGCTGACATATGATCAGAGACCTTTGATAGATAAACTAGTATTGCAGTGTGAAGGATCAATAAAGTTGGCCCAAAGACATGGGTTAGAACAAACAGTCTGAACTCCAAATTCACAACATCATAGGGCCACAATAGTCTCAGACTCTCAGCAACCGGGGACTGCAGTATGCAAAACAGGATATTAAAAACCCTCAGACACAATCTCAAGAAATAATAAAAACTGAATATCTAAAAGAAACTGTACTCCAAAGTCACCCAGAGGTGCGTGAATGCAGATTGCCAGCCCAAAAACAAATCTGAATATCTACATGAAACTGTACCCCATGGTCACCCAGATGTATGCAAGTACAGGATGCCTGCACAATAACATCACTTTGAATCCGGGTGCAATAATAAATGAGCAAAGGTATAGGTTACATTAATAAATAAATTAAAGCCACTAGAAGATGTGGATAGAAGGATGTCATGGGATGGCCATTTTGAATGAGGGTACAAGGAGAGATGAGTAAAGGTATGGTTGTTTAATATACAAATTACCCTCACCAGAAGATGTAGATTGGAGGATGTGGGTAGTGAGGCAAAAGATAGAGCCCCCTTCATTGTACCGAAGTCTTCTGGTTTGTTATATTATCCTCACAGTTTTGATTGTCAATCTTCTATAGAATCTCAGCCATTTTATATTGTCAGAATTGAGAAACACTACTAGCACAACAGTGCTCATTCATAGCTTCATCAAATTTTAACCCAATAATCTCAATTGTCTATAGCCTCTAGGAAAAAAAAAAAGTAAAACCAAAATTGTCTCTAACAAACGGCCAAGCATCTCCACTCATAGAAGTTCCAGGATATGCTCTCGTATCAAATTTACTAACCAAATTCTCAGTTATCCCTGCAGGACCCATCAACAGGGTGAAAAGGCTTCAACCCTAGTAGCTTTTAGAATGACAAACAATCACACCACATTGATCTGACATCAGGGTGAACAAAAAATAATCTTACATCATTGTTAGTTGTTCATTAACGATGAATGAAGAATCAAATGATGAATGGGTTAAACATACACCCATTTGGGTCTGGTGATTTGTTATACAAACAAAAACTAAAAAAAGGAAATACCCTATACAGAATCTTTTATGAGAACTCCACCAAAGAAAATGACAAAGGAATTTACTTTCACGGCTTTCTATTTCTGTTAGTCCAGCCTCAGGTGGACCTTCAAAGCACTTTGAAGGGTATCAAACAAATATCATGCAAGATACAGTTACAAAAATCAAATTAAAGATACACATTTTCAAAGATATTTAAATCTCCTCATTGTTGGTATTTTGAGGAATGTGTGATTCAAAACTTTGACTGTTAACTTAAGCATGAAAATTTTATTAGTTAATCCATTTCATGACATTTTGACCTGAGTTGCCAGTTCGGGTACGGGCAAAAAAAAAATTGGGGTTTGGGTATGTGGGTTCAGATACATGTATGTGTGTGTGTGTGTACAAAAAATTTAAAGAAATATACACAATTGTAAAGCTAAATCATTTGAGAGTATGATACTTCATCATTGATCAATGTCAAATGCCAAAGATAAATATTAAATGCCAATTCAATAAACCTTAAAGACACAATAACATCATCAAATACTCATAATGTGCAAAGTTGTAGTGTACTTCAAAAATCAAATGGGGGTTTGGGGAAGTGCCCCCAGGGGGATCGAGGGGCAGCACCCCTTGCATCACAATACAAGGCGGGGTCGAGGGGCGGAGCACCCGCCGCCAAGACCAAATTAATGTTAATGTTATGGTAGCTGCAAAAGAAATCATTCATACCTGTGATAATCCTTCAGTGTTCTCAAGCGTTCTCAGTCTTCTTCTCTTAACCATTACTGCCTAGAATGATGGTAATGGTGTGTAAGTTACTTCGAGCTTCAAGAGAGTTTATCGACTATATGACAAACGTCTTTTATATTACCTTTGTTTACTACTATTATTATCGTGTTTCCTTTCCTTTTTTTGGGCATTGATGATGCGGCTTCTGTCATTTTTCTTATACCCAATGATATGGATGTGTGTCGACATGTGGTTAAGGCCTGAGTGGCTTGTGGTTATGATTAGTGGTGTCATCTTTATTAGCGGTGATTCATTTTATGTAACGTATGTCCATTTGTATTCCATCGGAAAAAAAAGAAAGTCTTTTTGGTTCTTATTGAATATAGAATGTATGAACCAGGTGACCTACATATGGGGTTGGTTGAACATTGGAGGTGTGACGATTCTGGAGCATCGTATGAGACTTGTGCGTAACATTGTCTTGGGTGTGAGATAATAGCTATTGAGCCTCTTTTGTCAAGCTTTACAGCAGTCACTCTTGGCATCACCATGTGTGAAAGATTACCGTGGATGAATAGTTCATTGTGTGGTGCTTTCTATTCAGATTCGTGGAATCCTCTGCATATGTAGTGTTTTGTGGCTTCAATGTTTGTAGAATTTGCATATATCTTCTGCTATGTGTGCAGGATATATTGGATAATCATTTTCTGTTTTTGATCCCTGTATGATCGATTTATGTTTTAACATTCTCAATGTGAGAAGTATTTGTGAGATAAGGCTTATTGATTGATTGTTAAGAGTTAACAATCATAAGCGTGAGAACATTGTATAATTGCTTTGAGTACTCAATAAAGAACCTTTTTTGGGTGTAACTAAGTTTTTCCCTCGAGTAGGAGGGTTTTCCCAGGGTAAATAATTGAGTCATCTGTTCTTATGCTTTTCTGTGTTTCTATATATTGCACTTTGGTTCAAAATTTAACATGGTATCAGAGCGGGTCTAAGGAAACAATCCAAACCAAAATAGAACAATTGGATTCTACAAGAATCATGATGTCTAATCATAATGGGTGTCGAATATGATGTTCGAAATGAGGGATTCATATGAGAACGTGTAGCTGAAAAGCCTTTGAGGATAGAATCTTTGATGAAGCTTCTTACCTAAACGGGGAGGATGTTGTCATGCTCGTCTATGCTTACATGTTTTGCATTCATGTCTATGAGGACAACAGATGTGTTGGTGTTCGAATTTTCGTTCTCTGCCTGCACTATAACTGTGTGATGGCAAAAGATCTCTTGGTGGATTGTGAGGAAATTTAGGCAATAAAGAGATAAGTATCTGAATATTGATCATGAATTTTATGTAGTTATATCATGCTATAATATTGAGAATAGTGAATTTTGTATGCTTTTAGCATTGATCTGTATATTTTCTCTTCATGAATAGTTTGATTCTATGAACTATTACTTATCTCTCTAAAAACGCTTTCAGGATGGATTGAGAAGCAACGGGATGATGAGAGATTACATGCAGGCTATAGGAATGAACATGGGAATGTTGCTTGCAGCCATGGGACTGAATTGGTGGCACATAAATTAAAGAGAAAGAACCCATTCAAATTGTCATTGCAATTAGTTTCTTCGAAGAGGAAGAAATGACATTCAGAGGAGACTATTCAGCTGCAGAAATCAGATTCAGAGGGAGCTTGAGAGGCAAATGTAGTATGCCAAGTCCTTTGCAGAGGATCAACAAGCTTGTATAGCAGTGTCACTGCAAAAGCTCTTTGTTGGACATACATTGGAGTCAATTTCCTAGTATTGTGATAATCAAAGCTATGAGAATGCTGCCCCTGTTGAGAGGGAGTCTCAACATTCAGATGATATTTTATTGTTTTAATGAGTTCTTTGAGAGGGAGAAGATCGAGGTGCAATCCCTTGTTAATGAGTTCTTCTCTGAGAGGGAGAAGTTCGAGGTGCAATCCCTTGTTAATGCATTCTTCTTTGCGAAAGAAGTTTGAGGTGAAAGCCTTTGTTCCACCCTTTGGGAGTAGCTATGGTGGATCCACCCTCTGCGAGTAGCCATGGTGGATGTCATGAGAGAGAATCCATGACTTAGCTTTATGTTCTTTCGCCCTCTAGGAGTAGCCATGGTGAATGTCATGTTGAGGTGACAATATTATGTTGAGAAAATTTGGGATGAGATTTTGTTATTGACATTTTTTGGTTGCAGCTCCTTTGTGCTTGTCAAGTTGAGACACACTATGTCATGTGAATGATCTCTTCTTTGCTAAGAGGGAGTGTTAATGTTATGGTAGTTGTAGAAGAAATCATTCATACCTGCGATAATCCTTCAGTGTTCTCAAGCGTTCTCAGTCTTCTTCTCTTAACCATTACTGCCCAAAATGAAGGTAATGGTGTGTAAGTTACTTCGAGCTTCAAGAGAGTTTATCGGCTATATGATAAACGTCTTTTATATTACCTTTGTTTACTACTATTATTATCATGTTTCCTTTTTTCTGTTCGGGCATCAGATGATGTGGCTTTTGTCGTTTTTCTTATACCCGATGATATGGATGTGTGTGTCGAATCATGGTTAAGGCACGAGTGGCTTGTGGTTATGATTAGCGGTGTCATCTTTATTAGCGGCGATTCATTTTATGTAACATATGTCCATTTGTATTCCACCAGACAAAAAAGGTTTTTTCAGTTCTTATTGAATATTGAATGTATGAATTGGGTGACTTACATATGGGGTAGGTTGAACATTGGAGGTTTGACGATTCTAGAGCATCGTATGAGACTTGTGCGTGACATTATCTTGGGTGTAAGATAATAGCTATCAAGCCTCTTTTGTCAAGCTTTACAGCAGTCACTCTTGGCATCACCGTGTGCGAAAGATTACCGTGGATGAATAGTTCATTGTGTGTGGTGCTTTCTCTTCAGATTCGTGGAATCCTCTCCATATGTAGTGTTTTGTGACTTCGGTGTTTGTAGAATTTGCATATATCTTCTGCTATGTGTGCAGGATATGCTGGATAATCATTTTTTGTGTTTGATCTCTGGATGATCGATTTATGTTTTAATATTCTCAATGTCAGAAGTATCTGCGAGATAAGGCTTATTGATTGACTGTTAAGAGTTAACAATCATAAGCATGAGACCATTGTATAATTGCTTTGAGTACTCAATAAAGGATCTTTTTCGGGTGTGGCTGGGTTTTTCCTTCAAGTAGGAGGGTTTTCCCAGGGTAAATAATTGAGTCATTTGTTCTTATACTTTTCTGTGTTTCTATATATTGCATTCTGGTTCAAAATTTAACAATTAAAATTTAAGACCTTCAAAACCACACAGAATTCCATGGCACACATCATTTTATGGCCTCACAAAGGGCTGTTTTAGGTTTTTCTCAAAAAAAGGCAAAAAAAATTGTTCTTTATTGTGATTTAAGCGTCTTCTTGTATGGCCCAGTGCAGATGTGGACCAAGCGCTGTGGATGCGCTATGGATGTGCGGGTTGCACACCCACAACGCTTGGTGTGCATCCGAGCGCACCGATACATGCACACCCACACCAGAACACATCCTCATCCGGTGCGCAGCAGCAGGGTACAAATTGGGTGCCTTAGATTTTGACTAATGGTGCAAACAAGAAAAACACCTTCCCTCTCTGAACATAGCATGGCACATTTACTGCATTTCCGCTAAAAACCCTTCCTCCTTGGAATGGTAAACGTTGTATTTCAACTGGGCTTCTAGCAGTAACTCTGGGTTGTCCAGGACAAGATAAATCATTTGAAAACTGGATCTCTGACCGAGTAGCAAGTGACTAGCAACTATCAAACGCCCAGTAGGATCAATTAAAGAAGCCAAACCATTGCCAGTGGCTGAAAGTATAACTCTGGCTTTAAGATGTGTGATAGGCAAGTAGATGGTCAAATGGGATTCACAGATAACCTTTGGAGCATTAGTAGAAGTTTCCTTGTTGAATTGGACTCTAGACTAGATATTCTTCTTGAAAATATCTATTACGTTACGAAATTGCCTTGGGGAATAAATCAAACTTGGCTTCTAAATCATGAATCTGAAGGTTGAATACATGGTTTAGATGTTTCTCCTGATAGTTCAAGTTTGCTCATTTCTACCTTCATACTAGTTTAAAAACAGAACCAGCTGTTAGAAACAAAGTTATGTTATATGAGCAATGGATTGAACCTTGTAGAAAATACTAAGACTTCTAAGCTTTTTGCATATGATCCGAGGCCCTTGACAGCTAAATTGGAATTGCAGTATGATGGATCAATAAAGTTTGCCCAGAGAGATGGGTTAAGAACAAACATTCTGAACTCTAAGTACACAATATCGTAGGACCACAATGCTCTCAGCAACTAGGGACTGCAGTGCATGAAGGATGATCGAAAAGTTCTCAGATGCAATCTCAATAAATAACAAAAACTGAAAGACTACAAGAAACTGTATCCCAAAGTCACCCAGAGCCTAGAGGTCAATGAATACAGGTAACATCTACAAGAAACTGTATCAGATGGCTCTCTTACAAGTTACAGCTGCAGAAATCAAATTGGATCTGCACATCTTCAAAGAGAGTTGAATCTCCAAAGTGTTGGTATTTTTTGGAACGTGATCTTAAAACCTTTGACTCTTAACTTTAGCATGAAACTTTCCAATAGTTAATCCATGTCGCAATATTTTTATTAGTAATGTAAACAGGGAAAAGCTCCTTCACTTTCAGAACATGGTCTTTTGTATATCACATTTGCTGCATTTCTTCTAAAAGCCTTCCTGCTTGGAACAATAAAAGTTGAGTTTCAACTGGGCTTCTAGCAGTAACCTGAGATGTCAGGAACAAGATGCATCATTTTTAACTGTTGTGGACCTCTGATCAGAGCAGCATGTATCAAACCCCTGATAGAATGAAATGTTGAAGCAAAACTAGTGGCAGTGGTAGAAGGTCTAAGTCTGGCACTTCGAAGCATTACACAAAGTTTCCTACCCGACTGGACCATGAATAATATTTTGCTTGTGAAATTTTAACCAACAATTCAGAATATATCCCTTGCTCACTGTTTCACACAGGGAAATATTCTACCAGACATGACAGCAAATGCAGGGGGGGCAACCAAATTCAATGGTTGTAAATAATAACATCCATGCTCTATCTAGGACTCTAGACTAAATATTCTTCTTAAAAATACCTCTTGCACAATGGAATTGTTTTGGGGAGCAATAATAAATCAAGCTACACTTTTGAATCATTTTTTCAGATGTTTTTATGAATCTACGAAGTTGCATATATGCAGGCTGCAAAGAAGCCAAGTGTGCTGAAGATATCATCCATGAAGGACGATAGAGATTTGATCTCTTTTCTATTAAAAAATGACAAATGTCAATATATATGTTTTTGGTAGCAAACCATGCAATTTTCTAGCCTTTGTGTTTGCAAAGGTATTTTGATATTCTGACCTCTAGGCAGTTATAGCTCTGACCTCTAGGTCTGGAAACAGCAAACCTTTGTATGGGCCTAAAGTTTTCTGAAAAATAGCTTAAGTTATGGAGGCTGAATCTGAAGGTCGAACACATGGTTCAGATGTTCCTCCTAATAGTTCAAGTTTGCACATTTCTACCTTCCTAATAGATAAAAGATAGAACCAGCTGCTACAAACAAAGTTATGTTGCATGGACAATGGATTGATCCCTGTAGAAAATAAAATACTAAGACTTATATGCTTCTGCATATGACCTGAGACCCTTGACAGCTAAACTGGAATTGTGGTGTGAAGGATCAATAAAGTTGGCGTAAAGACATGGGTTAAGAACAAACGTTCTGCGACTAATTCACAACCTTGTAAGTCCACAATGGTCTCGGGCTCTCAGCCACTGGGGACTGCGTATACAAAGCATGATAGGAAACTTCTCAGACACAATGTCAATAAATAACAAAAACTGAATATCTACAAGAAGCTGCCCCCAAAGCCACCCAAAGTTGCATGAATACAGGTTGCCTGGACAGTAACACCCTTTTCAATCAGGTTTTAATGGTAAATGACTAAAGGTATGGCTGTGTCATATTAATAAACAATTTACAGTCACTGGGAGAAGTGGATAGAGATAACTCTTGTGCAGGTCATTTTGAATTGAAGTACAATGATAGATAGATGAGTAAAGTAGCGGTTGTGTTATATATTTGTTACAGTGACCAGAACATGTGGATTGTAGGATACAGTGCCTTCTTTACCTTGCGGAAGACTACTGGTGCCTATGTTGTCCCAAAAAATTGGATCTTCGATCTTCTATAGAATCTCAGGCATCATATAATCTCACATATGAGAAACGCTACTTGAACAATCTTCACCCAAGGGGAGCTTCATAAATTTAACCAAATAAACTCAATTGCGTATAATCTCTACGAAAGCGGAAAACCAAATTTGTCTCTAACAAATGGCTTTAATTTTCCTCATTCCAAAACAAAAGGCCTGGCAGCTGTATTGCTAAAAGTTTCTGTATCTGCTCGTATCAAATTTAATAACCAACATTTCAGATATCCCTGCAGGACTCATCATCAAGGTAAAAGGTTTCAACCCTAGCTGCTATTAGAATGAAAAAAAATCATACAATATTTATCCGTCTTCAGAGCGAAATGTTTCAAGCTTAGCAGCTACTAAAATGAAAAAAACCATACATCATTGTTCCGAGATCGTGAATAAAGAAAAAATCGCTGAATGTATTAATCGTACACCCATTTAGGTCCGGGCATTTCGAGTCATTTTTACGTTTAAAATGCACACATTTAGCTTTGATTAACGAATGCAAAAACCAAATAGGAAAGATACATAGACAGAATCTTTTACGAGAACCCCACAATAAAAATGGCAAACTAATTTACTTTCACGTCTTTCTACTTCTGCTCCGACCTGAGTCACTTTGGATCTGGGCCTCTGAAGTCGAACGTTTCCTGTCGTGAAGCGGTCTAGGAATTTGATAATTGAACTGTGAAATTGTAACCCCTTGTTCGACATATGTTGGATTTTCTTCCAGGAATCTCTCAACCTCGACCGAAGACCTTAGCTTCTTTCCGCAGGGAGAAATGTAGTAAACGTCCGCAAACTTGCAGGCGTCTTCCCCTCGGAGTGTCAATAAGCGTTGCCATCCTTTGGGAGGGCAAGGGATGTTGGGTTTATCAATTATCCAAAGGCGGGACATATCTGGAGAGAGATCGGGAGGATCATGGCACGAAGCACGGGGCCTCCAGCTAGAAGCCCGTGAACAAACCCAGGGACTCTCAATGGCGCTCTGCCGGATTGATTCATATTGCTCCTTGGTTGGAATTTTTCTCCATTTTAAGCATTCAACGCATTGGACAGCATATGTTCCAATTGTGGGCGCAGACTTCTTCTTTGACGCTGATCTGGGCGTTTTAAGAGATGTCATTGATGCTGCCCCTCTGCTTTGTAGAGGGGTTGCCTCCTCCGCCTGAGACCATGCATGCCATTCTCTAACCTCAATCAATTTAACCTCGAGGCTATCTAAACATAATGCGGACTACATGAAAAGGGTTTGTTCTTACCTTAATGAGCGCCTGTTTTTCCTCCATTTTTTTTTTGCTGTTGTGATCGGAATCTCGTATCGACCTTTTCCACTCTTGTGATTTCTGTATATATATCTGGCTACTTTCGACTTCCTACTTTCGCAAGCGCAGTTCTGTGAGTTATATTGAAATGAAGTATCTATACGACTTTATTGGGAAGTCTAATTTTTAGATTTGTATATTATGGATTGTTTTTATAATTATATTTAATGTTGCATGGAAATATCACTTCTATATTAAGAGTTATGATGGTGGATAGGAGTTATATGTAGTATTTTTAAATTTCATTTGTGCCTAAAGAGTTATGATGGTGGATACAAGTTATATGTAGTATTCCAATGATTTAAGAGAATTTGTGTTTGTTGAATTGTTTATTTCAAAATTGGTTGTTTCAATTATTATCTTTTTATATGTAAATTATTTAGGACTAATGAGATTTTTACATTTGTATTGTTTAGTTATGTTGTGGCTACTAAATTAGGTATAAATTTATAGAGATATAAAAAGAATGATTTTTGTATATGATTAGGTTATGATGAAAATTCTTAAATTATAAATGAACACAAAAATTAAAATCTTGCTCTATTTGAACGCATCTATACATTTTGTGATAAAAGGGCTCCATATGACCCCTTGTAGTGTTGTGAATTGCATGTCCTTGCAATTTCACTCTGCCCAAAACGTTTGTTTAGCCTTGAAAAGGCATTGTTGTAATTATGTTATGATCTTGTTAAGAGGCTATTATTTTAGTAGATTTGTAATGTTTTGCAATTTTTGAATCTGATCTTTTTGTACAAGAGCTCACTTACATGGACATCTATGTGGCATGCTAGTGTCCTGCAAAAATATGTGGATCAATGAGGCATTGGAGTGTTACGCTTGTTGGAATTTGCTAGGGAAACATTATTGTTAGCTAGGGGGTCTCATAGACAAACCCAAACATTTTATTTCATGTTAAAACCCTCCATTCTAAAAAGAAGAAAATAAGTGATGCATTCAACACAATAACAACAAGCAATCTCTTTCTCATTGAAGCTCTTATATATTGTCCTTTATAGCTTGAAGCCTTGAAATACACAATATTGCACAAGTACAACCATCTTGAGCTCTTGTGCTTTGATGTGGCATTGTCCTTCAACACCTGAGGGATCTTCTTTAGAGGGTCGTGGTAGTTTTCTAGAGGGTCCTACTTCTTGGTTTCATTGGATGTCCTTCACTGTGGAGATTCAATATCTTCATTTAATTTTTCTTAGCATATTATTGTCTTTTCATTTGTAACATTGCATTACGGTCCTTCTTCAATATCTATTGTCTTTTATCTATCTTGGTTATTTGTGGATTTAGGAGTGCCATAATAGGAATTTGACTAAGGTAAACCTCTTAACATAGTACCCCAAACTTTTTCTTTGTTTTCTTTGTGTATAGCTTCTCCAAGATTCTTTGTTGATTTGCTACATTGGTGAAATCTATTCATGACTTTTTCCTTTCTTACGGTTATTTTAATAATTATAATTCTCTTGTTTGTACTTCATTATGTCACTTTCTCTACCCTTAGTTATCTCAAAATTTGTGTAGGTATATATTCAAATTTATTTTGTGGAATCTTGTTGTTTGTCTATAAAGGAAGACAATGCATTGCACTATAGTATGCATGTGGTACTAACGTTTGAGGCTAATGCCTCCCACGGCCTACAAAATACCTATACGCTTTTATATTCTATATTTCAATTTTGTAAACGGAGACAAATTATTATATTTTCCTTTCTCTAATTAGAATTTGTATAGAGGAAATTATGTAAACTTTTCCATTTTAATTACAGTTGATTTATTTAAAAGAAAAACCCAGGAATTATTGCACATGTGATTTATTTGAATGTAATAGGAGATCGTCTCAAAGAAAACAATCTCTTTTCGTAGAGTTCTTTCCCTCCATTACATTTTGGTGACCTTAATGTGTCACATATTTTTCTTAGTGTTGTGAACTAACAAATCATGTAAAACATATTCCAGTAGTAAAACTTGTCAATTCTTTCTCTTTTCCTTTGGAAGATAGTTGGATTTGTGTTGTGATATTCATGTGATTTTCACAACCCAATCTACTTCTTCTAGATGAATAGTCAAAAGGAATTTCAAAAACCAAAGTATGTTTCACTCTCTACAACCTCTCTTCAATTAGGATAGAGCTTTATATTCGAGTAGTATCGTATATGTTTACCCTCTAAATATTCTCCATATTATCTAGGTTATAATCCTTCTACACCTCCTAAGTCTCCTAATCTCATAGATCATGATGATGCTCACTATCCCCTTTGAAAATATTCAAAATATTGAGTAGACTATTAAGGTCTTTCAAGATGCTTTAATGAATGATTCTCATTCACAAGTTGCTTGAGTTTTTGTGAATATTGGTGTAATATTTGAGAGTCATGTTCCCTATTATTCATCTCTTCTAGGACATGCAGGAGATTCACATTCAAATGTCACTAGGATGTATCTTACCACACTGATGTTAAGGGCTTCTATCCACATGGTGAGTGGCTCATCACTAGACTCGATGATAGCTTATGTTGCTCCTTCTAGTGGATGTATTATTGCTTCTACTCTCAACCTTTTCTTGGCTACCAATAATAGAAATTATGGATCTCTAATACCATGTTGAAGCTATGGAGCTCTAGCACCAAGTTGAAGTTATACAAGTTCCTCCATGATCAAACAATAAAATAATAACACCTTCTACGGGGAGAGCAACAAGAAAGAATTGCTACATTTCCCAAGAAGCAAAGATTACAAGATGGCAATATTAATTGCAATGAATACTATGATATGATTGTATAGAAAAATAAAGTATCGAAAAATAGAGAAAAAAAAATTTAAAAGCTAAGATATGCAAAGTAGTGCATGATATGCAACCTAGAGGTGCATGATTTGAAAGATAGATGTGCATGATATGAAAACTAGAGCTGAAAAGGTAAACAGGAGCCCAACTAGACTAAACTAAATTAACTTAAGCTATACATGCATGTGCAAACATGTGCTTAATTATGCATGAGAAGATTCCTTGAGTATGTGCACAATTAAATTATGCAACAATACCAATTATGCCTGATGCAACAAAACTATGTTTGTGCAACATAACTACATGTTCCAACAACCCCCCTTAAGTGAAACTTAGAGAGAGACTAAGCTCTAAGAATGAAATGCATGAATGGGTCCAAGCAACAAAAGGCCTGATTGGGTACCTATGTACCGTGAAAGCCTCTCAAAGCAGAGAAAAGGAAAAATACCCAATAGGAGAAAACTCTTCTCCAAAAGAAAGAGATGCATTGCATGAAAAAAATATGAAATGTAGAAGGATTAAGAAGCCTCCAATAAATTTCCCCCAAAAAATATTAACATGAAGAACATCCTCGAAGCACATAGAAGTTCCAAGCAAATGTCAAATGATAATCGCTACAATGTTGAATGGAGGACCTCCTCTAAAAGAGATGATGATCAAGATCAAGAAGACAACAAATTGCATGAGTGTCCTAAATGATGCTACTCAAACAATGAACAAATAGCAAACAAAGATGAAATAGCTATCAATGAAGGATACAAATGGCACATGAAATTTCATGGGTGACCCCAACAACACTACTCAACCACACAAGAGTAAACTGCTAGTAAAAAATACAGGTGCCAATAGTTTAAAGATCAACAAAGGAAAATTCACCTCCACAAAACTAGAATGAAAGAGTGTCTATATAGTAACATCTCCATCTGATCAAATTACAGCCACTACATCCAACTAGTACATAGGAATAGATATTGAATACATAGTTAAATCTAAGGAGAAACCAAGGAATACACAACATTTGATCACAAGGGATACGTGGAATTCAAGAATGGAGTCAACACCAATAGGAAAGGAACAAGTCATATTTTAGGTGCTACTAAACTAAACTAGGACTGGATGCTAGAGAGGTAGTTAGAGAGTGTCATCTTGGAGCTCAAATGGATGGCTACACATGTATCACAGTACTCTCTTGTCTAGATAAGTATATTGATCATACCTATACCCTCTCACACTCCATGATTTAGATCATCCTAGGGTTGAGATGGCTACTCTTAGGTAGCATAAATAAAGGATGAGAAAGGAAAGCTCTTATTTCTAATTTCAATTTGAATATTAGAAAGAAAAAATGACATCTCAAATTGTGTTGGATCTATATCTTATTACAGGATAAATTCATGTGTTTAGGATAAATTCACAATCACAATTTAGCACTTTTTCTCTATCTATTCATCCTAGCAATTTATAAACTCGCCTATATAATTATTTGATTTGTGTTGAGCTTAGAGGATTGGGATTGGTGACATTGATAAATATTGGGGTATGTTATCACGTGAATGAGCTACAGGAGTAGTGTGCTTTAATTAACACCGTGGAATTGAACAATTTATAAAAATAACAATAAAGTGTCTAGAATATGGACTCTTACCTTTTTTAATTATATTCCAAACTAAAATATGTTGTCATTGATTGATTTATCAAATGAATGATTGTTGAATTAGGAAATGAGTAGAGTACATGCATCTAATATCCTTAAAAATGAGCAGATAACATGAAAACATACCAAAAGTGTGTTTAGTCAGCTTAAGATAGAAAAAAAAAGAAGGTGATTCAACCAAATTTTAAATTTAAATTTTAAAATAGAAAAGGACATGTTCACAACCATGAAATTGCACCCACGTCCACAAAATTATGTTAAAATAGAACAACATGTTAGAAATATTATGATTGGGAGGGGGGGGTGAATCAATACAAACATGTATTGAACAAGTTCAATCACTGATATAAATATCTACACTATTAACTTCCAAACCACAAAGCATATAACTGAAGTAAACAAATGATAGTAAACAATATCAAGCATCCACAACCTCAACACACATAACACAGATATTTTATCATGGAAACCCTTGTAAGAGGGAAAAAATAATGATGGGGATGACACCCACAAGGCCAATACTGTAGTAAATGAGTTTGCCTTGTTAGGAGCTACAAATACCCTTTCTGAGGGTTCATCCTTTTAGGAGTGATTGGTACATTTTTAGGAGGATGATAAGATCAATTATGATCTACCTCACTAGAGTATTTCAAACCTCAATAAAGAAGTTACCTTGTTAAAGGATTTACAAATAAGAACATGTTAAAAATCTCCATGTTAAGGGATTTAACTTGTTGCAACTGTTAGGGAACAACAAGATATGTTGATCTATAGAATGGCATTGATTGCCTATCAGATCCTCTATGCTCCTTTCCTTCATGATGATATATGGATCTCTTCTCCTTCAATTCATGACCGCACAATCTGAAAATATGATCGCAACCCTAAATCAAATGATTTAGCGCTCCTTATATAGACTGTCACTAGGTCACATAAGACATAGAACTTTCCACCATAATTGGCTCAAAAGATTAGCCAAACTCCTTGAAATCAGCATCAACAACATCCAATATGTCATCCTTAAACATATTACCAATATTAGAATTAATATGTCAGCCTTAGATCCACTGCCTTAATCAAATTAATACGAAACTTTGATCGGTGATCAAATAGGTAAACTGCCTTCTTACTCAAAACATAATCCATTCAAAATTTGAGATAAATTGTTGCGGTTGGAATCATGGATTCCACTTACCATAAACAAACTATATCTATGATCGCAACATCTGAATCTTTCCTCAACTCGACCACTGCCACAACTTGTGTTTGATATTATTCTTCCTGAACACCATTCAACACACATAGTTGACCTTCCCTTTACCGATCATGTACAGATCTTACCAATCACTGAAATCATGATAAATGAATACATTTCCATCAAGGACAACCAATTATCCATCAACTCATGACCGTACTTCATATCTCCTCCAAAACTATCATAATGCCAACAATCTTCCCCTTTGGTATTGATAGCAAGAAACTCTTATAACCATCTCGAAATTATGCCATGCATAACTCTCAAAGAAGATCGTACATTCATACACACTACAACTCATTCAAATCATACTCCCCCTTACATTATGCATGCTCTCACATCTATCTCCGCATATATCTCTATTTCCTCATACACATCTATCT
Organism: Thuja plicata; assembly: GCA_018584345.1. NCBI lineage: Eukaryota > Viridiplantae > Streptophyta > Pinopsida > Cupressales > Cupressaceae > Thuja > Thuja plicata. The sequence goes on along the minus strand of MU223918.1, from coordinate 678,518 downwards.
CCCCCTTTTTTCAACAATGACAAAGGATTACAAGTACATACCAGAATTACATTCTATAAAAGACATCCTTGAAGAGTATCTTCGCTAACTCCATTGACTTTTACCATGACTCTTGTAAGCACTCCATATATAGAATATGTCCATGTATAACCAATGTTGACCCTTCCATATCAGTCAAAGTACTCACCTCTTGTAGAATTAGTATTGTTTCTGCATCATTCACATTTTTTTGCATAAGATCTATGGTGGGAGCTAGGTAGGTCTGCAACTCCATAAGTGATATTATTCTTTTATATTGATTTGCTTGCAACTGCTTCATGTTGCATGAAATCATTCTCACCTTAGCATTGTATGTTGAAACTAAGCTAGTTAGGGGATCAAACTTTGTAACCAAAGCATCAAGCTCCTGTCGAGCTTCCTCTCTCTTCTTTTCTAGATCCTTTGTAAAAGATGTAAAATTGGAAACTTTTACAAGTATTTGTCCTATATCCTATAGAATTTCCTTCACTTTATTCACTAGAACTGAAAGTGACTCTTTTTCTACTCATACGATCTATTTCAACTTGTCAGTTTGTTTCTTCTCATATTCTTTCATTAACAACTCCATAGGTGCTTTCTTCAAGTTAGGTACTTGATCATAAACAACCTTTACCAACATACCCAATTGATCAATTGGATTATCTTGTTTTTCATATCCCACATTAGGTACTAAATTCCTAATGATTTTTCTAGCTCCTTTCTGTATTCTAACCTTCTTTTCTTTCCCTTCAATCTGCCTTTATGCTTTATCCTTGAGCTTATCAGACATTTTCAATAGCTCTTAGTACTCATCTGAGTAATACCAATAGTTGTTTGCATTTCTTCATCTTCAGTTTATTCTTCATCTTATTCCTTAGAACTAGTTGAATTCTTTATTTTTCTCTTCTTCATTGTGTTATCTTTACCATTTAGATCTAGTTTCCTCTTCAGTGAAAGTATATCATAATCATCCTTATGTCCTTCACCTTTCTAATATGTCACTTCCTCAATAGTCTTCTCTTTAGTTACTTCAACATCATTTTGAGTATCAATATGTTGTACCTACTCCGGTATATCAGAGATAACATTATCTATGAAATCATTAATCTCTTCATTTTTGTCTCTTGTGTTTCTTCTACCAATTTGTCATTAGCATTAGTCTCAGACTTTAAAAACTTTATCAATAAATCCATTATTTCATCTCTTACCGATTGTGTTTCTCCAATGAGAATTCTTGTAACTTTGTTCCTTGTATTAAATTCTTCTCTCATTGCTTCAACTGTCAACTCTATCTTTTTTGTAGACAATCTAGGTTGTAAAAGTGCAAGTTCTTGTTCCATCATTACTCTGTCAAAATTCAAAGCTTCTCTCCATCTTTTGTCAGTTGTCTTAAATAGTTCCTTAGGTGCAACCTTGTATATTTCACTTGGTGCTTTTAAAAAAGTTTGTAGACTTTCTACAATTACATCTTTTATCTTTCTTTTCTCTTCATTGTCAAATTTATCCAAGTGAGTCCACACTTCTTTCATTCTTCCATATTCCTTAATATCTTTAACAATATTGTCAAGAATAATAGTATTGTCAATTTTGTTAGTTTCCCCAGTAGGCTTTCCTACTATAGTAGACTTCTTCTCACTAGCCTTCAATTCCTTATTTTCCTTCTCAGACTCAGTTTCAAATTTTTCTCCTTCATCCTTTTCCTTACCTCCTTTCTTACTCTTTGTCTCTTTATAGCTTGATGCCATCACTTTATTTGTTTTATAATTTTACTGAATAGTCTCAAGTGACTGCTTTTCTTTCTTAGTCTTAATAGGAGTAGTAGAAGTAGATTTATTTTGTTTCCGTACTGAACTCCTAGTGACTCTCTAGGGTGTAATCTCTTCAACTTAAAATTCAATACTCTTGACTTCTGCAACAGATGTACCTACTTCCTTACTCTCCATTTTGTTTCTAATTTTTATCATCATTTCTAGTGTCATGCCACTCATTTTGGCTATTTTGTCAACTTGTTTCCTAATCTTTCTTTGGATTATCAGTGCTCTCAATTCACTGTGAATTTTCATTGATGACTCTTCATAGGTTCCAAACCTAGGTGTTGAAGTATCAATTGGTTTTGACAATAGAATATCATTATGAATAGTGACTAAATCACCATAAACTTCATAACCCATAGATGGTATCCAACATGTCCTAGGTTGCACTGCTTGCAACATACAGATATTTGTATCTATTAGAAAACATATATCATCTTTATACTTCTCAACAATACCGGTTGGGATTCTCTCTCTTAAGTGCATTTCCCTTGAAAATCTTTAAAGTAACCCCACATAACAGAATTGAAATTGTTCCCTAAAGTCTTGATACATTTCTTAATCTGCATCACAACCAGTCTATCCTCTGACCATGTAATAGAACCTAATCCAGGAAAATGATTATGCAGGTAAAAGAACATACCTACCTGGAGTGATCCATATTCAAATGACTGCTTCGTATCTTTCTTTATCTTCTCCATGTTCAAAAAGAATTGACTCCTCAATATCTCACAAAGATCATATTTTGCATCTTCCTTCACCATTATGTATGCAGCATGAATAGCTCCACTAGGTATATACTGTTCAATCGACTAGACTGATATACCTTGTATCCTCTCACTATTGAAGCGAATCTCACTTCTTTGTCAATTATATCCTTGATAGTCATGGATCGGTGATCCTATTGGGATTTGGTCAAGCGAGTAACCAAATTTGCAGCAATAGTTCATAGAGTTGGTGCCTCACCGGTCGCACAAAATCCAGTAACTCTATTGATTAAATTATTTTTAATCTTGTGTGGCTTTTCCAACCAAATGAATTAATCATGGACTCTATGAGCAATATATATCTTATCCATTCTAGATGAAATTCATCAGGTATCTCATCCGCATAAGTGAAACCTTTATGCACCAAATGCATATGCTTGTGTTTCACCTCTACATCATCGCTCAAAGTAAGGAATTCATTATAGATGTCATCAGCTCCAAGTTCTTCCAGCTTGCAGTGGATGAAAGAATGAATATCTTTAGTCAACAATACACCATAGGGTATTGAAGATAGGGCACCCATTGGATCATTCTCATTTTCCTTCATCAGGTGTAACTTGAATATGAGTCTTGGCTCATCAATTATGTCAACCAAAATTGGAGTATCCATAATGTGAATAATTAGCAGTGATTCCTATAAAGATCTTTGCAACGTAAGCAATAACCTCAACTTCACTGATTAGTGTTCTTCGACAACCGATAGAATTTCCTTCTCAAAATCTCAATCCAAAAACACAAATAACTCTCGCTATGAAATGTAAAAAAAATCTCTTCGATAAACTCCATTAGAATGTAAAGTGATAAATGAGTTTACTTTCTCATCTTTATAATGTTTGAGAATGTATTCGTTAGACATAATGGTCAAATAGTGATTTCCACCGACCACAACAGTTAAAACATAACAATCATTATATGCACAAAAACACTTTATATTCACTAACCATCATTAACTCACAAATAGACATCTCAAAATGCATATGAATCTCACCGCCCATGATTTTAGGGGATCGGTAAATTATTTGACTAGAAGTGCTCCCCCTAAGAAAATAATGTACTTAGTTCACCAATGGATTCTCCACATTTCCTGGACTCATGGAGTTCTCAGTTAACTCAAAAGAATTCAATTCTCATTTCCTCACCCATGTCTTTTTCATATCATTCTAACTTCAACAACATTAATAGTTTTCTTCCCTTTAGCATATTCATCATTGTTCACCGGTTGACCTCTGGTATACTTTCTTGCTCTTCATGATCTAGCAAGATGACCAACTTTGTTACAGACATAAAAAACCATACCTATTGGGTTCTAGGATCCAACATTGCCTCTGGATGACCTTAATATGCAATTCAAAGCTGCATGTCCATAGTTGTGACAATTGGAACAGGTAACATCTGACCGGTTACCTTGATTGATAGGTATCTGACTATTATAAACATATGACCACTAGTTATTTATTCTCGCCCTGCACTCATTAGCTCTATGTCCAAACTTGTTGTAATATTAACAAACTCCATGGAATACAATGGATTTAGCATTGTTGTTATCATTTCTACCATAGAAATTTCCTGATCTAGAAGTCGACCCTCTAGGTCTAACATTTAGACCAATAGGTTTAAACCAACATACATTAATAGTATGACCTTCCTTATGTTAATTAAAACATACCAGTTTATACCTTCTCTTTCCAGTGTTATTGTTCACCTTGGGTGTTAATTTGCTTCCTGCATTTATGTCCTTAGTGCAGAAGATTCACCAGCTTCAAAGTTTGCAAAACCTAGACCTTGGTTATCTACATTCATCCTTTGTCTTCCAAGTTGTTCATCAACTTTAGCAAAACTCTTTCTGAATTTATCCAGCAGATCATTTGCATCTTTCAACTCTTCTTTTATCTTTTCATTCTCTTTCCTTATTCCCTCATTCTCTCTTTCAAGATCATATTTTTCTTCATTTGTATCATGTAAGCATTCTTGTAATATAACAACCTCTTTCTCTAATCTAAATAGTTTCTCCAACTTTTTTGTTAGGGTTTGACCTTTAGTCTTTAGGGCATTTTCAACAATTTTCTTGGCATCCTCAACAACTCTTCTTATTTCAAGTTCTTCAACCATCCTAACAGACTGACTTTCAAGTTCTCTTTTCAGATTTATCACTTCTCTTTTGAGTCCACTATTTTTATCCATTAGATCCGTAAGTGTTGCCTCAAATTATTTAGACATAATACCTTTAGACAAATGTTCAATGCGGTCTTGACTTTCACTTAATTGCTTAGAAATCTCTCTTCATTTAGAAAGGGAATGTCTCAACTTTTTCTTCAGTTCATTGATAACTTGGCTTGCATCCTCAAGTTGCTTTTCATACGTGTGTCTATCCATGTTGAATTATAGGGATCTTTTCCTCAAGCAATTAAGCTTAATATCAGGAGGCCCAATGCTATGATACCAATTATTGGAAATATTATAACTGAGAGCAGGAGAGTGAATCAGTACAAATAGGTAATGAACAAATTCAACCACTGATATGATTATCTGCACTATTAACTTCCAAACCACAAAGCATATAACTAAAGTAAACAAATGACAATAAATAATATCAAGCATCCACAACCTCAACACACATAACACACATATTTTATTATGGAAACCCTTGTAAGAGGGAAAAAAACCGTAGTGGGGATGACACCCACAAGACCAACACTGCAGTAAATGAGTTTTCCCTGTTAGGAGCTACAAATACCATTTTTGAGGGTTCACCTTGTTAGGAGTAAATCGTACATTGTTAGGAGTACAATAAGATTAGTTATGATCTGCCTTGTTAGAGGATTTCAAACCTCAATAAAGAAGTTACCCTGTTAAAGGATTTACAAATAAGAATCTATTAAAGTTCACTCGGTTGAGGGATTTAACCTGCTGCAAGTGTTAGGGAACAACAAGATATGTTGATCTATAGAATGGCACTAATTTCATATTAGATCCTTTATGATCCTTTCCTTCTTGACACTATATTGACATCCTCCTTCAATTCGTGATCACCCAACCTAAAAATACAATTGCAACCCTAAATCAAACGATTTAGTGCTCCTTACATAGACTCTCATTAGGTCACACAAGACCTATAAATTTCCACCATAGTTGGCTCAAGAGATTATCCAACCTCCTCAAAATCAGCATCAATAACATCCAATATGTCATCCTCAAACATATTACCAATATTTAGAATTAATATGTCGGCCTCAAATTCACTGCCCTAGTTAAATTAATATGAAACTCTGATCATTGATTAAATAGGTAAATTGCCTTCTTACTCAAGACATAATTTATTCAAAAATTGAGATAAACTATTGCGGTTGGAATCGTGGATTGCACCTACCATACACAAACTATATCTATGATCATAACATCTTAATATTTCCTTAACTTGACCGCTACCACATTCTATGTCTGATATTGTTCTTCCTGAACACTAGTCAACATTCATAGTTGATCTTCCCTTTACCAATCATGTACAGTTCTTATTGATCATTGAAATCATGATAACTTAATACATTTCCATCAAGGACAACCAATTATGCATCCACTCATGACCGCACTTTATATCTCCTCCAAAACTACCATAATGGCAACAATATTGACACATATAACATGTAGACTCAAACATAATATTTTTCAGTTCTTCATTATTGAAAAGTAATAACAGTCATCACATATAACGTGTAGACTCAAACATAATATTTTTCAGTTCTTTATTATTTTTAACTTCCACAATAGTTTAAGATGAAAATCAACATGAAATCTTTTGAACCATAACATGTGCAACATCTAATTCTTTATATAATGCATTTTGACCATTTAATAGAGTCATGTGCAATATTAATGCCATGTATGTATTTAGAAAACAAAGAAAGTTTGAAGATCCATGTCCTCAATATAAAACAGACATAAAACAACATAAAAGTCTTAAATAAAATGTCATAAAATGTGGCTTGTCAATAATCAACATTATTTTCAGCAAGATCAAAATCCTAATCACTCATGTCTGCATCTACTTGATTTTCTTCCTCATCCTCATCTATGACATGCAATACATTCTCTCCCAATTTCTTCACTGGTAATCAAAATCTCTTCTTCAAATTGTCCCTCATTTTAGTCATCCACTTCTTCAAATGTTTCTTGTAAATTAACATATTGCCCATCAGGAAATACATCGACAACTTCCATAAATTGTGTTTTCAAATGAGACTTTGTTTGAATGACATATTACCAACATGGGCTTCTTACGTTATCAATAAGAAATGATTGGTTAATTTGAAGAGGGGAATATATGGATCATATGTATTTGATGGAAACATATGACGCTAAGGTAAAAAAATGCATCGAAAAAATATAGGTCAAGATTAGTTTAGACTACTTTATCCTTGCAAAAAACTTTTATGTGTCAAACAATTAGGGTTTTCAGTCGAGTTGGAATTCAAATTTTCAAAGGTCTAAATCGAAGGATTTTTATTGGTTCAATGTGTCATGTCATGGCAAGTCATGGGAGGTCATCATTTTGTTAATATTATCTTTGCCGGTAGTTCGCGGGTCAATTTTAGTTACAAGGTTTTCAGTTGCGAACTATCAAAATCCTTTTGGCAGTTATCATGTGGTTGCAGGTTGAAAATGGTTAAGTATCATAGGTTGCGACCATGCACTAGGTTTTGTGGTAGTAAATTTTTGTGTGTCGCATGTTCGCTAGATACGTAGTGGTTAATGTTTTGAAGCTGCGAACATGCGACAGTCTCTGTTAGTGGTCATTTTTTGTGTATGGTGCATGATCGTGTGGTAATGTTTGGGTTAGTATTTTATGTTGAGACCTTGCGATGAAGTTAGTTTGGTAGTCAATTTATTGTCTATCGCAACATCGCATGACAATAAATGGTTAAGTATTCATGGTTGTGATCATGCAATAGTATTGTTTAGTGGTTAAGTTTGTGTTTGTCGTGGGTTCGCAAGCATCTTTTAGGGTCAAGTCATTGAAGTGCAAACAAGTGATAGGGTGCCACATGTTTTGATGTTTTGAAACTAACTAATGTTTTATGCAGGCACTGCAAGATTGCAAGATTATAATATAGACTTAAATTTTACATGCGGTATGGTGAGATTTTTCCATGTGTACCATGGGGATCTAAAGAAAGAAAGGTTTTGTTGTGGCATCGCAAGGGATTTTGAAAAGGTATATCTGAAGTTGCGAATGAGAAATATGGTGACACATATATGCTTATATGAAGATAAAATTTGAGGACATGGTCACGATTTAGCGCAAGATCACAAGTATTTTTTCTTGACTGCTTTTTGGGCCGAGATGTAGCAAGATGGTGATACATGTATACTGGTGATGTAAAGGTAACCTTGACAGTTAGTAATAATATTGGTGAATCATTGCTTAGTTATATAAATGTTAATGAGGTTTTTTGCGATGGTGTGAGAGGCTACCACGTGTTTCAGGTATAATGATTGACGATTGCTGCTACTTCACCAATGCAAGAGGTTATGATCCATGGTACCTAGTGGAGCTGCGCTGAGGACTGTTTGAATGTTATCGCGAGTTCATAGGTTTTCTTTGTATTAGAATTTATTGTGTGTGATCATGCAAATATGTTTGAGATGATTGTTGGCCTGGGATCACAGGTTAGTAATGGAGTTTCATTTGAAGGTTGTGATCACGCGGAGTGATTTTTATAGCTTGGCGCAAGTTCGTGAGGTATAATGAAGGTTATATTTTGAGATGCAAAGCTGCACTAAGTTTCCATATCGACTTTGTTGACAGTTGACTTAAGTTTAAAGGTGATAAATGGGGTATGAACCAATATTGTGACAGTTGACTTAAGTTGAAAGGTGATAAATGTTAATGTTTGTAGCTTCGGTCAGATTATTTTGACCGATGAAATCAAATGCTTAATTGGCTTATTGGCCTTAATCATTTTATATCTCTCCTTCTTTGGATATAATGTGATAATATATTTCATAATATGATGATCTTACCATTTGTAGAATTCATCAAATTCATTCGTATACTGATAATAGTTATATTACTGATAATTATGATAGTTATCCTTGATAACTATCATAGTTATCATTAATGGTGACTATACTATTAAGGTAATATCGATATCATAGTTGATATTAATATCAACTATAAATTGTTGACAAAGTTGATATCAACTTAATATTATTAAGTTGATATTGTTATCAACTTTAATTATTAATGAAGTTGATAACAATACCAACTTAATATTACTAAGTTGGCAATATAGTCGATTATGGTATCGAACAAAACCATGAATGATATTACCTAAAGTCGATTATGGTATCGACTAAAAATGAATTGAATTATGGTATTGACTATGATTATCATTATCGATAATGATATCGACTGTGTTTGAAATCATTATAAAATGATATTGTCGATTATTAACAAGATTGACTAAGATCATTATCAATAATGGTAATGTCGACTGTGATTATCATTATTGATAATTACATCCTTGACCGATATCAACTAATATGCAAACTTCATTCTGTTTAATATTCACATTGTTGTGGTTTGATATTGATATCAGTTGTCATAAGGTAACGATGATCATTAATAATGGTTAAGTTGACAACATCGACTTGAGTTATGATTAACATTAATGGCATGCCAAAAAATTGATCGAAGGAGCAGGAGCAGGAGCTGGAGAGAAAGGGCGAGCAGGAGGGAATTTGAATTCTTGCATTGGCGGGAATCGTGATGCTGGAGGAAACCTGGCATCTGCTGCTGTAGGCGAACGATAGACTGTGAGAGGATCAACAGAGGAGGGCTCCACAAAATATTTGGATGATGTCAAGGATCCTCCTTTTCGAGATGGTGGTCCAGGAGAAAGCTCATCTAAAGGTGCCTTGACTGATCAAAATGATCATGCCTCAAACAGGAATCTTCTCAAAGGTAGCTGGTTGTCGTTATTCAGGATCAAACTATCAGGAAAATCTTCTTTTCCTAAAATCAGCAATATCTTGGACACCAGCAAGGGCTTTTTCGGTATAACAATCCCTTATCCCCTTGTGGATCATACTGTTTCCACAATGGCTCTTACTCTGGTTGGTAAGTTCACGGGGACAAGACCAAATATTGAGCTTGTTAGGGAGTTTACTTATCGTAAATGGAAACTCAAGGGACAAGTGGATATAGCAGCAATGCCAAAGGGGTTTTTTTCTTTCGTATTCTCAAATATGGAAGACTTGTCAAAAGTGCTATGTGGAGGACCTTGGATGTTTGGCAAATCATCGTTGGCTTGTCAAAAATGGGTTATGAATCTAGTTCTAAATGTGGAGATATTTGATACTGCCCCTGTTTGGGTGAGATTACCCAGCCTCCCAATGGAATACTAGCATGAGGATGTTATTTTTGGTCTCACGAGTGCATTTGGGGAGTTGCTATCGATTGACCCGATGACTGCCGCCAGATCTAGATTAGTCTATGCTAGAATTTGTGTGAATATACATCATAAGATGAATCTTCCAGAGGTCATCACTATCAACTCCAAATTGGGTAAGTACATCCAATCTGTTGAATATGAATCGCTTCCCTTTGCTTGTTTTTCTTGCAAAAAAGTTGGTCACTGGGCTAAACACTGCCCGCTTAAAAAATCTAAAGAAAAAGAAGAACATAAAAGGGAACCTAAAAAAGTATGGAAACAGAAAAACAAAACTTTTGTTAGCTCTCTAGATAATTTTGATCATGCTCATCAGGAGAATAGAACAGAGAAGGTGAATAGTGATGAGTCTGAGGTTAAAAAACTTCTAGAAAACCAAACTATTCTAATAATGCAACCATTTTGATTGGCTCGGAAGATTTACCCTCTTCTATTATTGTTTCTCCCATTCCTGATGAAGGAATCATTGGGGAACTTGATCTCAAAAAAAATTCTTCAAAAGACAGTGAGGATGATTCTTTATCCCCTATTGCAGATCTGTGGAGAGAAGAAAACTTGGAGACACTTTTGAGTTTAGAGACAAAAGTGGTCATCCAAGAAGCTCCTTGGTCACAGGTCAAGAATAACAAAAGTTCCAACAAATCTTCAGGTAAAAAAGGAGACCAGAACAATAGTAATTCATGTGAATCAGCTAAAAAACAAGAAAATCATAGTCAATGGGGAGTTCAAACCAAAAGACAAATTAAGGCTGATGTTGGCACTCCTAAGAGTAAGGGAATCACAAAAGAAGAAAAGAGAGCAGGAAGCAAAATAGAATATAGCGGATGGAAAACAATATACCATCCCTGAAATATGTTCTCCAAGTCTTTAAAATGAAAGTCATCTCTTGGAATATAAGAGGGCTTAATAGCCTCCATAAAAGGATGTTCTTACGAATATGGTTAGAGATAGAAAACCTGATATTCTTCTCATTCAAGAAACTAAAATGACTAAAGAGAAACTGGAAAGAATGCATGTATCTAAAGATTATGGGAGCATACATGGTGATTCTGATGGAGCTTCAGGAGGTATAGGGATTTTCTGGAATAATAAAAATGTTGTGTGCAATTTAATTCATAGTGAAAAAAACATTTTAGTGGTCAAGATCACTTACCTCAAGGATAACTTTAGCTGGAATTTGATCAATATTTATGCCCCTAACACTAGAGGTGGTAGACAGAATTATATGCAAAGACTGAAAGATATTTGTAATCTCTTTCAAGAAATTAGCTAGATGATTATGGGAGACTTTAACACTCCTCTCAAGAATGAGGAAAAAAAGGGAGGGATTATTTCCCAAATGGACAGCAGATCTGACCTGATGGAATTTATCAATGAGGAAGCTCTGTTAGATATTGATCTGGAGGGCATTGACTACACCTGGTCTAATATAAAAACTAGGAAGGAATTAATTCAGGTGAAACTAGATAGAGCCCTCTTAACCAATGACTAGATGTCTAGGTACTTTTGCACTCTTTCTGTCAAACTTTGTATTGGATCTGACCACTATCCTATATCCCTAAATATTAATCAGATCGAGAGTAGAAAGAACTTTCCCTTCAGATTTGAAAGAATGTGGCTAGCTCACCCTAACTTAGAAAATAAGATTGAGGAATGGTGGAATTACACTGTTGAAGGGGGAACAATGTATAGAATGGCTAAGAAACTGAACATTGTTAAAAGCAATTTGAAAAGATGGAACAAGGAAGTGTTTGGGGATATCTTCCATCAAAAAGGTAAGTTGTAGAATGATATTAAGGAAATTCGTAACAGTATCCAGAAGGAGGGTATTTCAGAGGAAACTAAAATCAAGGAAAACATTTTGATTGCTGATTGTCATAATATTATTTCCAAGGAGGAGTCTTTCTAGAGACAGAGATCTAGAGCTCTTTGGCTCAAGGCAGGGGACAAAAATACAATATTTTTCCATATGACGGCTTTGAAACACAAAGCTATTAATAGGATAACTAATCTCCAATCAAAAGGTAAAACTATTTGGAAGGAGGAAGATATCAGATCTGAAATGGTAAGATACTTCTTTAAGTTGCTTGCTAAGGATAATAATTTGAACAGACCTAATCAGGATGAAATTCTTAATGCCATCCCTAAATTGGTCGATGAACCTTCTAACAAAATTCTCCAAGCTATTCCTTCAAATAAGGAAATTAGAAATGTTGTTTTCTCTTTCAAAGGAAAAAAATCTCCTGGCCCTGATGGCTTCCCTATGTTGTTCTTCCAGCAATTCTGGGATATTATAAGTCAAGATGTTTAGGCTGCTATTAAAGAATTATTTGGCTCTAAATGTCTTTTTAGGGAATTAAATGAAACCTTCCTGGTTCTGATTCCTAAAAAACCTGGAGCCAACACAGTGGAAGAATTTAGACCTATCAGCCTGTGTAATTCTCTATACAAGATTATGTCTAAAGTTATTACCTCCAGACTGCTCCAGTTGCTCCTGAATATTATATCCCCTCAGCAAAATAGCTTTGTTCTTGAGAGACAAATCCTTGATTCTATCATTGTGGCTCGTCATGAGAATATCCATTCTCTGGAAAAGGAAAAAAAGCAAGGCTTCATGATGAAACTGGACCTATCTAAGGCTTACAATAGAGTCGACTGGCATTTTCTGCAGATGGTGTTGTCTTCTTTTGGCTTTAACAAGGAGGTCATCAAAATTATTATGCAACTTGTAACTATTGTTTCTTCCTCTATCATTGTTAATGGGGGTTCTTCTACTTTTTAAAACCTGCCAGAGGGTTAAGACAAGGAGATCCTATCTATCCTATCCTCTTTGCTATTCTTGTTGAGTGCCTTGGGAGGTATATCCATAAGATGGTGGAAAAGGGGGAAATAAATGATATTCAACCATCCTTAGCTAGACTCATTTTCTCTCATGAGAAGTTTGTGGATGATACACTTGTCATGGGAGAGTCGACAATTAAAGAAGCCAGAAATCTGAAGAAAGGTCTATCTATCTATACTGAGGCCACTGGTCAGCTTGTCAATTGGACTAATAGTTCCATCTTCTTCATTAATACTCTTGAAAAAAGACAAAAGAAAATGTCTACTATTATTGGTTGTACCATTGGAAAACTCCCTTCATCTTACTTGGGTTTTCCCCTTTCCTCCAATCCTCCGGAAAGTTTCTGGCACACTCTAATAGACAGATATAATAATAAATTTTCTGGTTGGAAAGGGGCACTTCTTAGCAATGCTGGAAAACTCCAATTATTGAAATCTACCCTCCAAAACCTCCCTGTTTATGCAATGAGTTTATTTAAAGTTCCCCATAAAATTGCTAATGAAATTGAAAAAATTCAGAAAAGATTCCTTTGGTCTGGGGTTGAGGAAAAGAAAAGAATGAGCCTTGTTTCTTGGGAAAAAGTTTGTAAGCCTAAAAAGTTGGGAGGTCTTGGGTTGTGGACTATTTAAAAATTTAATAAAGCTTTCATGGCTAAACAACTGTGGAGGATTTATGGAGATAAAAAAGAGTGGAATTCTATCATTAAAAGTAAGTATCTCTTTCTTAATAATTCTTTGGAGTACTTTATAGGGGAAGACAACAGTACTAATGGTTCCTTCATCTGGAATAGTATAAAATCTACCAAAGACATGATTGTGAAAGGTAAAAGATGGAAGTTGGGAGATGGTTGTAGAATTGATTTTTGGGATGATGAATGGATCTATTCCGTGCCTCTATCAATCAATCAAGTCTGGAAGCAAATTATTGAAAGAAGCAAAGATTATATTGGCACAAAAGTTACTGATTACTGGCAGGACAACAACTGGAAGAATCTGGGAGAAATTGATGTTAGTCTCATTTCCCTCCAGCATGAGCTTCAGACATGGTACATAAAAGATAACATTCAAGATTTGGTTGTGTGGAATCCTACTTCTGATGGCAAGTATACTGTGGCCTCTGCTATTAATATTCTTTCTGATAGAGAGGAAATGCCTCCTTGCTCTTTTGTGTGGTATAAAAATCTCATACCTAAAATCAACTTCTTCTATTGGCTCTTAATTCAAAATAAACTAGTGACTCTTGATAACCTCTCTAGGAGGGGTATAAACATTGTTAATAGATGTAGTCTTTGCTTTGAAAACAATGAATCTTGTGATCATATCATGCTCCATTGTCCTTTCACTCATAAATTTTGGGATATCATCTTTAGAAAATGGTATATCTGTTGGTGTTTTCCTTTTGTTTGGTAGGATTTTGTTGCTTAATGGATTTACCTCCCTCAGAACTTTATTGATAAAGACCTTTGGTTCCTTATCCCTCCTCACGTGTGCTAGAGAATCTGGAAAGAGTGCACCAACAAAATTTTTAGAGAAAAGCAGGCATCTCTTGAAGTGGTAGGCAATCAAATTTGTAGGGCGCTGGAAGAAAAATTCTCATCCTTTAAACCTGAGGCTAAATTAGGTAAGAGGGAAAGTGACAGTCATATTAATCAGAGATCTCTGGAAATTTGGACTTCGCCCCCTGAAGGTTGGGTTAAAGCTAACTTTGATGGGGTCACGAAGGGCAACCTGGGAACTGCTGGAGGAGGTGGCATAATAAGGTATCAGAATGGTAATTGTGTTGGTGTGGCTGCCTCTCCTTTGGGCATTCAATCTAACCATAGGGCCAAAGCTATGGCTTCTCTCAACATTATTTTGTTGGCAATGGAACTGGGTTGTGAGAAAGTCTGGCTGGAGGGAGAATCCTTAAATATTATTAATAATATTAGAGGCAAGAGTAAGGCATCATGGAATATAGAACATATAATTGCTAAGATAATTAATTTGGCTTCAAATTTTACCTCCTTTTATGTTTCTCATAGTTTTCAGGAAATGAATCAAGTGGCTGATTGTCTAGCCAACATCGGATTAAAGAAAGATGTCACATGAAAGTGGCATGGGAATGCAAAAATCAATAATGAGGTGGAATTAATACTCAATTATGATTGGCTTAATTATAAGGCAGGTGAGGTTATTCGCATTAATCATTCTAATTAATGATGATCTGATTAGGGGTACGGTGATGATGTTGAGAAATATGAAGCATCAAAATAATGATGATTCACTTAAGTCGCAATTTTTCTGGGACATCATTAAGTACTCTATGATTGTGAAAATCTATTTTCATTTTGAGCTGAGAACTAGTATGAAACAGAACAATGAGAGAGGCCAAACTGTAGAGGAAGAAGATATGTGAGGAGATTTGAAGAGAGAAGAACCTGCGGAGTGTAAATGGAGGGAAGAAAAAGAGGTGTGGAGAAAGCTTAAGAAGGGTAATGTTCACAGATATTTGAAGCGTCTCCATGGAAATGAAAAGGAAGTGACGAAAGCTTTTGTTAATGGATGGGAGAACGACATTGTTAACATTTTGGGCAAATTTTTCAAGCTCACTCTAGACCGTCTTGCAGAAATAATGGGTCTTCCATTGAAGGGGATGCATTTTCTAAAAGACAAAAAGAGGGCAACAAAGGTTATAAAAAATTCCCTAAGACTGATGAAGAAAGGGAAATGCTTGTGAAGGGTGATCTGGACTATGTCAACCTATCAAATATTAAGTGTATTTGGGTGTTCGTGATCTGGGCTATCATGGAGTACTTCACATTGGACGGTAGGTATTCTAAGGTTTACAATTATCATTTTGTTCTGGTAAACCATTTCCATCATAACATTAGGGTTTGTTTTCCCTTCTATCTCTTAAGTTTGTTCAACCAGAGCATCAGTGACCATAGGAGTAAGTCTTCCCTTGTTTTACATGAGGGATTAATTCTTTTGATTATGGACTATGTTAAGAATCATATTCCCGACCGTATTCCCAAAAGTATTGTGAATGTTAAGAGGAAAAGTCTGGAGATGTCTAAGGGTAAGAGCCGTAGTAAGGAAAAAGCTAAAAAAAGCTGTAGAGGCCCTATTGCTGCGGATATCTCTCTGTCTATTTATGATGATATTGAGGGAATGAAAACTGATGATGAACAGGATATTGAGTCATCTGAGGATGAGGGTTTTACTCAGAATTCAGGAAAAAATGAGGACATGAAGACTAACACCAATGTGTCTCTGCGTGGTAAAGATGATACAGAGGAGACCCAAAATTTGGAGAACAAAATATTGGATGAAATTACTGAATAAATTGACAATATTATTGATACCCATACTGAAGACCATACTGTTAAAAATGATGGTGATGAGGAATAGAATCAGGAAACTCGGGATTTTTAGAGGGAGTCAGGGGACATTGATACCCACAATGAAGACCACACTATCAATAATGAAGATGGGGAAGACCACACTCATGACCTTCAGGATTACCATAGGGAAACAAGGGATATGGTGGAAAATGAGATTGACAAAGGCAACATGGAGAACAATGAGGAGGATATTGTCGCTGATAAGGAAACTGAAAAAACTGAGAAAGATTACAATGAGAAGGAGAAGGTTGAGTACAACAGTGATACCTTGAAAGGTGACCTTGAAGATAAGAATGTCCATAACATGAGGAGCCTTGAGGATGACCTCTGTGAGAGAGAGGTCAATGTCAAAAGGGTGGCTACTATTTCTTTCCTTAAAATGGCCAGAAATAAAGTTGAGAACAACTATAATATGGACAAAGTGGATTCATGATGATATAAAGGAGATCAAATATAATTATAAGAATTTGGAAGACAAGAATGCGCCGCTGGAGGAAATTGTTGACAAAATGTGCAATGATGCTACCATGTACCAGTAGGGGAAAGATATTTTTGATAAGGTTAACAATATGGATACCAAGATCAACACCATAGTGGACAACAAGCTCAAAAATATTAATGACAAGGTTAACAACAACAAGGTTCTTATCAAAAATCTTACTACTGTTAGCAAAATGGGTATGAAAAACTATCTGGATAATCTAAAATCTTTATATACCCTTTTGGAAGGTAACGACAGTGATAAGGCAAGGCAGGAGGATGATAGCCCTCAGGAAATTCATATTTTGGGCCCTGGCACTAGGACTCGCTCTAGCACTAAAAAGAAAGCCCAAGTCCAGACCAAAGATATCAATAAGTTAAGGGAATCAATCCAGAGCATGGAGCTGCAGATGGTTGAAGTTCAGATGCTGGAGGATCAATTGGAAGCTGTTTAGCTTCAGTGCTGGAATGTTTTGGTTTGCTGGAAGTATTTTTCTATCAGTCTGCTAGAATCTTTTTGTAGTTAGTTGTTTTGATGGTTTGTAATGATATTTTTTGTTAAATCTGGGGTTTAGCCCTCTTCTGGTCTTTTGTCATATGTGACAGGTCATTATTACCTTCATCCTTTATTGTCTATCTTTTTGGTGCTTTGTAAAGGGTTTCGGGGCCCCTTCAAAACCTGTTGCTACCTTAATCAAAAACATTAATGGCATGTCTCACAAAGAGACGTAACTCTTCATGAGACCTATGGTCTCATGAAGAGGTATGCCTCTTCATGAGACATACAAGATATAAGTATTATCAAATCTATTTCA
>MU223918.1:589456-606076 GCA_018584345.1 Thuja plicata | reverse complement strand
TAAGGGCATGGAGTCATCTGTGAATAATTTCAACCAGCATGATTGAAGACTAAACTTAAGGCAATTACAGGATCTGACACAAATGTAAATATACCTTATATATCTACCTCAGTACACTTAGCCAGACTAATCGATCAGATTCATTTGCTACCCTGAACTTTGCTGAAATATCTCTAAGGTATATTCTCTCCTTGAAAGAACCCTAGAAATACTTCATATATCTACCTTATAGACATATAAATTTAAAATGCTCCTAGAACATCCAATTTAAACAGAACTCAGAATGCTAAAATGAAGACAGAAAATCCACTAAATGCTTCAGAAACTGTGAACTGGATTTCATTCAGAAGTCATCATTAATTACTACATTCAACAGAGATTTCTCCAAAAAAATAGATATATTGCAACTGACTTAGTATTATTTTTAGACAGAAAAATGACCATCATCCTCCCAGTAGTCTTGGAATCCTTTTACAGTACAAGGATGCAACAAGCTACCCACATGCTGGAAGGATTACACAACTGCGTGTAACAAAATTCTGCAACCGAACATAGGTGGCAGCTAATTAACAAGGTTTGTTTTTCGTGGCTTAACCATATCTGATTCATCCTTTTTTCTTACCATCTATTCTTCTTTGACGGTAGGCCAATCAAAAGGCAACAGCTTCCACTTCACCTGGCATCCATGGCAGCTCTGGCCTCAGACACGTATTTAACCCTGTCTCTTTTATGTTTTGCACCATTTTGTGCTTTGTTCTTTGTTTCTTCATTTCTGGAAATACCCTTGTGATTGAGCGGCACACCTCTGCTATTCAACTGGTCGCATACTCGCCATCCATCCTTGCTCCACTTTTCATCTTCTGCGAGTGAGCGATGACCCAATTCTTAAAACTCATTTCATGTCTGTCGCGTACTCGCACTCCTTTTTTACTTTTCTTTTGGGTTCACGCGAGTGAGCGATGCTTTCTTTTGTAACTCGTCGCACCCTCGCGATTTGATACTTCATATCGCCTGAATCTGGGCAACTGAGCGACTACACACCTTTTCCTTTCAGTTATTTCATCATCGCACACTCGCTGATTGTTCAAACTTCACTTTTTGATCTGGGCGACTGAGCGACATTTATCTTTTTTAACTCATACTCTGTTTAATCTCTCACTCGCTATCCTTTTATTCCAGCTTTTCATCTAATGCGTGAGTGAGCGATGCATTCTGTTCTTAGACTGGTCGCAAACTTGCGAGCTCAGAAACTTTACTTCATTATGGACTGCGAGTGCGCGACTGCTGCATTTTTCACCTTTCTCGTCCACTCGCGAGCTATTTTTCTTTCTTCTCTATTGATCAGCGACTGAGCGATGCTTTTGATTGATCTCCTTTGTCGCTCAGTCGCAGACTGTTATGAATGTTGAAAATGACTTGTGCAACTGAGCGATGGCATCTTCACATTAACACTTCACCTCTTCGCCGCGCACTCGCACTGCAGAAAACAAGCGAGTTAAAACATGAGCGAGTGAGTGACCTTCACAACATGAGCTTGTTGCACACTCGCGGGTCTTGGATACTGACATAAAAGTTTGATGCGGGTATGCGACTGTTTTAATTCAAACAAGACTCGCTCGGTTGTAGAGCGCGAGATAGATAGCAAAATCTTTCAGCCATTGCGTGATTAAGGACTTAAAAACATAGAACTCACTCAATCGCGCACAAAACATAACTAGACATAAACAGCTCGTGACTGCGTGATTTTCTTTCACAGACAGCTTGTCGCGCACTCGCGCAACTTAAAGACTTAAGGAAAAGAGCAAAGCGACAAAGCGATAAAGGTCAAACATGACTTCAAAAAGAAATTGACTTCTTTTACGCGGCAAAGGACAAAATTTAAAACCAAGAAAACCCGGGAAAAGCTAAAGACCAAGAAATTCAAATTTTACAAGGCAGTGCTAACACGCCCCACGAGGTCAAAAATTAGTTTTGAAAAAAACATGTGAAAATTTATGATGGGTTTGAAAAAAAAGAGAGTTTTTTTTTGGATTTTTTTTAAAAAAATTGAGGTTTGAAAAAAAAGAATTTATTTTTGGGTTTTTTTTTTTAAAACTGAGGTTTGAAAAATAAAAAATAAATTTTTTTTAAAAATTGAAATTTAAATATTAAATCGAGGGCGAGTTGCCCAAGCTCGGGCGTGAGCTTTCTCGCACCGGGGTGAGCTCACTCGCACCGAGGCAAGAAAATCTCACACTCAGGCGAGCTAAGCTCACACCGAGCTATGAGCTCGCGGGTGGAGGAGATGGTGGAGCGCGGGAGAGGAGGGAGCCAAATGCAGTCTGTAAACCTACAATTCACAAACCTACATGAAATATTAGTTTAACATACTTTTCAATCAAATTTGAAAGATCTAACTAGGTTAATCAATTTTGAAAGTGAAAGCAAATTAAGAGTGTCTCATGGATCTCTAGCTAGAAGGACTAAACGAATGCTCTCAGGTGCAAAGCATCCTAAAGTGACAACCCCTAGAATGAGAATTATGCTTTGTATGATGCAAAAGATGGATCTAAGATGAAAATGTATGTAAATTAAGATGAATTTCCCTATTCTATGCTCAAAATGTATGTAAACACAGATGAATTTTCCATTATGAGGATACTAATCAAGAATCTTTTAATGTTACATGTCCAATTCAATATGTAATTAAATGTGGATTCTTACTCTAAATGTGAATCGGTAAGTTTACACTAATAAAATCCTCCTATTTATAGGAATTCCCAAGGGTAGGGGGGTGAGTTTGATTAACCAAGGTCAAGGTTGAGTGATGGGTTTCAAATAGGGGGACAAGATAATAAAATGAAAGGTGAAGATAACATAGCCTAAATGAGTAGCGAAGATAGAAAATCCTTGGATTCATCCATGTGCTCTTCATCCTTTCTTCTCATTGGCTTTTGGATTATTTGTCCCCTTTGTTGAAAGTAATTGGGATTTAATTAAATCAATCAATCAATTAAATTATCCATGTAAGGGGTTTTAATGGGTTGCATTTTATTTATTTAATTTAAACTATATAACTAATTGATTTAATCAATTACAT
The DNA here is from genome assembly GCA_018584345.1 of Thuja plicata. NCBI lineage: Eukaryota > Viridiplantae > Streptophyta > Pinopsida > Cupressales > Cupressaceae > Thuja > Thuja plicata. Next base: position 602,997 of record MU223918.1, on the reverse strand, counting down.
GGTTTAATTAATCCCCTTTAGGCTTAAATTCAATTAATTAATAGCTTTGTTATTTAATCCATGATATTGCCTTGGTTTGACCCCTTTTGACTTTGGTTGACCATGTTGATTTTGGTTGACCATTTAGGGTGTCTACACTTGGAACAACTTGAAGTGTTTGTTATACATAACAATAATTCACATGTGTGAGAATTGAATAAGGCATTGCATGGACTTAAGCAGGCTCCCTAAGCCTAGTACAAAAGGATAGATAAATACCTTCTGGGCTTGAACTTCTCCAAGAATGATGTAGATCCAAACTTATACTAGAAGGTAATTAATGGTGAGATGTTGATTATTGTCCTTTATGTTGATGATTTATTAATCATAGGGGAAGATCACCTAATTATCAAAGGTAAGGAAGATCTTGCATTACAATTAGATGTGAAGGATTTGGGACCTTTACCTTACTTCCTTGGTTTAGAAGTATGGAAACAAGCTGATGGTATCATTCTAAATCAATGAAAGTACACTATAGACATTCTAAAGAGATTTGGAATGATAGAGTGCAAACCCGTGACAACACCCATGGAAACAAATTTGCACAAATTGAAGGCAGCTACATTAGACTCAGAAAATGCAGATACCACATTATATAGGAAGAATTGGATCCTTGATGTATTTCCTTAACACAAGACTAGATATTTATTGTTTTGTAAATGCCCTAAGTCATAGATGTGTGAACCAAAGCATATTATCTAGTTGGAGCAAAGCATATTCTAAGGTATCTTCGAGGCACAATTAGGTATGGTCTCAAGTATACCAATATAAACCTAAACCTTAATTTCCATACCCTAATTGAGATTGGGTTGGTTGTGTGGTAGAGAGAAAGAGAACATCAAGGTGTTGCTTCAGTTTAGGATCAATTATGATCTCCTGGATCAGTAGGAAACAATCCTCAGTTGCGCAGAGTTCTACCAAAGTTGAGTATATTGCAACATTCATGGGAGAAAAATAATCAGTATTTCTACGTACACTTCTCATGGGATTTTTTGGTAAACCTATCGATTCTACCATTATACATTGTGACAACCAGAGTTGTATAAAACTCTCAGTGAATCCAATATTCCATGACAGATCGAAACACATTGAAATTCCTTATCACTGTGTTAGAGACATGGTAGAAATGAATGTAATTTGATTGGAATATATAAGTACAGATGAACAGAGTGAAAACATTCTCACTAAACCACTAGCTAAGGCAAAAGTTGCACACTTTCAAGATAAACTTGGTATGGTTGAAATGTAAGTTAATATTGAGAATAAGTTTAATCCATTTGTACTTATATTATCAAAGATGTTTAATGTGTAAACTCTGTTTGTCATGTGTATGATTCCATGACTTTATGGGCCCTGGGAACATCTTTTGAAAGGTGACAAATTTTAAAAAATGAATACTTATGTAACCCTAGTATTATGATGGATATCATGTGACTTGATATCCGTGGACATATCTTGATGACTTAGAGACATTTGGTAGATATCATGAGACTTTATATCTAGGGATAAGCCATAATATTTGGAACTATCACGGTGGATATTATGTGGTTTAATGTCCATGGATATGTCATGATTTGATATATCTATGATAGGCATCATGTGAGATGATGCCAGTGCACATATCATATATATCCATATTTGAGATTATTGGTGAATATCATGTGATTTGATATTCGTGGATATGCCATATCTTCTAATATTAGAATTAGGTGATATTTTATTTTTAATAGATCTATTGAAGGATATAATTAATCTTCCCTAGCTGAGAGGGAGTGTTAATATTTGTAGTTTCGATTAGATTATTCTAACCGATGAAATCAAATGCTTAATATGCCTATTGGCCTTAAGAGTTTGACATCTCTCCTTCTTTAGATATAATGTGATTATATATTCCATAATATCATGAAATTATCATTTGTAGAATTCATCAAGATTCATTAGTATACTGATAATAGTTATTATTACTGATAACTATGATAGTTATCATTGATAACTATGATAGTTATCATTGATAACTATCATAGTTATCATTAATGATGACTAATACTATTAAGGTAATATCGATATCATAGTTGATATTATTATCAACTATAAATTATTGACAAAGTTGATATCAACTTAATATTATTAATTTGGTATTGTTATCAACTTTAATTATTAATGAAGTTGATAACAATACCAACTTAATATTACTAAGTTTATAATATAGTCGATTATGGTATCGACCAAAACCATGAATGATATTACCTAAAGGCGATTATGGTATCAACTGAAAATGAACTGAATCATGGTACTGACTATGATTATCTTTATCGATAATGATATTGACTATGTTTGAGATCATTATCAAATGATATTGCCGATTATTAACAATTGTGACTGAGATCATTATCAATAATGGTAATGTTGACTGTGATTATCATTATTGATAATAACATCGTCGATCAATAGCAAGTAATATGCAAACTTAATGCTGTTTAATATTCACATTTTTGTGATCCGATATTGATATCGGTTATTATAAGGTAACGATGATCATTAACAATGGTTAAGTCGATAACATCGACTTGTGTTATGATTAACATTAATGGCATGTCTCACGAAGAGACATAACTCTTCATGAAACCTATGGTCTCACGAAGAGGTATGCCTCTTCATGAGACATACAAGATATAATTATTATCAAACCCACTTCATTTTGATCATCGCAACAATACACATTCAGTCTTTTTTATATATAGGTGAAATACACATTCAAGTTTTATTTATATATTAGTGAGAATTATACATATAAAATTATATTGATATTAATATATATTAAATAGTGATATTTAATATTATATATCAATTGGAGATCAATATAGATTAGATAATATTCTAGTGATAAATTATCTATATATATTTTATATACCTATTGGAGATCAACATTGATTAGATAATATTCTAGTGAGAAATTATCTATCAGATACATCAAAATTTAAAAGAATTGCATACTCAAATATGATCAAACCTTAACAATAAATGGGGCCTGGACAAATATTTTGTTGACATGCTGGAATTATTTACAATTGCTTTTAAACCACTAAAGGGTTATGGGCTCCAACTTTATGATTTGATTGTTTTCTTCCACGGCTATTCTGAGTTATTTTGCATGCATGACATTAATGTCGAGTTAATGGACAGATAATTTATACATGAAAAAGACTATAAAGTTGCATACGAAGCCATTATTTGCATATCAAATCTTGAGTCTTTGGTTTTTGTGTGACGACAAAGGAGTGTTTGTACTGATAATTCATTGTGTTCAGATAAGTGTGTGTGATGTTGAAGATTTTATACTTGGTGATTGAAATTGTTATTTTGCAGAGATGGCAGAACCAAGTACTTCCACCCAGTCAGCAGCTATGCAGAAATAGAAGAAAGATAATTTTTCTGAGGAATAGGTACAATTTCTACCTGGGACATCAAACACATTATCAAAAAATGAGAAGGCATGAAGGGATACGCGTTTTCAATGCAAGAACCTAGATACTCCTGGTTGCACTGATTCTTCTTTGCTTTTATTATTTTTCAATAAAAGAGTGAGGGAAGTCCCTATGTGTAACCCCTGGGTTCTGAATATGAAAAAATTGATTATCCCTGATGTTTTTGTGGATGCTGACCTAGTTAAATCATTAGAAAAAAATTATTGTCCACTCACCAAGTGTACCAAAAGGAGGGACAAATCTACATTGGTCATAATTGACAGAGCTAGCTTTGTGGAGGCGTTTGGTATCACTGGAGCTATGAGTTTTGATATAGACTTAGACGAAGAAAGAAGACAATATCAATTTCATAAAGGTGTCTTGAAAAGGAATTCATTTCCTAAGTTTATGCTGAGAGGTGGGAGGAAGACACTGCCAATTCTAGATAATGTTAATGAAGCATATGATTTGATACCTTCCATAATTATTTCAAGTACATTGTGTATGGTTTGTGTAAGGTTTTGGAAATAGATGGAGGAAGGACAGTGATAGAATATATTTTGATTTTAGCTATGGAAATTCAACACCCACATGTGAATAAAGAGTATGATAATGTGGGCTTCATTATCAACAAAATTCATAATGATCTAGTTGCTATTCTGATGCAGTATCATCTTGGCTACTTGTTGAGTTTCTTGTGATTTTTTGGCACTCAGTGAAGGAGGTGGATGAGCTCAGTGACTGTAGTGGGCTTGATGCCTTCAAGCTCTGTGGAAGCTTCATAGACTATATTGTGATGTGCTTGGTTCCTTCGTTGACCGAGTTGGTGGGTTGGTTTCTCGGTAGTGTTGCCCGAGTTTGGTGTTGGTGCTCGGTGAGGCTATGGTGCTCGGTGATGTGTTGCCCGAGTTGTGGTTCATGCCTAGAATTTCTGGTGTTTCTCGGTGGATATTGTCTTAACGAGTTGTTCTTTGTGGTTGGATACTTTGGGCCGACCTTGGTGTATTTAATAAATGTTGTCAAGAATTTGTGTGGGAGGCCGACATGGTGTTTGGGATTTTAATTAATTGTAATTGCAAGGCCAACTTGTGGCTTGCTTGTTTGGATTATTTTTTATAGAGGGGTTTAGGTAGAGTTGTAGGAGTGTGGATTCCGAGTCCTAGAGTGTGGATTGGAGTAGGTGGTCATGGAATTCATTTTTGGAGTCCAAGCTGAAGGATGGATATGTGGATCTAGAGTCTAGATCGTGGAGTTAGAAGCATATTTGTGAATCTGAGAGTTTTTAGTAGAGATAGTAGCTTGAGAGTGTGGGAAGACAAGAGGTTTCTTGGTGGCTTGCAAGAACAAGTTTAGATTTTCTTGGTTATTCCTATCAGAGTTTGCCTATTGCAGATCTGAACTAGTTGGTGGTTACCTGGATCTTGTAGAATCTTGCGGATGCTTTGTTGAATTTTTTGATGTAATTGGCCCTAACCAGGAAGGCCTTACAACCCAACATGTTGCATGTAATGAGAATTCTGAGATAATGTAAAGTTGATATTGATATATCTTGTGGTGTGTTGTTTTCGTTTGTGTTCTTTTCATTGGCTGCAAGTTTGGATAGTCCTTTATTGGATTCTCTGATCTTGGACTACATCAAGTGGTATTAGAGTTGTTGGTTTGTTTCTTGTAGAGCTTAGGTTTTTTAAAGATCTAGAGAGATGCCTCTGAGAAGATTGGACCCTGTTGTGATGACAGATCTTTGTAATGTTGTGTGGTAGCTTGTGTGGTGGGTGATTCATTTCTGGAGTCCTAGTTATTTTGTTGTGAGGTGGAAGATCATGGTTCTCACTCGCAATTGCAAAGGACTTGTAGATGGATCATGTGGGTAGCAGATATTTGGGATCTTGTGCACAAATTGACGATGTGAAGACATATGGAAAAGGGAAAAGGAAGCCTGTGAGTTGGTATTTAAAGGATCCTGTTGTGGTTAGAATGTGGGAGAAGTTCCTTGAGTATTTTGTGTGTCCTATGAAGAATATTGTGCAAAGGAGAGGACAACTTGTGGAAGTCCCCGATGACTTGGCTGGAGTTGATGAGTTATCTATTATTTTGCATGAGAATATGGATGGATCTGACATGGAACTTGTAGGGCATCTTGTTGTACATGATGAGATTGTTGGTGGTGAGAGTTTGGCTTGTGTTGTTGATGTGATTGAGGTTCTACATGTTTCTTCTGGCTTGGATTTGCATGTGGATGCAGATGTGGGAATTTCTTATGAATTTGGAGTTGCTAGTTCGAGTGGTGAAGATAGAACCAAACAGGTTACGAGGTCGATGGATGATGGACTTGTTCAGTGGCTTTGGTCTTCTACTTGGTTGACTAAGATAGATGTGAAATTGAATTCACTCATTGTTGATATGGATTCCCTATGTGTTGATGGGGATGATGGGGTGCTAAGATCATTTGAGGATCATGATGACAATGTTGTTCAGTTTGTTCCTGAGGTTGAGCATCCTGATTGGGTTGTTAAGATGTATTAGATTGTGATGATTGAGTAGATAAATGTGAGATTGTTGAGTTGTAGACTGGTTCTCTTTCCTGTGATGGAGTGGAAACCTTTGGTGAAGATTAAGTAGAGTTGGTGTTGTTTAGATGTTCTCTTTGGTGAGAAAGTATGGGACACACTTTTCTTTGTACCAGGGAGTCTGATGCAGTAGCATCTTGGCTACTTGTTGATTTTCTTATGATTTTCTGGCACTTGGTGAAGGAGGTGGATGAGCTCAGTGACTGTAGTGGGCTCAGTGTCTTCGAGCTCGGTGGAATCTTCATTGACTGAGTTGGTGGGTTTGTTGCTCAGTAGTGTTTATCGAGTTCGGTGTTGGTTCTTAGTAAGGCTGTGGTGCTCGGTGGTGTGTTTCCTGAGTTGTGGTTCATGCTTGACATTGCTGGTGTTTCTCGGTGGAGCTTGGCTTACTGACTTGTTCTTTGTGGTTGGATACTTTGGGCTGACCTTGGTGCATTTAATAATTGTTGTCAAGATGTATTTAATTTGTGTGGGAGGCCGACATGGTCTTTGGGATTTTAAATAATTGTAATTGCAAGGCCGACTTGTAGATTGTTTGTTTGGATTAGTATTTATAGAGGGGTTTGGGTAGAGTTATAGGAGTGTTGAGTTTGAGTCCTGGAGTGTGGATTGGAGTAGGTGGTCATGGAATTCAGTCTTGGAGTCCAAGCTAAAGGATGGATATGTGAATCTAGAGTCTAGATCATGGAGTTAGAAGCAGATTTGTGAATCTGAGAGTTTGTAGTAGAGCTAGTAGCTTGAGAGCTTGGGAAGACAAGAGGTTACTTGGTGTCTTGCGAGCACAAGTTTATATTTTCTTGGTTGTTCCTATCAGAGGGTGCCTGTTGTATATTTGAACTAGTTGGTGGTTACCTGGATCTTGTGGGATCTTGCAGATACTTTGTTGAATTTGTTGATGTAATTGGCCCTAAACGGGAAGGCTTTATAGCCTGACATATTGCATGTAATGAGAATTTTGAGATAACGTAAAGTTTATATTGATATATCTTGTGTTGTATTGTTCCTGCTATGTGTTCTTGTTGTTGGCTGCAAGTTTGGACAGTCCTTTATTGGATTCTTTGAGCTTGGACTGCATCATATTTAGAGCAATCCTTCTACAATGGATTTTAAACATTACTCAATCCTGATGCATCTCATTATGTATTAAAATTTTGATTATATGGATAAGGAGATAGTACTGATGAAGGAAGACATGAGCACGTAGATGCTAGTACAACTCTGGACAATGGTATGGGAAAGCACTACTTATTCTTCTTCTTTCTTATATTTTAAAAATTGGATTGTGTTTCCTCTTAGGAATATGTTAGGTGAAAAAGATGATAGGATTACCTTAGATCTTAGAAGAATGATCAGACCTTTGCATGCTAACAATGAGGGCCCATTAGGCATAACTGGGGAGATGCATTTTTGTTTTAAAATTTTACTATCATTGGAGTTTTTGGTTGTCCTCAACCACCCTGTATCGTGCCAAAATATGTCCCTGTTAGGGTGGGTATAATTGAATTCATTTGGAAATTGAACTTAGTTGAAAAGGAATATTTAGGCCCTAATAAGAAGAAAGGCACATTCTTACCTAGATTGTGGGTAGTAGGAATGATTTTCTGAGACATTATAGATTGTCTACTGCCAAATTGAGATTATGTGATCCTAAGGGATTCATGAGATACACTTTGAAGGAAATAGAAGGTGTTTCTTTGCCAGTTCATGAGCATTTACCTAAGGAGGATATCATAAGGAATAAAATTTCCACTAATGAATTGATTGAGAAGAGGAGGAGGTGGAATGATATTCAGAGAGTTGAGAGGAAATTTACTTGGGTACTGGGATAGGTTAAAGACTTTGATGGAAAAGTATGGTGAAATTATGGAGAAGATGCCCAAGGTGCCTATTGGAGCTGAGGCCAAGGTTAATCCTGAGCATGTAGAATCATCACATGGATATGTGCATCCATAAAAGGAGTATGTTGAGATTTTAGAGGAGGTGATGAGGCCGAGTCTTCACAAAGGCCATCAACTAAAAGGAAGAAAGTTGAACATACTGCCAGGATAATGAAGGATGCTGCGAAGGTAGTAGTTACTGAGAGGGGGCCTTATTTCCATGAGTTGAGAAAAACATTGAGAGATGCTCAAAAGCCACCTGAAGGTGAGGAAAATAGAGAGTCAAATTTAGCATTAGTTTCTCAAATGGATGACAGACTATTGCTTTCTAATATTTTTCTGCAGGATGATAATTTCATCCAAACTGAAGAATTCAAAATCTTTTTTATTTAAATTGAAATAAAATGAATTGAAGTTAAATTTGAGGCCAAAATATGATACTGATGAAAAGAAAGAAGAGTTAGTTCTTTCTTTGCAACAATGTGATCCTAATAATCATGCACTAACTATGGAACATGCAAGGAATATTGTGAAGAGAAGTGGAATACTTTTGATGCCCGGTTGGGATATGCAGTCCTCTTTTATTATTGATCAGATAATAAGAAAACATGATCTAATTTTTAGATTTGAAGTTGAAATTGGTGAATTTATCAGAGGATTTGGTTTTGATCTAAAAAGTAAAATAGTGGCTATTTGGTCACTTGCACTTGCTACACAGAAGCCACAACCCATTGATCTGCAAGATAAAAGACAAGGTGACAGGCTGATCTGGAACATTCAAAATATGAGTAATAGAGAGATTGCTAAACTTTTAACTCATGTGTCATTTATGAATCAAGCCAAAGCTAAAGATTTAGAGAGGAGAGCTACAATAATATATGGTAGTTTGATAATAATTTCAAAGGAGTATGAAGGACAACTTATGCTAAATAGTAAGCTTGAAGAGAGAATTGTTAAGCCGACTAAAAAGTTAGCTAATGTGTTAGTGCCTTCTACTCGTGAAATGGTGGATTCTTCAGTTGAGACTATTGGTGAGTTTGTTCCATCTATTTTTGATGTTTTTGTTTATGTTCCTAGTATAAATGATGAAAATTTTAATGATTATGTTTGTAGAATAGAGATATTAGAGATAGAAAAGAATACTTTGGGACTTAAAGTATTACTGGAGATTCTACAACACAGGATAGACATTTTAAAAAGTAAATTGGATGTTATCCATGGTTCCCATGTATCTTTGCAAGTTGCTGAAGGGAAATGTACAGAGGCAAAATTTTACCTTCTTAAATCCTTTTTTTACATTATGGTCAGGAATAAATTTATTAATGGAGAAGCTTGTAGCTATTTTAATCTATAGGTATGAATTACCTGATAAGATTTTAGAGACAAAGGAAATGGTTAGTATAGTAAACACATTTATTGCATTCTTCAGGGTTAAAGATCAAATAATCAAAGGCAAGTTGCAATTATTTGTTGAGTCATACAATGCTTATGTCCCCAACATCTATTATAAGGAGGGAAAATTGAAGGATGTTGATACATTGGATAAAATATTTGATTTAATTGTTGATAGTGTAGAAACATTGTTAAATATGACAAATGATATTGATACAACTGGTTTTAACGAGGTTGTTGATATTTTGTTTAGATTTTACGCAAACATGGTGAAATATATTGCTAATACAAGGGAAATTACTGATGCACATTGGACTGATGTTGTTAGACAACTAGATGAAGTTAAGGAATTTAGTTGACCAACAAATTGAGAAGTGTTTATATGGGAAGCAACAATGAATCAGGGAAAATCGGTTTGATGGGTTTGTTGCAAGTTTTTGTCTTTTTGTGTTTTGATTCATGGCAAGGCATTTGATCAAGCAAGATGAAGGAAAACACTATTTATAAGCACCTTGAGTTAGTTGTTGATGTTGTGGGTGAATTACATTATACATGCAGGTTTGTACCTAATTATTTTTAGAGGGATGTGCCAAGTGTCATGAATCATGATGCAGTTACAATTTTCCAACAATATTTTCCAAATTTGATGTTGTTGCAATGTTGTTTCATATATGTTCTTGTTGTTAAGAAGTTAGAAGTTTTTTTCCCTAAGTGAGTTGTAGCTTGTTGCAAACCTTGTTCAATAAAAGGATTTCCAGGATCACTTAGGAAGGGCTGAGATTTTTTTTTTTGAAATCATATGTGTTGGTTAAATCTTAGTCAGGTTTAAGAGATGTCATGAGTCCTATATAACCTTTTTACAGAGCAATCAGAAAGCTTAGTATTGTAGTCTTAGTTTTATTGATTCTTATTTTAATGAGAAAATAAATGTATGAAGACAATGATTACGAAGTTAATGAAATATAATCCAGACTTGGTGATCTCCTCTATGTTGGTTTTATGAGTTGTGAATTTAATAATACAATTTTTTTATTTAATTCACTTCATATCTGTTTTTAGTTCTTCATTATTTTTAACTTCCATAATAGTTTAAGATGAAAATCAACATTTATTTGACATTTACCTAATAAGAATGAAATATGCATGTGTTTCAGGGTCTGAATTACCTCTAAATTTTTTGCAGAGGGCCTCGCTGACTTCAAATTCCTTGCAGCAAACTCTGAATTCCTTGTTCGCATTTTCAAAATTCTCCAAGTCCTATCCAACACAATCTTTATCGTCTATGCAAGTTCTTCAATACTTGTCCATGAGAATAAAAAATGTTAATAACTATGATGAGGGTAATAGAATTGAAGTATCAATGTCATAAGAGGGAAAATTTCATACTAGGAGCATTAAGGTCTTCAATAGAAGCAAGTTTTCATAAAGAGAAACACTAAGAGTAGCAGATTTTAGTGTTTAAACGTGAGTTTTAACAAATGTAAATAATTGTATTCATGAAGTAAAAATGTATAGTTAATGTACGCGCAACATATTCTTTGGAAAATGTGATGACTAAAATGGCCATAACTTTCATTCTACTCAATGACAATCTTGAAGGAGAGATGTTGTTTCAGTTCTTCATTATTGAAAAGAAATAGTAACCGTGACATATAACAGGTAGTCTCAAACATAATATTTTCCAGTTCTTCATTATTTTTAACTTCCACAATAGTTCAAGATGAAAATCAACATGAAAGATTTTTAACCATAACATGTCCAACATTTGATTATTTATATAATGCATTTTCACCATTGAATAGAGTCATGTGCAACATTAATGCCATGTATCTATTTACAAAACAAATAAAGTTTGAAGGTCCATGTCCTCAAAACATAAAACAAGATAAAAGTATTAAATAAAATGTCATAAAATGGGGCTTGTCAATAATCATCAAGATTTTCAACAAGATCAACATCCTGATTGCTCATGTTTGCATCTGCTTGATTTTCTCCCTCAATCTCATCTGTGACATGTAGTACATTCTCTCTCCCAAATTCTTCATTGGTAATCAAAATATCTTCTTTAAACAGTCTCTCGTTGTCTTCATCCACTTCTTCAAATGTTTCTTGTAAATTAACATATTTCCCATCAGGTAATACATCGACAACTTCCATGAATTTTCTTTTCAAACGCGACTCTGTTTGAATGACATATGACCAACCTGGGCTTCTTCCATCATCAATCATAAATGATTGGTTAATTTGAAGAGGGGAAACATATGGATAATTTGTCTCTGATAAAAAATGTCATACATTTCCATGTACAAATCCATACTCATCAAATTATACCAAAGATGCTTGGATCCACTTACATTTTAATATTATAGGAATATTTTCACCAAAATCCACTTGAATGATTTCTTGGATGAATCCAACATAAAATTTCTTCTCACTTTCATGAAGAAATTCAACACTACCAACACAATCACATTTGCCTTTCCTTTATCTTTTTCTTCCACTCTTAAATGACTACCATAGACCCACATTCCACCAAAATGCGTAGCCCATATATGTGGAGACTATGATAGTTCACTTTCCTCTATTGTTATATCTTGACCTTCTTCTTTTGCATCATTGATTGCATTAGCAATCCATTCTTCAAATTTTGGAAAAGAATCACCTCTAATCAAACTATGAAATCTGCACTTTTGAAGTCGATTTTGCATCCAAATTTGAATCTCTTCTACATATTTTCTACCTAAAATAATGACATACAAATAGTAAGATTAATAATATAAATACGTAAATACAATTGAGCAAATAAATTATTTTTAATTTTTTGTTATCCACACCACTTATCAAATGAAGATGTGTTTTGAAGAACAAAGGCATGTATTTCACTTCTTTCTTGATATGACAGCTTGAAGCGACATCCATTACCTTCTAATACTTCACCCGCAACTCTCTCATCTTCGTAATTATCCCATACGCGTCGATTGACATTTTTAAAATTATTCATATATTCTATAAAAAACCCATGGCCTCTTGCATTGAATATCCCTCAAACATGTTATCTTTTGGTTTTTCCCTAGTATGAACTTTTTTTTTCAAAACCTTAATATATCATTCTATAGGATACATCCATCTCTTTCTTACTGGGCCACAATGCTCTAGTTTATATTCCAGATGTATCAAAAGGTGCATAGAAATGTTAAAGATTGTTGGTGGAAATTCTCATTCCAATAAACAAAGGACTTCAACAACCTCCTCCCTTAAGCTATCAAAGTTCAAAGGATCTAATATATGTAAGCTCATCCTCTTTAAAACTAGGCCCAACCTTATAATTGCCAATCTTGGTCCCTTTTCCAAACTTGATATATTTACCACAATAGGTAAATATTCTTAATTATGACATGATAGTCATGGGGCTTGATGCCTCTTAAGCTATTAATGTCAGTTTGGATTTTGATGTTGCTACTTACATATCCAATGGAAAAATGAGTATGAGACATCAACTGTAAGAATTGCGCATGTTGTTCCTTTGTCCAGACATAAGGAGAATTAAGCTTTATATATTTTTATTACATATTTTTGAACCCAAAGATTTTGATGAATCTTTATTTCTCGAAAGTCTTCACGTGATGAAATAATATCAAGAGCACCAAAAAGAGTTTCTATAATAACATAAGCTACATTTTTTCTTAGTATGCATAAAGTCAACAATATGGCTAATAGCTATATCCTTGAAGTATGGCAACTTGTACAATATGCACAGCTGATTTACACCACTTTCATTACATGGACCATACCTACTACCAATAATCCCATAATTTTCAATAAATGTGCTAAAATAATAACAAAAATACAGAGAGATACAGGAAATGTTTAACTCAATGAGCAGGAGATAGGAGATTTACCATGAATTAATTCGAATACTAGGAGCATGCACCAAAGATCCAAACAACAAGGATACAAGATTTTGGAAGGGGGAAAAGCATGAAAAAACCCCTGTGAAATAAAGAATGGGAAAAAATGCCTAAGAATGAGAGAGAGAGAGAGAGAGAGAATCTCATACAATATCATTCAAAAAGAAGAAATTAACCTAAAAACTAGTCTCAGGAGAGAAAGAGAGACATCTCTTTAATAGAGATGTGAGAAAGGAGTTGCATGGTAACTCCCATATCTAGGCATGCCACATTTCAATAGTGTGTGGGACAAGT
>MU223918.1:565805-584356 GCA_018584345.1 Thuja plicata | reverse complement strand
GGAATAACTAAAAATGAAATTACAATAAAAGGAATTATCCTCACACTTGTACAAGAAGACAAACTAGGTGTAGGGATTCCATAAGAATCTCCTACTTACATTAGTACAAGTAAAGATTAATTTCTAAAAAAATGACATTCTTTTTGTCCATTCTCAATAATGTAATTACATGTTTTTAATAATGGTGCTTCACGATTCTCTTCATGACCATCAAAACATGTTTTTTTGTTGATAACATGGATGATCCATTTTAAGGTAAGCACAATGTCCATAATAAATACACTTGCACAAACTTCTTGAGTGCCTCACAAAATCCTTAAAGTTGCAAGAAGGACATCCCTGATATCCATGAACAGAGAGACCACACAATGTGCCATACGCAGGAAGGTCATGAATCATAAACAATAAGGAAGCTCTCAAAGTGAATTTGATTTTATGACCATCCGTTAAAGATTGAATTGCTTTAATTATTTTCCACAATTTCATTATCTCATCATATAATGGCTCTAGATAAGCATCTATTATTTCTGAAGTCACACTTTTCTTTTCTGGTATAATCAATTATAACATTAAGAAAAATGGTTTAGTTGCTAACAATGGAGGCAAGTTATAATTTATTAGAAACACTGGCCAAGTTTACCATTTAGTACTTTGATCTAAGAATGGGTTCACCCTATATAAAGCCAAACCCAACCTCATATTACGAGGATCTTGAGAAAAATCTGGCCATCTATTTTTAAATTCCATCCATGTCTTAAAATCTGGCACATGTGATTGTTTTCCATTAGTGCTCTTATTTTGGTCATGCCATCGCAAAAGTTCAGCATTGTCTCTACACCTATACATTCAGAGTAATTGTGGGATTATTAGAAAGTGACAAAGAACCTTTCTAGGAACCACAGTTGATTTCAATCCTTGTTTATACCCCGCTTCATGACATTTTGGACATTCACTCTCATTTGAAATATTTTTGAGAAATAATACACAACCAGTCACACATGTGTGGAAGTTTTCATAAGCCAAGTCGAGCTTACTGATTTGATTTCTACATTGACTTCATTTCTTTGGCAATATGGATTTAGCTGGTAGCAATGAACTTAATAATGCCAATAATTGATCTACACTCTCATTTGTCCAACCATGCACCACTTGCAAGTTAATGATTTGAAGGATTGTTGTCAAATGACTTAACTTGCAATTAACATACACGGGCTTTAAATAATCCTCCATTGAATTGGCCCGATCATCATTTAGACCCGCATCCAACATTCTATCAACTTCAAACCTTCGTCAAATATTTTTACGTCTTCATCTATGTTTGGTGACACTTTATCTATGTTTGTTGCCTCTTCTTCTCTCACTATCTTAAATTCTATCATATCTTCATAATAATTATAATCCCAAGGGCTTATACCACTATGCCCATATATTATCATATGTACGTAAATCACATTTGTTTTTTTCAACTTTCCACCAAGACATTTTTTAGATGGACATGGATATTTCTCAATGTCTCCCTCATCGACTACTGTCTCATCATATGCATGATATTGATCCGTAGTCAGCCTTTGATGATGTTCCATCTCTAATATTATGAATTACACTATTAATTTAGTTTCTGATTGAAAGAAGAAAAAAACATAAATGTGAAAATAGAGATGCCAAAACATTGTTGAAAGTAGTCACTTTTAGTAGAGACCATAACAAAAGAAGAGGATATAATGAGTTTTTCTAAGATCTATCTTACATTTATTTGACATTTACCTAATGAGAATGAAACATGTATGTGTTTTGGGTTCTAAATTACCCCTAAATTTGTTGTACAAGGCATCACTGACTTCAAATTTGTTGCAAAAAACTCTGAATTCCTTGACTATTTTTTGAAAATTTTCCAAGTCCTATCCAAACAAGCTTTATTTCCCATGCAAGTTCTTTAATACCTGTCCATGAGAATAAAAAAATGTTTTGATTAAGAGAAAATCAAGTTTTAAAGGATCAAAACCTTTACAAAAGAGAAGTATAGATATTCAGATCAACCCCCATATAAATAACATAAAAGACATAGAAATAGAGCTATAAAAGACTAGTAGGAAACCTAAACAAAAATCTAGCTAACCTAAAACTAGCAACCCAATAGCAAACATAGAAATCTAAAAAAAAAAAAAACACCATAGCAAAGGCCTAGAAATATTTGAGAAGCTCAGCCGCTTCTATCACCATGAGGTCCATGTTTGCAACAGCCAACTTCAGCTCCTCAAGGTCTTTGTCGTTCTTGACTCCTTTTTTATTGGTGTTGGATCTAGTCCTATTTCCTGGTCTAGGAGTGTCATCCACAACATCCTTGTCCACCTCAATTTCCTGAGAGCCCTTCTCATGCTCTAGCTTACCTACAAGAATTTTAACATGCTCCGCAAAAGCTTTCATAATTTTAACATGCTCTGATTCCCCATCTTTTTCAGGCTATCCTCCATTTGGCCATCTTAGTCTCCATAGCCACAATCCTTTGTTCCATGTTACTATCGTTCCCATAGTGTTCCAACTAGGTGATCCTATTCTCAATAGCTATTCTCAATAGTTTAGAATCTCTACTCTAAGGAGTCTGTCATATATTCAACACGCCCAATAGCTTGCGCCACCTCCTTCATTCACACCGGTAAGAATCTATCTTGAGAATAACAAATATTAATAACTATGATGAGGGTGTATTAACAACTTCTGAATCAAATTAAAGATAAGTGGAAAATCATTGTAACTATTGTATCTTCATCACAATCTAAGAACAATAATATCAATGAGAAGTAGCATGAAAAGACTTTAAACATCACTATGAATATTTATTTAAATATAATTGTGTTATCAAAGTATAGAAATACCAGGTTTGGTAATATTCCAGGCATTAAAAACCTTCAAACGAAATTTAAAATGATTCAGCGAGGCATAAAGGAATGATTAACAACTTAATAAGATGATACTGAAATGTGCCTTGAATGAAATGGGAAGGAGGAAAAACTAATAAAACTAATAATACGATGAAAATAATGAATAAGGTAACTTGGATTCCTTAATTAAAACCTTATTAAACAACATCCATCCATTGATCACATTCCTATAAAGCAATTCTTAACAAAAATAACCATTTATTGTCACAGGGTAAATATGACTATATTTTTAACGGTTTGATCCAAAAAGTAAATGTAGAATTCTTGATACAAGTTCTTAAAGTATTTTTTAGACCCTTCTTAACCTTCTTCAACCACTAAAACCATTCATTCATTCACTTAATCCCAAAACAAATATGAATTTCAGTTACTGTCATTTAAATTTCCATGAATCATTACACTAGGGGTTGTTTCTCACTCCACACACAACCAATAAATCTAAAAAAAATCCAAATGAAAGATACCTCATAATACTAGAATCACCCAAAATATTAGAAATTTCCAGTGGTTAGAATTGGAGATATCATCCAATTTGTATTCATACCCTTGATAACGAGGGTTTTACAACTATTTTGACAAAATGGAATGGAGGAGCTCTCTGATCCATGGAAATGATCCAAACTTGGTCCAAATGAAATAAGACTCACTATTATTCCTTCCTAAATTGATTTGAGATCAAAACTTATCACTAGATTCAAATGCCACGTAACTGTTACAAAGATTTGTAGGACTATTTGGACTGTTTGGATTGTCCATGGTCATACTTATATTGAAAACCATCCCCTACTTCACAAGAAACTCACCAATCAACTGAATACAAGGGTTCTCTACCAATATTAGTAGTCTAACATCACTTTAATGTATAACCTAGCCTCGTACCCTTAAGGTATTCCCATCTACCATCCCTTGTTCATCGTTTTGACATCTTCATGAAAATACAGGGAGTTGTCCTAACTTGTTCTCAATTTCATTTTGAAATTATTTATATTTTGTACTCTTTATTAGTCCTAAGATTATATTACTGAGAGGGGGGGGGGTGAATCAGTAATCTACCAAATAATCTTGCTTTTTAACCTCTTAAACTTAAACATACATCCACAAGATTAACCTTAATTATAACAAATGAAAATCATAAACATGAAAATCCATCCACAAAGTTGACACACATATTTATATCATGGAAACCCAAATTGGGAGAAAACCATGGTGGGAATTAGTACCACTAAATGATGCACTCTTTTGAAGTACACCCTTTGAAGAGCTTAACCATGTTAAGAGTTTACAATAACACTATTAGGTGCTACCCGATTAAGGTATTTTCCTTAGGATTGTTAGGACCTTTACCCTATTAAGAGTAGCCTTGTTAGAGGAATTTGAACACTTGTCAAAGTGCCACCTTTCTAGAGGATTTACACCAAAGATCTATTAAGATCTACCTGGTTAAGGGATTTAATCTTCTGCAACTGTTAGGGAGCAACAAAAAGAATTATATGTAGAACAACACTACCTATGCTTGATTAGATCCACTGAAGCACACAATCTCTTCTCAACACACTTAAGTCTACCCTAGCTTGATTGCATCTTGCACTTTACAACCGCACTTGTCCAACACATGATCAACACATGAACAAATTCAACTTCATCCATTTTATATTGAACTTTTAAGTACACCGCCTTAATCAAGCCCTAAATTTGAAATAGATTTGAATCTTAAATATCCCGCTCAAATACAATATGCCAAAAAATAAAATTCAATGTAAAAAACATATTTCCAAGACTGCATCGGCCAATACAATGATTTACATAGAATTTTGTGTCAAGGGTTCAAACACATTTTGACCAAACATAAGCTTCATCTAGAATCTTCTCCACATGCTAGCATAAAACAATTTGATTCTAGATCATCACCTCCAATCATGAAAACACATCACCAGATCATAACTAACTCAACTAATTCCACCACCACCTCAACACTGATCACCGATCAAAGATTTATCAACTGTCACTCAAGAACACAAACACATTAACCTATTAACAACTCTATATCTCCTCACTGATCACTTATCATGTACACCAATCACTCAAATTAGTTGTGTTTGCAACTATAGCATTTGAACACTATTTACCACCATATCCTATGATCACACCACAAGTCACAACAAATATTTGACAAGACGTTCAAATCATCTACCACCTATCATTAACTATTCTAGCAGTTGCACTATTATACTTCAATCGATCAAAAATTTCACATAAGATCACTTTCATATTAGTGATCATGCATTAGACATCCAGATACATACCTAAGTCTCCCATATAGATAGAAACCACAAAAATTCACTACAACCCTTCATTCATCACAACTATGCTTCTCAACACACTAAGAACACAAGGTCAATAGTTGACATCAATGACAACATAATAATTGATCATCCTGTAATCAAATCTATATCATGACATCTCCAAAACTCACTTACCATCACTACATCAGATGGGAAAATAATATCCTCCTTTTTAATTGATGGTAACACTCTCTTCCTTTCTCCAACATGATACTTTATGCACAAACCTGCTCAACATCAATAATATAAACAACACTA
The DNA here is from genome assembly GCA_018584345.1 of Thuja plicata. NCBI lineage: Eukaryota > Viridiplantae > Streptophyta > Pinopsida > Cupressales > Cupressaceae > Thuja > Thuja plicata. The sequence goes on along the minus strand of MU223918.1, from coordinate 578,817 downwards.
GGAACACAAATATGTTTCCACTTATGTCTCTCACTTGTTCTGCAATTACTCCCCCTTACACTGAACTCCTATCACCTACACTTCCATTTTGCAACTCTGAACCTTCTCTCCCTTTGTTTTACTGTACAATTTACCTTGTTATCATACACACATTCTCCCTCTTTGACAATAATGCCAAAGATTCCAAACACACCTGATATCTTCTATATTTTACCTAACTAGCCAAAACACATTACTACATAGACTACCCCCCTGAGGAGTATCCCCAAAAAATCAATCCACACATAAAGATATTCAATGGATACACTTGGATTGATCCAACTATATATTCTTTTAATTAAAATTAGATAGGGGAATGAACCCCAACCTACCTCTTAGATACTCAAATGTATCCTTAGGAAATGGTTTAGTGAAAATATTAGCAACCTTCTCCTTAGTTGGCACATACTCAAACCTCACTTCCTTTTCTTGTACCTACTCTCTAAGAAAATGATATTTGATATCTATATGCTTAGTCTTAGAGTGCATCATCAAGTTATTTGAAATATTAATGACACTTGTATTGTCACAATAGATAACCACTATTTTAGTTACCTTCTCCTAAATTCCTTCTATAATATGCTTGATACATACTACCTATGTAAAATTAAATGTAGAAGCAACATACTTAGCTTCACCTATTGATTAAGATATACACGTCTTCTTTCTTGTCCAAGATACAAGCCTATCTCCAAGAAATAATTCACCTCCACTTGTGCTCTTCCGATCATCAACATTACCTACCCAATCAACACCACTAAACACATTCAAATAGAAATCACCTTTATGTCCATACCACAGACCATAGTCTTCAGTCCCCTTAAGATATCTGAAGATTCCCCTCTAATCTGTCTTTGAAGCCAAACCCTTCACCCAACGGGAATTTGACTTTATTGGGGAAATAATCCCAAACTCATATGCTAATCACCGGTACATCTTGACTTCTACACATTATTGTATCCGATGGTTTGAAGCCATACCATGCAAAAACAACATGATGGATGTGGTAATTAGTTTCATCAAGGAAAGAATAGTCACTAGGTTTGGAATGCCCTTCGCCCTAGTGTTAAATAATGGTCTAGCATTTTCCTCAGCCCAACTTTAAGAGTGGGCTTATCACAGGAACATTACCCTTAATTTCTCTAGTAATTACTATCCATAGGTTAATGGAGTAGTGAATTCTACAAACAAGAACCTCCTAGAGGTAATCAAACACCTGCTCTAGAAGAACTCCCAAGATTGGTACCAAAAGCTTAGGTTCACCCTCTGGGAAGATCATATATATGTCAAGCCTACCTTGGGAACTTCTCAATCTCGTCTGGTCTATGGCCAGAATCTGGTATTCTTGGTAAACCTGCAAATCCTATTCTTACGGTTCATGCAAGAGTTCAATACACGAGATAATATTGTGGAGGTCCACCTCCTCAACTTTATACATCTAGAAGAACAAAGAGACACTTCCTTTGAGCACTTTTCAAAACATCAAGTAGTGGGCAAACACTTGTTTTATAAGAGAGCCCAATACAAGGCTTTCCAGACTTCAGACTTGGTCCTCTTGTGGGATAAAGCCCGGGAAAATAAAGGCAAGCATACTAAATTCCAAAGGCTTTGGCTTGGGCCATACCAGATATATGAAATCTATGGGGCTAACACATATCACCTCAATTCTAAGCACACACCCCACAACTAGATGAGACTGAACACCTGGATCATGGTGAGTTAAATTTTCTAGCACCCTAAATGATACCAATAAAAAGTACCCATGATAATGATGAGACCTTGGTTTATTCCTTGGGTATATTTTGGAGTTCTCAAATATATGAGGCACTTGTCCCAATGATTCATGATTTGTTATGCCCTACACACCTGTCCCTACATTTTGTTGGCAAAATGTTGGGTCCTCTCTTTTTTTGTCTTTGTTTGTCTTTGCCTTGTCCCTTTTGTTTTCTATCCTTGTTTCTCTGGAACCCCGGTCCTAGAGTATTTTCTCCTCTGTGATCCCTAAATTTCAGGCTCCAGGATTCTGGTGTCATCATTTATGCCTTCTCTTAAAGAAGTGACCATTGAATTCCTTGAGGTTCAAACTTCAGTAGTTTGCCTCATTCTCAGAATCGTAATTGGAAATTAATGTGCTCCTTTTGGCATTATAAAAGATCATTTACCTTGTAATTTTCACACTTACCACACAAACTACCTCTGAGTGAATTAACTGTGAATTATAGTAAAGCGCTTCCAAAGCTAAGGAACTCTTAGACCATGAAATCATGCAAATAGTGTGCGTTTGAGGCCTTAGCTGTGAGCGGTGACAGAGTGAGCAGTGCTCAAGCTTCCCTTCCTAGCATTCTATATTTTGAGGTAGGCTTTCTTTGGCCCTCTGGTTTTCATTTTCCTTTTGTTTTGGTCTTCGTGTTTCTTTTGTTTTTCTCTCTTATGGATGCATGATTGAAAGAGATAATATGAGATTGCAATAGTCTAATTAAGGTAAATGCATATTCAAATTGACATGATCCTATTATGCAAGAGTGTGTGTTGTGATTAAGCTAAAAATGCTCTCTATTTATAGATTTTTCATGGGATGTGGTGAGGTGTCGCAAATAAATAGTCAAGATTCAATTTGAGGAATTGAAGGGTCATGATGCACAACAATGGTTAAGTGTAGACGTAAAAAAATATTAATATTAAATTCCCTTTTGTTCATCTAACTATTTAAGTAAATTAATTAAATAGTTTCATCTATGGTATTTATGTATTTTATAAATACTATCCTAATGTATTTTATTTAAATATATTTCCATCAAAAATTGCCCTTTTAATAAGTTTACATTTATTAAAAATCCCTCCATAAGACTAAAATTCCTCTAAGCTTGATTTAAATAAAAAACTCTTTGTTTAAATCACTTTATGCCTTTCAAATCCCACCCCTTGCTAATAAATCCTCTAACCTTGATTAAAAGGTAATTTACCTCTAATCATGTGCACAATCCCCTTTTACTTCTCCAACCTAACCCTCAATCCTAGCCACTCATCTCCCTTCCACCTCTTAATATCAACTGTCCATTTCCTTTTCAAATCTATAAAGAGAGGCCTTCCCCTCTGCATAGGCATCCCTCATCTTTGTTATTGTTATTATGCTAGAATTGTGCTAGGTTTTTCATTACTAATTTCATTTCTTTCATGCTTAAATCACTTAGATATTACATGCAAGGATCACTTTGGTAAAATCAATCTTAGTTTCCATTCTTGCTTTGCATTTCAATCCATGATAGCTTAGTCATTTGGAGAAGTTTGAGACTAGTTGTTCCATACTAGTTCTTGAATCTTTCTTCCATTCATACTTTTTTGCATTTGATCATAAGCATTCTACTTGGGGAAGTCTTGGATATTATGTTTGAGAGAGCACATTCACACCTCCATAAGAGAGAAAATCAAACAAGCTTCTTGGGTGCACTTGTTTCTAGCTCTGTCCGATGATATAAGGATAATTTTTATGTTTTCATGTTTGTATCGTCCTGTTTGAATCTTTGAATGCTAACCATCTAATGGTTTTCATATTTTAGTGGATGATTACAGGCTCATTTTTTCTTGTATACATTATGGCACACTTGGTGGGATCGATGTCCCTATAAACATTCTATTATCTTTCTCATTTTCTTTCATTTTCGTTAGATTTTGTGAATCGGTGTCTGTATTTTGCGCATAGGTGTCTGCGCAAATGTTGGTTTATTCTGAATCATCATTCGACATCTATGATTCACAAATTGACATCTCTGCTAGGTATAACTTTTTGTTCTTTTCTGTGTTTGCTGGTATTTGCACTGCATTCTGTCAGTTCGAGAAAAACACATAATCAACGTCTGCACCCTGAACCAACGTTTGCACTCTGTCTATTTTATTTTTTATCATTTATAACATATTTTCAAGTGGGATTTTGTGCTAATAATTCTTGTCAAAGATCAATATTTAAAAAACTCCTAACCAGTTGTCTTGCAACACCGCTTATCAAAGAAATCAATTCAAAGATTACTTATGTTTTTCTTGTAGGTTGCCTTAATCGAAATCAACTAAATGATCGTGCTTGTTAGCATTTTATTTATTTCATAGGCACATAGATTAACTAGGTAATATTTTTGTGTGATTCAAAGCAAGTGTTAGGGGAGTATGCTCTCTTCCTTTTTGGAAGATCAAAAACCTAGACGCACTTATTTTGTCTTAGACAATTAAATCTTTGAGGAAAGAACAAAAATTGTCTTATGTGTGTGGGATAAAATGACATTGGGTAGGAGAGTATGTTCTTTTCCCCTTGTGGGAAAATCATAAATCTAGACCCCTCTTGTCGCCAATCCATTTTTTTCAAGTTAAACCTTTAGAGGGCCTGCTAAGGGAGTGATCTCTTGGGAACAACCCAAGTGGGGAACAAGCGAACCCGGCTACTTCTGCTCCACTATAATCAAAAGCTTATTTCAATCCAAATAGAGAGAAGACGTAATTATTTCCTATCTCTAATTCTCCTTCATTTGTAGGGCCTCATTGCCTTAATTTTGCTAAGTAAGACTACACTTGACTGGGCGCTTGCAGGGCCATCTTGGTCTTAATATTGTTTACAAGACTGCAAGGGGGATACATTCAACTTGTGTAGGGCCAAGAGGTTTGAATCTCACTTGTGAGGCTATACATTTTGGGTGCTTGTATGGTTATACTCCTTAATTTTTCTTGCAAAACTACAAGGGGTAATCATGAATGGATGACCTTACTAAATGTTAGTTAAAGTAGAAGCCTACCCGATCTACCTCTAAAAGTGTCATAATCCTTGTGCAAGGATCAATCCAAGTGGAATTTACCTGGATCACCTGAATATTTTACACCCAACATGTGTATTCCTAGGGGCATTTTAAAGCATGATTGTGGCATGAGGGAGCTTATGCGATTCAGGCATTGAGTCTCTTTTCAAAACCCACAGCGTGCATAGTCCTGGACAAAGCCATTATCACTTTGTGTAAGGAAAAGGAATATTTAGCATGGGAAAATATTTTGACACTAAGCCAATTTCCTTAGGTAGGAATTTTCTTGTTTAAACATTGATCAAAGGTTGCACACACTCCCCCTACTCCTCAAGGTTGCTTTGTCCCTTGTTGGATTGTTTTTGACATTTGAATGACCATGTTTGACTCAAGGTATACTTAGCATAGTCACTACCTTGATGTATGATTGACACTTGTTCTTTCCATTGAACAACACAACCAAGATCTTATCAATAAAAATGACTTTCCAATTGCAAACATTTGTTCTTGTGGCATGTCAAATCCAGAAATACATAAGAAAGTCAAAACCCTGTTACCTCCCATGATTAGAGACCAAAAGGAGACTACTCACAAGGCCAAGAAATACTAACATATCCTTGATTCCATCAAGAAAGAGATTCACTCATGCATATAATATGACAAGGTCGTCTATAACAACAAGGTTGCACATTTCAAAAACAAGTATCACATGAACAATGTCTTTGTCAGCTTTGAGCAATACGACTAGCAGACACATCGCTACATCACCCAGTTGCTCCTCTTATTATTTCCTTTTTAGCTTGCATCTTAGGAACCTCATTTTGGTCCTCATCCTCAGGAATTGCATCATGCAGCCAACATAGCAAAAATTTGATCAAATCCAACATTATCCAATCAATAAGCCAAAAATCCAAAATCCAAAAAAATATCCAAATCATGGTGTCACATCCTTTGAGTTGCATAGTACCTACATCTTTATCCAAATACTTCCTAGGATTCCTTAGCTATGCATTGTTTAGGATATCCCACTTTGTCCATGTAACCTCATCACCTTGAGCAAAAGGCTGGTTCACATTGACAAAGAATTCTATCTCCGAACACCATAAGTTTGTCTTAGGTTGACACAATCATCAAACTTACATTAGGGAAAGCAACTCATAATCCTTTGACACAACAAGTCATTCTAGGTCCTTAGGATATCCCTTTGTCATTTAGCATCATCCTAAATCTTGCATCCAACATCCTACATATCATCCATAGGAAATTGCATTAGCATCTTGCATTCCTTTAGCAACATTCATTTCATGCCACCAGAAATCAGATCCAAGAAGAGGAAAGACATGGGTACCAACTATGCCGCTAGTTTATTTGATCCGATGATATATCATAACAATGCCATGGTCTCTTTTGACCCTTAGAATTAAGTGTTGATCGAACATGTATGGGCTGACCTTGATGAAAACCCTACTCAAAGTGCCATGGAAACATTCATGAGCTATCCTAGACTTGCGCAAATGGTTAGCACCATCATTGGACATAATAGTCGCACCATTCTCACCAATTTTTAGCAAGAAGGAATTCAACTGCCATCTTGGATTCTACCGCCATGAGTTGGACTATCTTTGAACATCCAAGGTGACTTTTCCCACCCCATGGTGGAAGAAATCTTTGATCCATGATTCAGAACATCCCAAGTTGGATCCATTATACCCCATCTGCTCCAACCAATGGCTACACAATCTATTGTGCACACAATAGCACGACCAACACCACTTTCTATCCTGGGACCTCTAGTCTCACAACCATCACAACATGTCCAAACATCACAACCCATTCAACCCATTTCTTCTCAACCAACCATCCTCCAATCCATAATTTCTCAACTATTCCATACCCAACCAATAGTCTCGCAACCACCAGTCATGCAAGCTGCGAGCACTTCCAACCAGCCTCCACCCTAGCACAAATTCACTACTAGCATGCTACTTACAGTAGCCTCCAACCAGCCCTCCTTCTCACAAGGACCCACATTCTGTGCCCAACTAGTAGTCATTTAGCCTGCCTCAGCACCACTTTTCCCATCACTTGTACAAGCACAAAACAATCTACCAACTTCTCAGCAGATTCCTCAAGTTGGCCAAACTGCACAAGCCACATCATTCTCTGCTTGGGGCTATTCTTGGGCTAATATGAAGGCACTTGGGATACCAAATCAATCAGTTAATGCAAATCCTCCCACTTCCCAAGTGCAACCATCCTTTATCAACTCATTTGTCACACATCCCATTGCGCAACCTACTCAACAATAGCTGCTAGTTTACACCAACTACTTGTCCATGCCTCCATCTGTAGGATCCAAAATCATCCCACCTCCTCAGCAACCTAGCATTCCTTCTTACATAAACTACCTCACCCCTCCCACTAGGGGAACTCACTTACAAACCATTCATCCTGCGCACAGTAATGCATCCATCCCACCACTTTATGCAAAGCCAAACAAAGTCCCTCCTACCTATCAAATGCCTCACCAAGCACAATCACACTACCAACAGAAATACGTCCCTCAACCACATTTTCCACCTCTACAACCTAATCACCAGTATCCCTATCATACCCCTTAGTATCTCCTACAAAATCCTCCTTATTCCCCAACTCTTTTTGATCCATATTACGCACCTGGATCCAACATAACGGGATGACCTCCTCCTCCACCAGTCAACCAAGAGTGGGAAGAAATTAAGAGTGCTCTTAAGGAGCTCTGATTCGGGACCGAAATCAAGATGTTCAAATTTGAAGAAGTGTGTCCCTATCCTTTCGACTGGTCCATTAAAATAGTTTCTTTCCCCAAACATTTTGAAACTCCCAAATTTGACAAGTACAGGGGGAAGGGAGATCCTACTAGCCCCATTAACGAATTCTACATGGCGTGTCAAGAGGTCGCATACAACAATAATTTTCTCCTATGCCTCTTTCCCAAAAGTCTGGGCAGATCGACTCTCAAATGGTTTTACAAGATCCCCTATGGTTTGATCACGTCATTTGCAGAGTTGTTAGAGAAATTTGTGACCCAATACGCACATCTTGTTCAAGGATAACTTTAAGAAACCCCCCCCCCTCCCAAAAAGTATAAAATTGTGGTGAATCACATGTTTTTTGGAGGGAAAATTTTTAATATTGATGGCGAATTGTGGTTCAAATTATGGATATTTGGTGGCAAATTTTTTTAATACCGTATACCTTTTTTATAAAAATTTGGCAACAACAAATGATTTTAATAGGAAAATTATTAATTTAATTGGCGAAGCTGGAAAATTTTACTGATAAATTATGGCAAAATAATTTTCCAAATATTGTAATTAATTATTTGTCACGGCGAATGTATTTCAAGTTGTATAGTTGGTATGGCGATTTAATAATTGGAAATAACTATTAAAGTTTCATTCTCCTAAGTTTTCATTCTCAAAGAATGACACGTGTGATGTTTCTGGAGAAATTTTTCAGTAAAGGAGTTATGTCACCACATTTCTTCTGAAATGCACCTTCCACCATTCATCTCTCTTAATCCAATGGTTCTGATTTGATGTTGAAGTTGCATCGGGTCCCACCACTATGATGTCACAGACTCAAACGTTCGTTGGATTACAACATATCAATGACCAAAGGTGAATTTCAGGCCTATTGTTGGTCTTCATAATGTTTACGAAAAACTCTCGATGGAATCATGACATGTGGTATAATTGATCATACCAATAAGTCCACGATCAATCATACCACATGTCATGATTCCACATAGAGTTTTCCTTAAAGATTATGAAGACCATCAATAGGCCTGAAATTCATCTTTGGCCATTTATATGTTGTAATCCAATGAACGTGTGAGACTGTGAGTCTGTGAGTTGTGACAAGATTTATTAATTAATTTAAAAATTATAAACAACTGTCGTATAGTTTTAAATTTAATTAATAAAACCTATCAAATTGTCATATCAAACATATTTTGTCTGTTGCATAGCTGTTTCTGGTAATATTAGATAGAAATTTTAATTAATGGCGATGAGTAGATATGACATTAGTAAAGTAATGACAATTAATTGTGGCTTAGATGGAGCCTTTCAACTTTTAATGACACACTGTGACATCATTATCTATTCATTACCAATTTACCTCAATAGAATAATGCCTTGAAGTTAAAACTTAACTGAAAACATCATGTCATTTAAGGACATTGTTTTCTAATCGTTCAATGATCTTACATCAATGGTAGAGCTTCATTTCCTACCGCCATTTCCCAGCTAACGTACTTTGCATATTGTTTCTGCGGAGTGGGCACACATTTCAAGTTTTTTATAATAAAAAATTGTTATGTCCACCTGCGTGATGTTCGGTCTTTGTTATTCCCAAGAAAGCAAATGTCTTATCATAAGTGTCATTTCTAATTTCACCCACTGTTGCATTAAATATGAAAGATTTGGAGATTGTTGAAGGACAGTTGCTCGGGTAGAGTGTTGGGTTCTTCATAGTATAAAAACTTGTTGTAGTCCTCTGGTTCTTCTGTGCTTTCCAACTCATTCCTTTCTGCAAATTAATCAATCTTTACATTTTCACTTTCAACTATTTTGTTAGAAGCCTTGATGAGACATTTAAAATCTTTGCTTTTGGTAGAATACCCCAGAAATACCTTCATCACTTTTGGCGTCAAGCTTTCCATTTCTATCATCTTTTAAGACATAACATTGACTATCAAATATTTTGAAGTAACTTACATTGGGTGTTTTACCATACCATAGCTCATAAGGTGTCTTCTTTGTGTCCTTCTTCAATTTTACTTTGTTAAGTGTGTAGACAACAGTACTGACAACTTCCCTCCAGAAGATTTGGGTGATGCCTTTCTCTATAAATTCTCCTCCTCTATCTGATCTCAAACATTTCAAATCCTTACCACTTTGTTTTTCTACCATAGCCTTATACCACTTAAACATCTTGAATGCTTTAGTTTTATCTTTTAGAAACATAACTGTCATCATTCTAGAGTAATCATCAACAAAGAGAATAAAATATCTATCTCCATAATAAATCTTTGTCCTCATAGGTCCACATAAATCAGTATGCACTAATTCTAGAATATCATCAGATGTATGGGTTTTACTTTTAAAACTAGACTTTGTCATTTTACCTTTTTGACAATTTTTGCACATGATGTTGTCTGGCTTTGTCATCGTCGGTAAGCCTCTTACATTTCTTCTTCTTCTTATTTTCATCATGTTGTCAAAATTCACATGACACAATCTTTTGTGCCACAACCATATGTCTTCATTTCTAGTAATTAAGCAAGTGGTGTTAGTATTATTCAGATAGAATAAGTTACCTTTAGTTTGTTCACCGGTACCAATCCATTTTACTGATTCATTGAAGATCTTTGCCTTCTTATTCTCAAACGCTACTCTGTGTCTTAAATTATTCAGCTGAGAAACACTCAACAGATTATAATTCAATCCTTTTACCCAATAAGCATTTTCACATTTAATCAGTTTATTCAACATTATTGTTCCTTTACCTTCAACTGGACAAGGTGTATCATTACCCATTCTTACTGTACCACCATTATAATACTCAAAAGTGTTAAACTTTTCTTTGTCACCGGTCATGTGGTGAGTGTAGCCACTATCTATAATCCAGATGTCATTCTTGCTAACCTTAGATATGAGTGCAGTTTCTACATACCTTTCATCTTCATCTGAATCATCCTTCACAGCTAGAAATACCATCTCGATGTCTTCATCAAGTTCGGTGTCAGTATCTTCATCTTTGCAAGAAGCTAGGTAGCTATCCTTCTTTCCTTTGTCCTTGTAGTCTTGGGTATCTCTTCTTTCTGATTTTTGGTAACCTTTGTAATCTTTGTTATCACCTTTGTCAGGTTTCTTCTCAAAAGATCTGTCATTACTTCTATCATCTTTTCTTCTGTTAGGACATCTTGCAGCAAAGCATCCAATCTCTTTACAATTAAAGCATACAAGTGGTAACTTGCCTTTGTATTTACCTTTTTCTCTCTGTATTCTTCCAGCCATAAGTGCTTCTATTTTATCTAGATCTTCTTCTTCACTTTCACTTTCACTGTCTGTTCTAGATGAGTGTCTATGACTTGATTTGCTTATTCTCATAGAAGACTTAAATGCAGACTCTAAGTTTGGTAAGACACTATTGTCAAAATTATTCATCTCAAATTAAATCAGTCTACCAATTAAACTATCAAGAGTAACTATATTATTTTCTACTGCTCTTATTTCTTGAATGGAAAAAACTCTAATAGCATATACATGCAGTAAGGTTCTTAAGATTTTACTTACCACTGTCTCCTCTTCAAGTGTACCTCCAACTCCTCGTATAGCATTGACTACTTCTTTTATTCTTGTGTTGTATTGTGTGATGTTTTCTCCTTCTTTCATTTTGAGATCATCAAACTTTCCTGTAAGGCTTTCTACCTTGGCTCTCAGAACATTTGTATCACCTCCATGTACAAGCTTCAGTTTGTCCCACATCTTCTTTGCAGTCTTGCAATCCTTGACATCTTCAAATTCAGCATCAAAGAGTGATGAAGAAAGCTCTATGACCATGTAGTTGTTCATGCTTCTCTCTCAATTGATCTATTGTTAATGATCCTATGCGCAACACATAATCAATATCTAGGAATTGAGTAACATCATTACCAATACCTGATAAGTGGAGTCTTATCCTGCTTTTCCATGAATCAAAGTTGTCTTTGTTCAACTTGGGCACATCTCGTCTATTAATCTTGTGATCTTTGAATTAGGTCTTAAAACCTTCCTTTTTTAAGAACACAAGCTCTAATACCAATTTTTAGTAATAACTAAGAGGGGGGGTGAATTAGTGGCCTCAAAAATTTATCCTTTAAACTTAACCACCAATCAATAAACCTTAGATTATTATGTCCCTACAAGATTGATAGGGAGCCTCCTTGGTAACCTTCCAAGTTTGGTTGAAAATCTTAATAGGTCTCTCTTAGGACCTCTAGGGCTTCCGCAATCCACCCTTCAACACCTTGAAGAATCATCTCTTCCTCTCCAACCAAGGAAACTAACTATCATGTTAAAAAAACACCATTCTTGTGTTCTACAAGAACCTTCCACTCAAACAACTCCAAGACCTAAACTTAAATTTGGATTTGCAAGAGGGTCAGGGCTTCAAAATACTCCATCTTTGGATTACAACCCAGCTCTGAAACCATCAAATTGGTCCATGTTCCCATCGAGTTCTAGATTCTTATTTTCTAGGCAAATTAGGCCTCCTAGTTTTTAGGAAACCTCAAAAACAGAAAAAATATCTCAAAGAACCCCAAAATCTCTTCTATTATTCTTCAATTAAATCAAAAACCCACAAGTATTTTCTAGGTCTTAGGGTACAGTACTGTCCGTACACCGTACTTCTTGAAAATGGCTTCTTTCTTGTTTTTGGACCAGTTTGAGGTCTTGGGCTTCAAAACTCATCTTGTTGGATCTTTGGGCACTCCTCTAGCTTAGGGAACACCTGAACAACATCTCTCAACACATCCATGGCCTTATTGGCTCATGAGAACACCCCCTGCAATTTTTAAACCAACTGTCACTTGCTTCCTCTAACTGGGCTATGAGTTTAGCTCGCCTAGGGCAAGTGCTTAAAAATATAAGCCAGCACTTTGAGAGCTCCTCCTTCCATAGAATGGTAGCTCCATGGACATATTCCCCATTCCCAGATGGCCATACAGAACCAACGGTGGGAAGTGGAGTTAGGTCCACATCTTTGCCCCTTGTCCAAAACGGGACAACAAACAGTCCAAAACTAAAAGAATTTTCGAACGACAAACAAAGAAAAACTAAAAAGAAACTTAATGAATGAAAAATCTTGGTAACATGTATAAAAAAAACCTCCAATGATCATAGATTTAATTTCAATCCATTCAATACAAAAAAAACACAAAAATGCTTCAAATCTGCTGTTTTTTCCAGAAAACTCTTGGCTCCCAATAACAGTCCGTACAAAAATGATTTTCCCCCCTCAATTAGGGTTTTTCCAACTTATATATGGTTAACCCCCATGTTCCAACCCTTCTATGGTTTTAAAAAACTCTTAACACCTCGAAATCCCTCTAGACAACAAAAGTTGTCAGCAACTTTTAAAAATTGCTAATGTTGCATAGCAAC
>MU223918.1:548296-558456 GCA_018584345.1 Thuja plicata | reverse complement strand
TCTTGCCAACTGTACAAATCTTCTTTAAATCAATCACTTAACTCTGGTCGAATAAAACAATGAAAACAACCAGTTAAGTCTATCTTTAGCTCTTGCCAGCTAGATATTTTGTCATTTTCTGAACTCTTTGTTCCATCGGTCAACTCTGCAGTTAGTCGTTAGTGACAACTGCCAGTTCTGTCGATGTGACTCTAGTTAGCTTTGGGATATCCATCTGTTGGGCATCATTGGATTTTTACTTGTTGGGAAACTCTATTTTCAGCTCGTTGGGCATCTTGTGGTTTGCTTTGTCGGGAAACACTATCTTCTACTCGTCGGGTATCACTGTGAATTTTCTTCTTTGCCTTTACCGATGGTGTGCACTTCGTTGGTGTTATTTGTCACTTAGTGAATACTTGACTTTTATGTATTGTTGAAATCATAACCTTTGTTCCATTGATTCTCTGAAGTCTTTGGCATTATGTACATGACCGTACAGATGATATCAAGTTGACATCAATGACAATACAAACCATTAACTGATTTAATGCCTTGCATTATCTTCAACTTAACATTATCAAACATTTAATCAGTTACATGTCATCAATCTCTCCCTTTGGCATTGATGGAAACAAATTTATATTATAACACTATACTATTTCTAATACAATATAAAATACAATTGTTGAGATTCATCAAACTACCAATCTCTCCCTTTTGTCAACCGATAAATGTCTGAACTTCGGTAAGCTCTGTTTTAGCTTAAATTTGATTCTTGCAGCTCTTTATCTTCTAATTTGTTGAGTCCTCTTCTGGTGTCAATTTCTCTCTTTTGACTGTTCTCTCTTTTGTGATGTGTTTTTCTCTTGTCAGCAACTCTCCCTTTGTATGAGCCCTTACAATCTCTCTCTTTTAGGATATAATCTCTCCCCATTGGAGTAATCTGATAATGAATAATCTCTTTCCCTTTTCTCATAGAAGAATGTGATAATATGGATAATCTCTCTCCCTTTGACAACAATGCCAAAAAAATATTTTACAAATATCTGACATTCATGTCAAGTAATCATTTTTCTTCTATCCATAATATATTCCTTGAATTTCCCTTATCCATCAGCAATATAACAATATGCTTTGGTGCTTGGTTATGATATATACCTGTCTATATATAGATTTATCTTTGAAGTTCATTTCTTTGCTTGCATCAACATGAATGATATTCTGATAATATGTAGGCTAATGTATCCTTTAGTCTTTTTACAGACTGGTAGACAAGGGTTTGACCCCTAGTCTATTTCTCAAGTACTCAAATGTGTCTTTGGGAAGTGACTTGGTGAATATATCAGCCAATTGTTCTTTTGATTGTGCATACTCAAGTATCACCTCCTTTTCTTGAAATTGTTCTCTCAAATAATGATACTTGATTGCAATGTGTTTAGTCTTGGAATGCATGACTGGATTCTTGGAAATGTTTATTGCACTGGTGTTATCACAATAGATAATCACTGGTTCTGAGATTTTCATATGCATACCTTCTAGCAACTGTTTGATCCATGCAATATTTGAGCAATTTGCAGCAGCATCAACATACTCTGCTTCTGCAGTAGACTGAGAGATGCATCCCTATTTCTTGCTAATCCATGTGACAAGTCTGTCACCTATAAAGAATGTTCCTCTAGTTGCGCTCTTCCGGTCATCAAGATTTCCAACCCAATCAGCATCGGTAAACACTTTAAGTTCAAATTTGCCTTCTCTTCTATACCATAAGCCAAATTCCTCAGTATTCTTCAGATATCTTAGAATTATTTTCACAGCAATCATATGTGATTCCCTGGGGTTAGCAAAAAATATAGCAACAATTCCTACTGCATGTGCAATATCTGGTCAAGTGTGTACAATATACATGAGTTTTCCAATCATTGATATGTACAAGTTCTGATTTACCTTTGTTTTCTTGTCCTCCTTTTTCAACTTACATCCAGTATCCATCGATGTTCCATCTGGTTTGGAATCTTCCATCTTGAATATTTTCAGGACCTCTTTGATGTATTTGGACTGTGTAATGAAAATACCTTTACTTTGTTGAATGATCTATAGACCAAGAAAGAACTTGATCTCTCCAAACATAGACATCTCAAACTCTTTGCTCATCTCATCAGCAAATCATTTGCATAGCATATCATTGCCTCCAAATATGATGTTATCAACAAATATTCCAGAAATCAAAGTGTTAGCATCAGTATCTTCTTTCAAATAAAGATTACTATTTTCACTAGTCCTTATAAATCTAATACTTATTAGATAGGAATTAAGTCGTTCATACCAAGCTTTAGGAGCTTGCTTCAATCTATACAAGGCTTTGTGAAGTCTATATACCATGTTTCTCTTGTCTGGATCGACAAACCCTTCTGATTGTTCAATGTATACCTCTTCTTCAAGTATTCCATTTAGGAATGCTGACTTGACATCCATTTGATATACTTTGAATCCTTTATATGCAGCATAAGAAAGTAGTATTCTTACTCCTTCTAGCCTAGAAATGGGTGCAAAGGTCTCTCCATAGTCTATACCTTCCTCTTGTGCATACCCCTTCCATACTAGTCTTGCTTTTTTCCTTGTGACTTCTCCATTTTCATCCAGTTTATTCCTGAATATCCATTTTGTACCAATGACATTCTTGTCATCTGGTCTTGGCACAAGTGACCATGTCTTGTTCTTCTCAATCTCATCATTCATAGCACTTATCCATTCCTCATTATCTAGTGCAGCATTGACATATTTTGGCTCAAACTCACAAATTAAACAATTTGAGGTTAAAGACTTACTTCTTGTTCTTGTACCAGCTTTCTTATCTCATATGCTCTAGATCTCTGGATGGTTCCTTCTTACATATATTCCAAGTACATGTATAGCTCTTTGTGTATCAGTTTTATCATCATTTTGATCTTCATTCTTTTCTTCATCACCTTGCACATCATTTTGACTATCATCCTGATCGTCGGTAACAATAGTTTGACCGTCAGTTGCAACATTCTGTTGTTCTAGATTTAAGCACTGTTTCTTGGGAAGAGTGTTGGGTTCTTCACAATACACAAACTTGTTGTAGTCCTCTAGTTCTTTTGTGATTTCCAACTCATTCTTTTCTGCAAATTCATCAATCTTTACATTTGCACTTTCAACTATTTTTTTAGAAGCCTTGATGAGACATTTAAAAGCTTTGCTTTTGGTAGAATACCCCAGAAAAATACCTTCATCACTTTTGGCATCAAGCTTTCCATTTCTATCATCTTTTAAGACATAACATTGACTATCAAATATTTTTAAGTAACTTACATTGGGTGTTTTACCATACCATAGCTCATAAGGTGTCTTCTTTGTGTCCTTCTTCAATTGTACTATGTTAAGTGTGTAGACAGCAGTATTGACAGATTCCCTCCAGAAGATTTGGGTGATGACTTTCTCTATCATCACTGTTCTTGCACAATCAACTATTGATCAGTTCCTTCTCTCAGCAATACCATTTTGCTATGGTGTTCTTGGTACAGAAACCTATCTTTTTATACCATGCTCATTACAGAATGTAGTGAATTCATCTGATATAAATTCTCCTCCTCTATCTGATCTCAAACATTTCAAATCCTTACCACTTTGTTTTTCTACCATAGCCTTATACCACTTAAACATCTTGAATGCTTCAATTTTATCTTTTAGAAACATAATTGTCATCATTCTAGAGTAATCATCAACAAAGAGAATAAAATATCTATCTCCATAATAACTCTTTGTCCTCATAGGTCCACATAAATTAGTATGGACTAATTCTAGAATATCATCAGATGTATGGGCTTTACTTTTGAAACTAGACTTTGTCATTTTACCTTTTTGACAATTTTTGCACATGATGTTGTTTGGCTTTGTCATCATCGGTAAGCCTCTTACATTTCTTCTTCTGCTTATTTTCATCATGTTGTCAAAATTCACATGACACAATCTTTTGTGCCACAACCATATGTCTTCATTTCTAGTCATTAGGCAAGTGTTGTTAGTATCATTCAGATAGAATAAGTTACCTTTAGTCCGTTCATCGATACCAATCAGTTTTCCTGATTCATTGAAGATCTTTGCCTTCTTATTCTCAAATGCTACTCTGTGTCCTAAATTATTCAGCTGAGAAACACTCAACAAATTATAATTCAATCCTTTTACGCAATAAGCATTTTCACATTTAATCAGTTTATTCATCATTACTGTTCCTTTACCTTCAACTGGACAAGGTGTATCATTACCCATTCTTACTGTACCACCATTATAATACTCAAAAGTGTTAAAATTTTCTTTCTCACCGGTCATGTGGTGAGTGTAGCCACTATCTATAATCTAGATGTCATTCTTGCTAACCTTAGATATGAGTGCAGTTTCTACATACCTTTCATCTTCATCTGAATCATTCTTCATGGCTAAAAATACCATCTCGATGTCTTCATTAGGTTCGATTTCAGTATCTTCATCTTTGCATGCAGCTAGGTAGCTAGCCTTCTTGCCTTTGTCCTTTTAGTCTCGAGTATCTCTTCTTTCTAATTATCGGTAACCTCTGTAATCTTCGTTATCACCTTTGTCAGATTTCTTCTCAAAAGATCTATCATTAATCTATCATATTTTCTTCTGTTAGGACATCTTGCAGCAAAGTGTCCAATCTCTTTACAATTAAAGCATACAAGTGGTAACTTGCCTTTGTATTTACCTTTTCCTCTCTGTATTCTTCTAGCCATAAGTGCTTCTATTTTATCTAGATCTTCTTCTTCACTTTCACTTTCACTTTCACTATCTCTTCTAGATGAGTGTCTATGACTTGATTTGCTTATTCTCATAGAAGAATTAAATGCAAACTCTAAGTTTGGTAAGACACTATTGTCAAAATTATTCATCTAAAATGAAATCAGTCTACCAATTAAACTATCAAGAGTATCTATATTGTTTGCTACTGCTCTCATTTCTTGAATGGCAGAAACTCTAATAGCATATACAGGCAGTAAGGCTCTTAAGATTTTATTTACCACTATCTCCTCTTCAAGTGTACCTACAACTCCTCATATAGCGTTGACTACTTCTTTTATTATTTTGTTGTACTGTGTGATGTTTTCTCCTTCTTTCATCTGAGATCATCAAACTTTCCTCTAAGGCTTTCTGCCTTGACTCTCAGAACATTTGTATCACCTCCATGTAAAAGCTTTAGTTTGTCCCAAATCTTCTTTGCATTCTTGCAATCCTTGACATCTTCAAATTCAACATCAGAGAGTGAGGAAGAAATATCTATGACCATGCAGTTGTGTTCATGCTTCTCTCTCAATTGATCTACTATTAATGATCCTATGGGCAACACATATTCAGTATCTAGGAATTGAGTAACATCATTACCAATACCTGATAAGTGGGGTCTTATCCTACTTTTCTATGAAGCAAAGTTGTCTTTGATCAACTTGGGCACATCTCGTCTATTCATCTTGTGATCTTTGACTTAGGTCTTAAAACCTTCCTTTTGTAAGCACACAAGCTCTAATACCAATTGTTAGTAATAACTGAGAGGGTGGGGTGAATCAGTGGCCTCAAAAATTTATCCTTTAAACTTAACCACCAATCAATAAACCTCAAATTATTATGTCCCTACAAGATACATGCCATGAAATGCTTATAATGATTTAACTGTCTGTCAGTTTTCCGTGTCTTTCCTTATTCTCCTTGATTACCGATAAGCAGTAAAACTATTTACCAAAACTTAGTAAATAAGCAGAGTATATCGATCAATCCAGAATTGCATATGTGAAATGTAAAATAGTAAAGTAATAAACCATACACACATAACACATGGATTTTAACGTGGAAACCCTGTTAAGGGAAATCGGTACCCCAAATTTTTAGTCTTCTGAAGTGAGCCCTGTTAGGAGCCAACCCTGTTAAAGGTTACAAACACACTGTTAAGTGAGACCTTGTTAGAGGATTTTATACATAGAGGTTGTCACTTAGTATCAGGCATCTATTGCTACCATCCTTTAATCAGCCTCCTTCTTAGACTGTCAATAGGCATCGGGCAAGTCCAATGCTACTTTCATGAATCAACCTTTTTGGCACTCCTTGGGATGTACCTCAATATATAGAAGATTGTTAAGTCCTGCTCGGTTAAGAAAATTGATGCTTCAATGGTTAAACTGAAACACTATGACCTATTTCTAATCCAACTTAAATTGCAGATTTTCAGATCTATTTAAGTACATTACCTTTTTGATCAATGTATCAATTCAAATCTTTGTGCTCTACACTTTCTGCTCTATGATGTTGTGCTTCACTGTTCATCGGTGTCTACATATTTTTTTAGCTCTCCTTTAGCTTGATTGATCAGGACTGTATGAATTTCTTCTTCATCAGTTTCTCTTCAACATCCTCTTTCTATTCACTCCCCTTCCCATGTATATGGAAATTAACTAAGCTTGTCTCTTATATAGACATGATATTCATTGATTCTTGATTCTTGATTAGTGGCATGAAAAACAATCCAAACAATCTGATTTAAAGCATAACTCATGATTTATCTCATAGTTATCTTCTTGCCAACTGTACAAATCTTATTTAAATCAATCAATTAACTCTGTTTAAATAAAAAATGAAAACAACCAATTAAGTCTATCTTTACCTCTTGCCAGCTATATATTTTTTCATTTTCTAAACTCTCTATTCCGTTGGTCAACTCTACAGTTAGTCATCGATGACAACTGCCAGTTCCATCGGTGTGACTCCAGTTAGCTTCGGGATCTCAGTCCGTCGGGCATCATTGGATTTTTACTTGTTGGGCAACTCTATTTTCAGCTCATCAGGCATCCTGTGGTTTGGTTCGTCGGGCTCTTCTGCTCGTCGGGTATCACTGTGACTTTTCTTCTTTGCCTTTACCAATGGTGTGCACTTTGTCGGTGTTATCTGTCACTTAGTGACTACTTCACTTTTATGCATTGCTAAAAGCATAACCTTTGTTCCATTGATTCTCTAAAGTCTTTGGCATTATGTACATGACCGTACAGATGATATCAAGTTGACATCAATGACAATACAAACCATTAACTGATTTAATGCCTTGCATTATCTTCAACTTAACATTATCAAACATTTAATCAGTTACATGTCATCATTTCCTTTCCCAAAAATTGTCTTGATTTGTGCATAAAATTACGATGAAGAAAGAAAAACAATTGTGAATAAAAATAATCAGGAAGAAATTTTAGCAATAACCCACGAAGAATTTATCAGTTTGCTAGACCTAGGGTTTGACCGACAAAACTGTTATTTCCATATTTACCTCAGATTGTTGGCAGAAAAATATGAGGCAATCACGCCAAACATAAAAAATTCATTTATTAAGGGTCTAATAGTAATAGAGGCAAAGGCTTCATTGGGTGAGAACCATAAGCCTCCTTATGAATTTAATATTTTTGTGCCATGGGTTCAGGATACTATATCCTTGCTAGCATTTTGCCTGGGAATGGAAAACAATAGGGAAGTGGGTGCCAGCATTCTTCAATTGATTTCAGATATCCATTGTGTCAATGAACCAGTAAGATATAATTTTGTTGGACACGTGGTTCAATTGATGCAAGAAAAATTAGCATTGATTAAAATAGGCAATTCTAAGACATTTAGGTTCACAACCTACTTGTGCTATCTTCTGTTAGCCAAGCATGCTGCAATATTAATGAGAAATGACAACAAGCTTGAAATTCAGATGGGGACAGGACCCACAGGTACTCCAATATACAACTGAACACCTCAGATAAGGATGTATGATAACAAAAGGAATTACAGTAATTTTGCACATTTCTTTTTGGCACCATTGTACAAAAAAATAACAAGCTCTCCAATGCCCAGTTTTTCTGCTTCATGTAGGGATTGCATCCAACTTGGAAGCACAATTCAATTGGCTGACTGGTACTTAATGGAAGAATACACCATGCTAAGGTTTTATGGATCAAAAATACAACCCCACAAACTTCCAATAAATGTGACAGATAGAGTGTTTGTAGTAGAATATGTACTACAACTTGAGAGCACAGATAGACTCTTTGCTGGCCAGTCAAAGAAGAGCATATTCCATTCCTTACCTTTCTCAATTGGAGGGTTAGCATTTGAGAGAAAGGCATTCAAAGTGGCAAAAAAAAATTTAGAAATTTTTCAATTTGATTTAGAGTGGTACTGGAAGTATGATCCACTCAACGTCATTAAAACAATGCTTGTTGCTAATAAGAACTCTGCAAACTTATTTCAACATGAAAGTAAACCATTGCTAGAGAAGTTGAAAAACAAGGATAGCTAGGATGATGTTACAAAAGAGATGGAGACAGTTTCCGCTGAGGAAAAAATTTTAGTTGAACAGTTGTCATCACAAATTATGACATCAATAAACCAGGGCATTGTACAGCCTAGAATGTCCTACAATTTCTATGAAAAAGGTGCTCATCCATCAAGCATAAAAATACCAAAGAAAATAGCAGAAGAGTGTAAGGATAGAAAATGGACTCAAACAAAAATGAATGATTTTTGGAGTATGAGAAAGGATCTTGGTGAACCAAAGACCAGTGCAGATTTGGATGATATAGATGAGGATATAGAGTTTAACAAATTATGGAATTTGGAGCATCCTACCATGGCATACAATAGCAGTTCTCCAGACAGTCAGGATGATAATCCACCAATTGCATTTACTCTAGGTCACAGTGGATTCAACGACTACCGTAAAAAAGTATACAACAAAGGGGAAAACATTGCAAAAAAAATGGGTTATAAAGGTGGCAGTTTGGGTCCCATAGGAGATGGCATCTGGATTCCAATTGTCACAGATAAAATTGATCATGGACCTGGTACAAGCCTTGGGTTTGTAGAGGACACATTAGATTCATCAGGAACCACTATGCCTACAAGAACATCCATTTCCATGGGTGGGATTGGGGAATCTACTGCTACTGGTTCTAGTAGTGGCACTGGTGCCAGTGGGACTAGGCAACTTATATAATAAGTTCCCTCTCTAAAGAGGCATGTATAATCTACATAGAATCCCATAGAAGATGATAGTGTCAAGAAACAAAATTTTTCCACCTCCACAACATGGAGTCTCGATCCTAAAGAACTATTTGCACTTTCAAGTTTAGCAAAGCCCTCTATAAGTTTAAATCCTCAAAAAACATTAGTTAGATCAACAGGCATTACAAGCTCTGCTTCACCTTTCAAACATTCAAATCCTTCTGCAACACTAGATTTTTGTTTCAAAGATTTTTATAATAAATTTGTAGAAACAACATCTAAGAATAAGGAAATAAAGAAGACATTGCAGAGTGGTGCCCTTACTACAGTTGTAGAGGAACAACCTGCATCCAACAGGTTTTTTCCAACATATGACCCAAAGAGAGACATGATGGACTTCATGGTTGTTATTCCACCCAAAAAAGATGGGAACCCACCAGAGAGTCAGATAGATCCGTCTGAATTTCAAGTTAGCACTCTCCAAATGGATTTTTCCAAAGTTAAAAATGTGAAAAAAATCAATGCGTCAAAGTCTACAAACCAAGTGGTCTATAGTGCACTGCTAAAGCTGGAAAGAGAGAAAAGTAAGCTCAAGAAAAATATAGAAAAGTTACAGGTAGACATTGCCAATGAAAAGGCAAAGAGGAAAGCTTCAGAGAACAGTTTGAAAGAATTGTAGAAAAAGATTAAAAAATTGACCTCTACATCATCAAATACAGAGCAGGAACATGCAGAGGTAGTAGTGAAGGAATAGGAGCAGGCAGAGCTAAAGGAACTGAGGGGGAAATTGGCATAAATTAGTAAAAAAATAGAGGAAGAAAGAGTCAATTCACAAAAGTTATTTAAAACCATGGAGAGTAATGTTGCCTCCAACCGGGAAATGCAAAAGCAATTGGACTCTCAAATAGATAAAGCCAGTCATTGGGAACACAAAGCAGTGGAAGAGAAAAATAATTGTGAAAAAATGGTAGAAGAACTAAAGAAGGACAATAATAACATTCAAACTTTAACAAATACTAGTAATAATTTAGTGAAGATTACTAAAGAAAACATTTGGGGCCAAATATTGGGGATGTCTGATAGCTTGTTTGAGTGGTTTGAAATGCTTCAAAGTATGAGAGTAT
>MU223918.1:519467-548246 GCA_018584345.1 Thuja plicata | reverse complement strand
TATGCAAAAAATCTATAGTAAGAGTGATAGTTATCTATCAAACAAGGGAATTAGCACCCGCCTTGATGCCTCAGTAAAGGTATCAAGTATCATTCAAAAATGTGAGAAGCTACGGGAAGCACAGGAAATGGATGACAAAGCTAAGAAGAAGATCTTAAAGATAGAACAAAGGAAAGTGAATTTGGAAACTCTTGGTTTGCCTAAGGGATTTGACGCAAATAAGTTCATTGGAAGAGAAATTTATAAAAGAAGGTTGCAGGACAAAATAAATACTGATTTACGCTTTCTTCCTACAGACTTATCTCCTGATACATTCATGAATTTCATCAAACCAGTGAGAACTTTGAATGGAGTTTTAGAAGCAACAGTGCTTTCAAGTCACTTCCAAATATGAATTGCTAACGAAGTTGTAGGAGTGTGACTATACTATGAACCAAATTGTTCTGCCATCAGAGGATGTTTGGACTAGCCTACAAAGATTGCTCTGAATTTTGAACTACTATAAATTGTAATGTATTGTAAATGAATACAAAACAATTTGTGCTCTATCTAATTTTCATGTTTTCCAATTTAATGTATGTTTAATTACTCTATTTTATTCAATTATTCTTAGTTGATTTACTCTGTAATATGCTATTGGAAATTTGGAATACAAAATTTCATTCAGCAATTTCAAATTCAGATATGAATGATCATTGATGATACGATACAAACTATAGTAATGATAATCTTTATTCTCAAATTTTAATGATGAAACATAATACATTCTTTCTTTTCTAAAATGAACATTGAATGATAGGATATAGTAGTTAATAAGTTCAAAAAATACCTATTGATTGCTACTGCTAATTTAGTAGAAATTTTCTAAAATTTCCAATTCATGTCTGCGTCATTATCATCATCTAATTATGGTATTCCAATTCCTTCATTGTTCTCTTCATTTTCATTTGTGTCTTCTTCACTCTGACCTCTACTTCTATGAATCCCACTCCCATCACCACCTGTAGTTTTCCCACTCAGAGTCAGAGATTGGTTAATGGTGTTGCCCAACCCTCTACTTTTGCATCTTTTCTTCCAGATTTCCGTTGCTTTTTGATAAGGAAAAGTATTGACATCATATCTAGATGTGTAGACCCTTAAGAATGATTCCAAATTCTTGTCTAGTTTGTTTCTTAGCTTTGATTTTAGGAAGCCCAAAGCACTGAAAACTCTCTCATCCTCCACCGAACCCAACATCATGGTTTGACATAGATCAGCAAGCTTGAAGAACTCTGAAATTTCATCATGCAACATTGTGCTCTATTTTAGTTTTGTCCAAAGCCTTGTTGTCGAGCCCTCTGCATGTGGGTTATGCATTAATTAATATTGATGCTTCATAATCCTTGCAAAAGTGTCTGATTGTTTTCTAAGAAGACTTTCATCTAAAATTCCATTGATAGTCACTCCATTGAATTCTACAGATTTGCAAAATTCCTTTATCAAAGTCAACAACCTATTACAATAATCTTCCTTAGAGTTTAAGTGCCAATATTGAGGAAACATAATTGCCATTGCCTCAAGCAGTTGTTCATATGGGAATCGGGATCTTATTTTAGGGGAAACTTTATAGGCTATGTCCCTTGCATTAACTGTTATAGACTCGAAAATATTTTTAAACTCTTCCCTTGTAACTCTTGTAGCTCACTTCTTTGGGGCACTGTAGTACATTGGTATCTGAAATCCCCTTACACAAACACATAAATATCCATTTTCAACAATCTTTAAATAATTATTAGGATTGTCCAAATCTGTTAGTTTCCTCTAGTGATGAAATTTTTCATCAGATAAATTTGGGTCATTTCGATAAAGATTATCGAGGACTTGGCATGACATTTTACACAAAGTAGCATATTCTGCAATATACATGGCTCTTTGTTGGGCTTTTTTCATAATAAATGTCATTTCTTCTAGCATGGGAAGAAGAGATGCTAAAGTCAAAAGTGTCTCTATATTTCTTAACCTCCGAAGCAGGTCGCCACATCTATGATTTTCTACATTATCATGATTTTCATACATAAGTCCAATCAAATATTGATATTCAAAAAAAACTTGATGCGCTAGCCCATCAAAAGAGATCCATCTAGTATCAACATCTTTTAGAAGCTTGTTTCCATTGGTAATTCCATCAGCAAAGTGCTAAAATTCCCTAAAATGTTTGGGACTTCTAGAAAAATATGAGTAAAACTCTCTTACTAAATCTTCAACCTTATTTACTAAAGGAAACTTCTTCACAACTCTAAAAGCTAGATTCATCCTGTGGGCCATACAGTGAATGCCAACAACATATGGTGAACAAGAAGCTTGCATCTTTGTGCAAAGACCATTCCTTTGACCTTGCATTACTGAAGCTCCATTCGCTCCAACACAGATCAACTTCTTCGCTATTTTTAATTCATCCATAGCTCCATATTAAATTAAATGGCTCTTTACTAATTCAAATAAAGTTTCCGATGTCACATTGTCTCTCAATTTTGCAACAGTTAGTAGATGTGGTTGGTGTACATTATTCTGTATAGTATAAACATGCATGCATACCCACGACGTATTATCTATTGCCGTAACTTCATCTAAGGACAATGCAATAAAGGTTGACTCTTTCATTTTTCTCTGTACATCCTCTATTTCAACCTGGGCAATACAACTTCCCCATTCCCATCCACTGTTTATTGACCAATGAGTGATAGGATAGTTAGGAACTTTCAAAAAGTGTAACAAACCACTCATTTCTGGATAGTCTATCATTGGATGCCCTCTACTCAAAATATGGAAAACATTACTTAATTGAACATCTTTTCTGTGTTCTTCTACTTCACTTGCTTTTGCAAAAATAGCATTAATAGAACCTTGAACTTCACCAGGCTTCGTCTTAAATTTTTGAAACAAATAATATTCCTCAACATGCCTTTGATGTTGACATTGCTCCTTTGTTTTATATCTTACCACTTTTATTTCCTTTCCATCTACAGTTGAGGTTTCGTAAGCCTTACCAACATGTTTCTCTATGGTGTCCAATTTAAGCTGCAACCGCTTTTCTTTTTTATACTTCCAACTGCAAATCATACATCTGCATTCTACTAGTGGCTCACCTACAATTGGATTGTCCATGAGTTCATTGAATGGATGCTTTTCCGCCCAATCAAATTTAAATCTCCTAGACATCTCCCATTGACGATCACTTTTTTCTTTTGATTTTCCTCTCCCTTTAGTGTTACTATTAATTGAAACATCATCATCACTGAATTTGATTGATTCATCATGGTACTGGTTATTTACTTCAAATTCATCTTCAAGGTCATCTTCATGAGAGATATCAGGTTCCACAACTTCGTCACCAGATTTATCCCCAGTTTGTTGAATAGACTCCTGTGTAAGTTGACAACCCCGAAGTTGTACAGGTTCCTCTGATGATGTACCTTCCTCACTTTGACCAAAAACATTGTGTTTGCCCCCACCAAAGTATGAAGATATTTTTTTGCATTTTTTTGGCCTCTCTTGGACATCTCCAGATTCTCCACCTTCAGTAGTCCTCTTCCTATTTAACTTTGACTGTGACATCTCCAACAAATCAAGGCTGCAATAAAATTTTACATGAATATTTATAAGATACTAAGGACTCATAGTCTTTCCGGTTTGCTACTGATCGCAATTGTTAGCTCAGAATCAACTAATTTTTTGTACTCCTAAATCTCTTGAAACTATCCTTATATACAAATGCTTATTTTGAATTTTGGCGAAGGGGATGACATTTTCATATGATAACAACTAATATTTGGCAAACCCCGCAGAATTTCAAGTAATTGACTAGGCGAATAGGGCAGGAATTCAGGACACGGTGAATTATGATACATGGCAAATTGGGTCCTAGTGCAAATAAAATTTTAACTTGGGATAATGGGCCTTTGGTGAATAGAGATCCTTGATAAATACCCCTTCCTTAATCTGTGGTAAATAATAGTAAATATACAATAGATAAATGGGCAAACAACCCCACTACCGTAGTGAAATTACATCCAAATAGTGGTGAACAACCCAACCAATATACGTATTTTTTATAAAATCTGGGTGAACCAATCAAACAGTATACTACTATTTTTTTCACCAAATTCTATATGCCCGATGGGACATATTTGCCAATTGGCAAAGAATCACCACTAAAAAAATCCCTGATCTTGTTGAGAGTGAATTCTCTCTCCTAGACCTATGCAACTCCAAGCAGAAAGGAGGTGAAAGCATAGAAAACTATCTCCAAAGATGCAAAGGCCTCACTACCAGACTATCTTATCAACCTCCTGAGAAACATCTGGTCAAATTTTTCATTGACAATCTGCACCCTAAGTTGGCACATCATGTCTGCATGAATTGTTTACAAACATACTAAGAGATCCATAGAAAAGGCATGGACCTCAAAAAGGGTCTTATAGATGATGAAACCATCAAAATTTACAAGGATACGAGTCACAACAGACCCAACAATGATAGATCCTGCTACTGGAACAAAAATAAGAGCATTGTGACTGATGGCACCACAGATACCAAACATATCCTGATTGTTGTCGCTAGACCTAAAGCACCCACTCTTGCATACCAACAACCAACGCCTACATATCAACAAACTACGTACCAACCTATTACTACCCAATAGATCATGCCAACATATCCCTCGCCAGGGAAAAATTTTCAATCCAATTTTCAAATTCCTACCAATCAAATGAACACTGTATCCTTCCCCTGAGGACAAAACAAACCCTGAGCTCAAAACATACTAAAGCGTACATTCACCCCTCTAGGTGAATCCATAGATGTCATATTTCAAAATATGGCTAAGTCCAATCTAATTGTGTTCCCACACACACAACCTTTTGATGAATCGGCACCAAAACCTGCGTGGTATAGGGATAATGTGTATTGTGAATATCATTGTGTTAAGGGAAACACAACTGCAAAGTGCATGAAGTTCAAACATTATATTTAGGATCTCATAGACAAAGAGGAGATCATTATCGATGCACCAACTCAAACCTCTCCGAATACAAACTGCAAATCTATCAAAATGTGTTTCCTCAAAATGACACTGGAAAAGGCCCTGCCAATCCCACTCAACCCTCTAACCAAGGGAAGGGAAAACAAGGAGATAATGTTGACAAGAAAGACTACACTTTTGCATACATCAATTATGATCAGCTCATTGGTTGTATCTCCCAAGATGAACCCTTTATTAATGTCATCCATATTAAAGGCATGGACAACCACTATGCGGTTACCACCCACCAAGGAATAATAACTATCATAGGTGCTAGTGATGCTCCTCCTTTTGGAGCACAATACAATCTACTGGAACACCTAGGGAACACCTCTACTAAAATATCCATCTTGGATCTCCTGCGTACTTCACCTATCCACTAGGAAATCCTTAATAAATCCCTACAAGAATCTTGTGTCCCCAATGACATTGATCCTGCACAATTCCAGAGTCTTGTGGGCCACTTACCCACATCTTGTGGAATCTCTTTCAAGCCACCAGACATGCCATCCATTGAACCATACCACAATCTTTCTCTCTGTATTGCCATCATGGTAAATGACTTCACCATTAAATGGTTCATGATAGATAATGGTTCGACCCTTAATTTATATACTTTTAAGTTCATTAAACAATTGGGATATACTGAGGCAGTGATAATGAACAATATCATCACCATCAATGCAAATGATAATCTGGAAAGAACATTAGAAGGTACTATTTCATTGCCCATTCAGCTTGGCCCTGCAGTACAAGATATAGTATGTCACATTGTTGATCTTGACCTTCCCTTCAATATCCTCCTTAGACTCCATTGGATTCATTCTATGCTGGTTGTCCCATCCACCTTCCACCAGTGCATCAAATTCCCACATAACAACACTGAAGCCACCATCCGCGTAGATCCCCAACCCTTCGCATACTGTCGTGCATTGGAAGCTTCCTTCCCACATTCCAATCATTATCTCGGGATTGACATTGGCACCTATATCACCAATTCTTCTTGAACCCATTCAGACCCAAAGACCATCCTTTCGTCCACTCTTTCAACAGTCAAGATCAACAAAAAAGGTTGTGGAGAGTAAATCCTATCAGACGCTTTCATAGTGGGGGCCCTACCATCCGATCCACACACTCAGGGGTGCCCACCTTATCAGAGCATGACAAAACCAAAAACAACTAAACCACTGCAATTGGTCTCTACTACTTTCATTTCCCATGGAAGTTTTATTGGCTAGGAGATGGCTCCTGACATCAATCAGTGGCTTTATAAGGATCCGCCACCCCCAAACAATGGTCTCCTAAATTACTTCAAGGGAAAATATCCTACAACTCACAAGTTGGTTATAGAAAAATGGAACTATCAAGGAGGAAGCTTAGGTTATGAAGAACATGGCATGAAAATTCCTATTGAATTCACCCAATGAGAAAGGCATCAAGGCCTTGGTATTGGTTCTGCCACGACTAGGGGCACCAATGAAAATAACTATGCCTATGGTAATACCCTAGTTGAACTCGTTGAAATTGAAGATATCTCCGAAGAGAAAATTGTGAGAGCCTATGATGATGTCCTCGATGATGAAACCTTCCTAGGCAATTTTTTCCTCTGCCAACTTGCCATAAACTTCATTGACCTTCCCCTTGTCCATCTGGAACTCATATATTGGGATCAACCAAGCATCGTACACATGGATGAGTTCCAAAGCGAGGAAGCGCTCCTAAGATTCATGGGAGCTACATAACAAGAATATGACTGGGGGTATGAATCAACATATGTATACAAATTGTATCCAAAGGAATACTTTGGGGAAGAGGAGGCCTTTAGCCACAAAAGTGAAATAGAAAACAAAAATAAAAAAGAGAAAAATCAATCCCCTAGTGAAAACCCCTCTAAGGCACTATATGATCACAAAAAAGTAAAAACAAAGGGTGTATCCACTGGTGAAAACCTCTCTAAGATGCTAAAGGATGAAACCCCTCCTCTTCCTCTCATCCATGATTATTGATCCGAGCAGTCGTCTATCCTCATCGAATAAAAAAATCCTATCAATCCAAGTACAGAAGAAAATCCTAGCATCACTTACATTGTAGCATCCCTGACTGAAGAAGAAGAAATAGCTCTCATTGCTCTCCTACAAGAATCCATCAATAAATTTGCATGGTCTTATTCTCACATGCCTATATTAGACCCTAACTTGGTAGTCCACCATCTAGCCATGGATCCGAATGTCAAACCAGTAAAGCAGAAACTTTGCAAAATGCATCCCAAGGTGGCATTATTGGTCAAAGCAGAATTGGAAAAACTTCTACAAGCTAAAATCATCTACACCATTGATTATTCTAAATGGATCTCCAACATGTTGCCAGTATCCAAACTAGACAAGTCAATCAGGATATGCATGGATTTTTTGGATCTTAAGAAAGCGTTCCCAAAGGATGATTTCCCCTTGCCCAATATTGACATGATCATAGATCTTACCGCTGGACATGAGATGTGTCTCATGGATGATTTTTTAGGATATAATCAGATCTGTATTGTAGATGAACATCAACACAAGACAATATTTACAACCCCTTGGGGAACCTTCTGCTATAATATGATTCCATTTGGATTGAAGAATGCGGGGGTGACTTATCAACTAGCCATGATTGTTATCTTCCACGACATGATTTATAAAATTCTTGAAGATTATGTGGATGATATCCTAGCCAAATCAATCAAATGGGAAGATCACTTGGATGTGCTTGAGTGTGTATTTAATCAGCTCAAACATTATGACTTAATGTTCAACCCCAAGAAGTGTGTTTTCGGGGTCACGTACTAAAAGCTCCTAGGGTTGGTCGTATCCAGAAGAGGCATAGAAATAGATCCCAAAAAGGTGCAAGCTATCATGGCAATTCTTACACCAAGAACACTCAAGAAAATAAGCAACCTACAAGGAAAATTACAATTTGTGCATCATTTTATCTTTTAATTTGCAGATAAATGTCAACCATTTACTCATCTCCTATGCAAAGATAACATTTTTAAATGGGACCCTCAATGTCAGAAGATTTTTGAGAAATTAAAAGAATATTTGGCAAGTCTAGCGATCTTGGTACCACCTCTACCAGGTCAACCATGTTAGAACTATTCAAAAAAATTCATTGTTACGAGGTTTTATTTTTGGTTTATGCAAATTATTTAGGTCTCTAGCCTAAAGCCCTAGTTTATTCATAAAAATCTTGCTAAAACCCTAAACTTTCTTGGTGAATTCTATTTTGAAGTTACTTTTTGTAACTTAAGTTGCTTACATCATCTCTTCTAAGTTGTTTTTGAGCGGGCCCATTTTATCACTTAAAACCCTTAGGTTTCGTGTTTCCT
This sequence comes from Thuja plicata, assembly GCA_018584345.1. Taxonomy (NCBI): domain Eukaryota; kingdom Viridiplantae; phylum Streptophyta; class Pinopsida; order Cupressales; family Cupressaceae; genus Thuja; species Thuja plicata. The sequence goes on along the minus strand of MU223918.1, from coordinate 539,823 downwards.
AAGTAGGATGGGGTTCACTTTGATATTTCCCTATTTCCTAAGTCTCCATCCTTGAAAAAATTTACCCTTTATATATGTCGTGCAACTCAATTTTGATCTAACGGTCGTCTTAATGACTTAAAGAAAAGATGCAGTTGATCTATCCTTCAATCCATTAAGCCTGAATGACACATGGCACATGGTGGGATTGGGTCTACTTAAAGGTAAAGGGTTAAAGATCGATCAAGTCTGAGAAGATCGAACAGACAATGTAAAGCCTTAAAGAGAAAGTGATTGACATCTACTCATTAAGGTATTATTCCCTTGCACCACATGTCTAAGGTGGGTCTTGTTCAACACTAATGAAACAAGTAAATATCGATCAAGTTTAAGAAGTTTCAATGGATATATTAATGACTTGAAGCAAAGATGCAGTCGATTTAGTGTTCAATCCATTAAGCCATGTGGCCACGTGTCTAAGGTGATGGTATGTTTCCAATAAACCAGAGCTTTAATGGCAGAAATATCTCAGTGCAGAGGGTTTTACTTCTTTTTTTTGCAGCAAAAGGATATAGATGGATGAGGACATTGTGTTTTTCATCCTTTAATTGGTCTCTATGCAGTTTAGAATCTCAGAAATAGTCAAGACAGTCATGGAGCTTTCACTAGTCTAGAAATGGTTTAGGCCATTTATCCCACATTCCTGGTGTTGCAGAAATACTTTAATATTTTAATATCAGAATCCTTAGTAGTGAAGTGCCTAAAAGGCATGTGCCTTTTGGAAGTCAAGCCTGGTAATCAGATGGTGATGTGGAAACAAGATAGAAGATGAAAGGACCAGTTTTGTGGGCCTATGCAACAAGGATGTGTCAGAAGGTGTCAGGTGGCAGTCTTCGCATAGTCTCAGAGGTTTGAGCAGGTAGCATAAGATACTCATGAGTGTGCGACAAGTAGTTATCACACAATCACTGTAGTTAGTGAAGGTTGGTGGTCTAGTGCATGAGTGTGCAACTGACGGTTGTTGCAAGGTCAAAGTAGTTAGAGCTAGAGACATGAAACGGTTGCGAGTGCGTGACTAATGGCTAGTGGTCAGTGTCACGCAGCCACGATGGTTAGGAGGATGGATGAGAAGAGGTCATGAGTGTGCGACAAGATGCCACATGGAGATTCTAAGATAAATATGTGTGGTAGTCACAAACTCACAAAGGTAAAGAGAATATTCTTTCAGAGGATACAAGTGTGCAATAACTTGACATGTGTCCAATGGTCACAGAGCTTAAAGGTGTTAAGCTTCATGCAGATCGATTTCAATCAGATGGTAGGCTTAAAGGATTGAAGCAAAGATGCAGTAGATCAAATGTTCAAGTCATTAATTCATTGCGACACGTGTCTTATATGAGTTTGTGGGACCTATAGTTTGAAGCCAAGGGTGAGATTAAAGTGCGGTATAGTTACTTTTGATCGGACGGTCGGCTTTATGGCTCAAAGACAAAGATGAAGGTTTATAGTGTTTAAGCCATTACACCTATGTACCACCTATCCAAGATTAGATCTGAAAGCTGGGTGACTTAAATAGGATCTATGGTGTGTTTTAAAGATAGAGAAAGTTCAAATTTGGGTCGTTGATGCTTATTTCCGCACCACTTGTGACTGTTTTAACCGACTTTCAAAATTTCAAATGTATTTTATATGGTTTTCAAAGTGGTAAATTATGTCTTATGCTACAGAGAAATAAAAAGTGAAATTGATCTTTTGGGCCAAGTTTTTATAGCTGTTGGATATAGTATGGAAGAGGAATTGGCATGTCTGAATGCATTTATTACATAAATTATCTTCTTAGGGTTTTTGTTGGCCTGTAAAACAATATCTAAACTCTGGGCTTATCTTGTTCTGTTCTTCACCATAAATGAGGTCTTATTTCATATTTTTATAAGTCAACAATCATATCAGATTATCAGGATCTTGGCTTTTCAAAAAAGGGATAGTTGATCTTCTAATTTCTTGAGGGTTAAGCTTCTTGTGATAATTAATGCATGCCAGACATTCCATTTATTATTCCTTTTGCAGGGTTGTATTATGTAACTTCCTAGGTGGATGGCGGCTAGATCTGATTCTTCTCAATATAATGTTTCAAGAGAATGTTTTATGTTGTATGACAGAGCTGCTAGGTTATTGTAATGAATTTAATATTCTCTATCATATAATGTTTTTAATTGTTTTATCCCTAACCCTAAATGATCTGAAGCTTGTTGCAGTCCTTGGCTTATAAAAGGACTTCCAAGATCATTTAGTAGAGGCTGTAAAATTTGGGCAAGTAGCATAAGGCATACAACATTTTTACTGTTTCCTAGTGAGTATAGAAGATGTATATCTAGAGATTATTAGCATAGAAGCATAAAGTTGCAATTCTTTTGCATTTATTGAAGTGGTATATGACTTGAAACATTTTGGAATAGAAATTGGTCTCTTTGTACTTAATACAATATTTTTGATTCAAGTCTCTCCTTTTTTCTTGCCTCTTGAGTTCTAAATATTCTAGTTCACTACATAAATATTTCTTTATGTATATGTTTTAGTCCATAGTTTTGATCAAGGATCAAATTAAAATCTACTTTGGATAAGACATAGACTCATTGGGTTTGTCTATATAAGGATTATTAAGAAGTGTTTAGTCTAGAGTTTTTTGTATTTATGGTTTTGAGTCCTTGACAATAGTTAGTTTCTCTATCTTGAATCTAAACTAGAATCATTTCCCAATGGATAAAGCACTGATCAGTAATTAGTATCTTCTACTTTGATACATATCTGAATAGGTTTGGCTATACTTTTCCCTATTAAAAATATCAAAACCATTTTAGTCCCTTTAATTTTTGTGGTTGTTGGTTGTAGTCCTGCATGGTAGATAAGAGTCACTGAGTGATTAGATATCATTTCATACTTCCTTGCCATTAATATTTTGTAATCATCCAGAGTTATAGTGAGTTGTGAAAGTTAAATCTTTGTTTGGATTAGGTGCACCCTGCCTTGGTTTTGCAGAGTCAAAAGAGTAGAGGACAGTCTTATCCTACAGTTGGTCCAGTTACCTTGAAGAGCTCTCATACTTGGAATTAACCACTCCTAATATCAGTCTCAAGGTATATTGGTTGCTTATAAACAGCATAAACATTTTCAAACACCAACAGACCGCTCATCCTGTATATTTTTGCTACTACAATAGCACTAGGAGCACTCCTTTCTCAGTTAGATGGTGAAGGAAAGGAAAAATCCATTTATTACATCAGTCATACCTTTGTAGGTTATGATCTCAATTACTCCCCTATGGAAAAAGCATGTCTGGTAGTGGTTTTCTCCACTCAAAAACTTTGCCACTATATGCTCAGTCACACAGTAAAGCTCACTTCAAAAGTGGACCCTCTCAAATACCTATTGTCTAAGAATTCCCTCACTGGTCAAATGGAAAAATGGGTTATGCTTATGAGAAAGTTTGATATTCAATACATGGACACAAAATTAATTAAAGGGCAAGTCATCGTAGATCATCTAGCAGAACACCATTGGTGGACGCATACCCTCTGATCATGGAATTCCCAGATGAACATTTATGCATGGTAGAAGAGAAACCCACCTGGAAAATTTACTTTGATGGATCCTACACAGCCCATGGTGTAGGGGAAGGAATACTTTTTGTCACACCACAAGGTGACTACATCCCTATTTTATTCAAATTGGGATTCCCTTGTACAAACAACATTGCAGAATATGAGGTCCTGGTTGCAGGACTCCGCATGGATACAAAATGGAACATCACAGATATACATGTCTTTGGAGATTCCCAACTCATCACCAAACAAGTCTTGGATGAGTATCAAACAAAATATGACAAAATGATGCCATATAAGGAGATGGTTGACAATATGAAGGTTTATTCAATTATAAATAACACAAGTTCCATGACTAAAAAATAAGGTTGTGGATGCAATGGCCACAATTGGCTCCCTCTTAGATATTCCTCACGAATCTATGTAATATGAATTCTTATTAGAGAAACTTCATGCTCCCACTTATGAGAACAATGAATCAGACCGTGTATGTGTCTTAGTTGGTCCCCAGTCCCCATGGTACCACAATATCCATGCTTACCCATAAAATGGTATCATATCTCCCCATCTCATCAACACTCAACACTAGAACCTCATTCAAAGAGATTCCCACTACACTATTTTATCCAACACCCTTTATCATCAAGGCTATCACAATGTGCTCTCTAGATGTTTAGATGAAAATGAGGTCACCCATGCTTTGCAAGAAGTACATGCTGGGATCTGCAGTGCCCACACAAGTGGAATAGTCCTAGCCAAACAAATTTTACGAGCAGTATACTATTGGCCCACAATAGAACACGATGCCTGTGAGTTCATCAAGAAGTGCTTACCATGTCAACAATGTGCTAATCTGATTCATGCTCCTACACAAGACCTCTATCTCATTGCGCCTCCTTGGCCTTTCTCTTGTTTGGGTTTGGGCCTTGTTGGTAAGATCACTCCCCTATCTTATGAGGAAAACAAATACATAATAACAATGATAGAGTATTTTACAAAGTGGGTTGAAGCAATCCCTCTCACCCTCACTACAGGTGTCCAGATTTAAAAATTCATCCTCAACCACATTGTCTGCCACTTCGGCATTCCCTCCACCATTTTCATATATCACGGAACACCATTTGAAAACCAACACATAGATGATCTGTGTGAGTGCCTCCATATCTATCACCGCTATTCCAGTCCATATTTTCCACAAGATAATGGCCAAGCTGAGGAAACCAATCAAACCCTTCTCAAGATCCTCAAGAAGGTTGTCAATGATACTGGTTGTGACTGGCACCTCCAAATCAACCCTGCCCTCTGGTCATATCGTACTTCCTACCATACTCCCACATGCACCACTCCATATTCCCTAGTCTATGGTGCAAAAGTTGTCTTACCAATTGAGGTTTAATTACCATCATTGTGTGTGTCACTCAAGGACATGATTACAGATGAAGACTATTACATGACACACCTTACGCAATTTGATCTATTAGATGAGAAACAGCAATAGGCATATGATCACCTGGTAGTGTACCAAAATTTCCTTAAGAGGAGATACACCAAAAATATTTTCCCATGACAATTCCAAGAAGGAGATTTGGTCCTTAAAAAGAATCAAAAGGTAGGCACAGATCGCGAAAAGAAGGGAAAATTTGAAGTCACCTAGCAAGGCCCTTATATCATCACTGCATGCTTTAGCTCTAGGCATATCAACTCTCCACTCCTAAAGGATATCCTTTGAATGATCCCATCAACATCATTCATCTCAAGCACTTCTATACCTAAAAACTAGCAGTATATCCCAATTTCTGAGAAAATCCATAACAAATTATAAAAAGTCCTGAAAAAACCCCTAAAAAGTAGAAAAAGAAGCTGAAAAATGGTTGTCCCAGTGAAAACATGGCAAAAAGGCACTTGGACAACATAAAAATAAATAAAATAAAATAAAAGAGTAAAGAGAAAAAATTGCGTCCAATGGTGAAAACTTGACAATCAGGCACCACAGGAAAGTATCAGTGATGAAAACCTGGTAACAGGCATCACACATAATGTACCACATCATTCTCTATCAAAATATCATTCCCCCATCCATCCATCCTTTGATTTCATTCCCAAACCCATGTTCCATGGGTGTTCCAACCTATCACACGCATCAACAACATGATCCAATCGCATCTCGTCTCGCCAGAGAATTTTGTACATATTCACTTGTATTTAGCCGCTTTGTTTTGTCCTTGTATATTCATGTCTTGTCTCATCTCCTCTCCATCACACTAACTTTCTAAGCCTTCGTCGTGCTAACTTTCTTTGCCTGATCCTTTACAGTCTTCTTGTTCGGTTCATCAATCAAAAGTGGCACACACCAAAAACATGGGTCTTGTTGCATCCCGATACATCCCTGCATTTTCATATCATCTTTGTGTTATTGTTAGGTACATTGCATCATACATTTGCATACATTCATTACATTTTATAAAATACATCAAATTCATCACATCCTACATATCATACATCTAGATACATACATATAAGCATCTCATCCTACATAAACACAACATAACATATAAATCATAACTCATCACATCCTACAGCATCAGTGTCAGTACTCATATAATCATATGCATCATACATCATAAAGAACAACACATAAGATCATCAAGTCCATCATATATATATATATATATATATATATATATATATATATATATATATATATGCACCTAGGTGCTGGTATGCATATACATCTCATCTCATCCAAAAATACAAAAATTTGTGTCATGATCCCCTAATGAATCATGTGGGTGGGTGTGATGGTCCCTCACCTCCTCCATGTCCTGGTGGTGGACGTGGTGGCATCCCCATTGATCCCTATGAGGCTCTCCCTATGCTTTGTGACCAAGTCCACTCTATGTAGGCAGGTTACCTCTGACCCTCTGGCACTGCCCCATGATATAGTGCCTGATAGTGCACTACCTCTTGACCTTCCCTAGTTGCATCCCTATGTGCAAAAAAGGCCTCAGATATCACCTGTGCCATCCCCCTATGCTAGCTTCCTATCAAGTGATATCCCGCTCAGCCCTGTATGTCTTGGCTCACCTCTATGCAACATCCCTCTCTAAGGTCAATGCAATCACCTGATCCATCTGATCTATCAAGGTCCCTAACTAATTGATAAGAGTTATTATCTTTGTCCATAGCTCGGTGACATCCTATGTCATAACTCCCTCCAAAGAAAACTCTCCAGAGTCCACTCTCCCCTGGAAGGTGTCTAGTGAACCCTCTACCCTACTCACCCATGTTGTCTTTTCCGCCAGCACTCCCTGAACCCATGACAGCTGTGATATGGCTAAGAGCCCCTGTATCTATCCCAACTCTGTCTGCAAACTATCTCACTATGCGTCCAGTGTGTCATATGCCTCTTGTGACACATATCCTGTCGGTGGTCCCTATGGAACCTATCCATGTATTGTCACCTATGTTGCCTATACTTGTCCCTCCTCGAGTGGCCCTTATGGCCCCTATTCATGTCCACCCCCCTCTCCCTCTCCCTCTCCTTGAGCTGGCTCATATGCATCAGTGTATGCATGTACCTGTCTCCTTTGAGGTTCCCACTTCTACGTAGCTACTGATGTCTCTCGGGCATCTCCCACCACTATCCTGTCATCCATGTACATGTCTCATGTTGGCTACCCATGAGTAGCCACATGTGCTGGATTGGTCAGTCATAGTGGTACATGTGTGGCCCACCAATCTGCGTACTCTGCAGTGGTCCCAACATCATCTACATCAGGTTTGGCAACCCAGCCAACTCATGTCAGGGTCCTCCAAGTGACCCTCATGGTGAGGGAATCAGTGTATCTCCCCTACACTCCTACCTCCCTAGTGACACAAGGATGTAAAATATCCTCTGTCACCACCCCCTAATGCAACCCAAACCGTTGCATCATCCGAGATGGTCTGTATCTCTCTATATGGTGGATGGTCCTCCCTAGAAGGTAGCAATATTTTTGCATTAATGAGAGGTATAAAAGGTCCTCCCTCCCATCCTCTACCCCTGTCTACCAGTCCATGGCTCCCCATGGCTCACACGCTTTGTATGGTTTCCAACAGAAAAATTAGATCTCATTAATGAGTCTCCGCCAGTATCCTATCTGTCCCACTGATGTGTACCTCAGTGATAGCTAGTATCTGTAGAAGTATGGCTCTCCAGGCTAATGTGCCTCCCATAATATCATAGGTCAAAGCACCATAATGTTCTCCCAAGCCCACACTAGTAATAAAGTCACCTTTGTCTCCATGTAGCACACCCCACGATACACAACCATGTGTAGATCATGGTACATATGTCCTAGGACAACATACCCTAGCAGTATGTGGTACCTTGCTCTAGCATCTCTGCCAGAACCCAACCATCCCATCCCAAAACTGTGTCCTGATAGGCCAGCCAACATCCTCCCTCCTATCAACCCTTCCAAAAATAGAGCTATCCTCCTGAGCCTCTTGTCCACTGTCGGCTGCCAGGGCATCTAGGTCCTATATCTAGGAATCCTCCTCAGTGGCTTCCTAGACACCAGCTACATGTAGTGCTCACTATCCTCTAGTCTGTACTATGGGACCGGTCGATGGATTGGTATCTGTAGGATCCTCCACACTTCCTCTAGTGTGATCGTGGCCTCTCATGTAGGCAGATGGAACATGGTTGTATCATTGTTCCATCTCTCTATGAGCATGATCATCATCCCATTATGCCCCCATAGCCAAGGCCATTGGGGCACATAATCTAATACAACAATGACAATTAGCCCCCACTCCACCTCTGTTACCTGGCCCTACAACTCCATGGTGGGTGGCCAGTGCTCCCTCGAACCCAATGGTGGAAACAATATCTGCAAAATCTGAAGCACCACCGCATTCATGTCAGTTTTCTTCTAAATTCTATCCTACCCCTCCTAGAACGGGGCATCATGCCCCTAGGTCTTTTCCCAAGCCATCCCCAGCCTCAACTAGATATTTATGTTTCCCTCCCCTTTGGCATCTACCCTTTTGGCGCAAATGTCATTTTGGGTGAAGACGTCAGTTCTTTAATCGACGTCTTCGAGCTCTGCACTCCTAGACCCCCCTCTATGAAGATGCAGTTCTGGGTTCGGCATCTTCACAGACACCAGTTTGGAATCATCGTCTTCACAGATGCGGGTTCAGGGATTAGCATTTGCACTGACGTCGATTCCAGAACTGGCATCTCTGGTTTGGGCCCCTTTTAACCCCCATTAATGATCCTACCATTTCCCTAAAGCATTAAAAACTTTGACATAAATGAATGCAAGGCTTAGGTTGTGCTACTCACCGACGTCGGCCACTCCATGGGTCATCTATTGATCCTAACACGTTCGCCCAACTACCCCTTCAACCTCTCTTCCTCCATCTTTTCTCTCTAGAGCTCTTTTCTTCTCCAATCACTATTCACAAATGACCTAATTTGTCCCCCTCAGCCCCTCTTATAGCCCCTATTTTCTCTAAAAAACTTTTTCGTTTCTTTTTTCTCTGCTTTCTTCTCCCGCCTGTATATTCTTGTATTATTAATCCCGCTGTACAACTTAAATGTGTAAAAAACTACAAAAAAATAAAAAATTTGCAAAAATTCAAATAACCTTCAAAAAATTGCAATAAACATTTCCTTCCTTCCACATCACTGAGTTTTTTTTCTTTTAGTGATGTTTTGACTCCTGCGACTGCAATAGTGTTTTTCACCAAATTAGTTTTGAGACCGACTCTCCTTGCTCCTCATCCTTTTCACAGCTTTTTCCAGTGAATATTTCAATCAAATCCAATCCAATCCTTGCCCATTAGGATGCATCCTTCCAGTGTCAACTTATTAGTCCTTCATCACATAATCTTATTCATGGCAAGAACTTTGGACTGAATGATTACTTGGTCATGAGGCCTTCTTTGTTAATTTTATCTTTTTGTGTTAGTTAAAACCTACTCGCCACTACCTTGATCTACTATATATTGGTGCATTGTGACTGGTGGCTACTGATACATGCATCTTTTGCAGTGTGCTTATTTTGAAGTGTCTAGTCCACGCAAATGAATCCTGTCATTTTCTAACACCTGATGCATACCTCCTTTTGCAATATCAAAATCGGATGTGTTCTCCACATTTTCAACACAATTGACTCCCCAAAAGTCCTGCATCTGCATTCTTAGTTGCATTCATATGCATTTTTCATCTTTCATTTTTGGAAGGCTTCTGTTTAATCACTCCTCTCCCTTCCTCCTCTTGCACTTTCTCTTTTTGATAAAATTCCATACACACTTATCTTGTTGCGTCCTTTTCTCAAGGGGGCACAACATCTTATCGCCGTTGCTTTGACACGACTCCTATAAACCAGCTTCCTCTGGGGCAACTTATTTTTCTTGTCTTTGACGTAACGTCACTTGCGACACCACGTCAAAGAGGGGAAAAATTTAGACATCCAAAAATATTAATATTATTATTAATATTAAATTCCCTTTTGTTCATCTAACTATTTAATTAAATTAATTAAATAGTTTCATCTATGGTATTTACATATTTTATAAATACTATCCTAATGTATTTTATTTAAATACATTTCCCTTGAAAATCCCCCTTTTAATAAATTTACATTTATTAAAAATCCCTCCATAAGACAAATTCATCTAAGCTTTATTTAAATAAAAAACACTTTGTTTAAATCACTTTATCCCTTTCAAATCCCACCTCTTGCTAATAAATCCTCTAACCTTGGTTAAAAGGTAATTTACCTCTAATCATGTGCACAATCCCCTTTGACTTTTCCAACCTAACCCTCAATCCTAGCCACTCGTCTCCCTTCGACCTCTTAATCTCAACTGTCCATTTCCTCTTCAAATCTATAAAGGGAGGCCTTCCCCTCTCGCATAGGCATCCCTCGTCTTTGTTATTGTTATTATGCTAGAACTGTGCTAGGTTTTTCATTGCTAATTTCATTGCTTTTATGCTTAAATCACTTAGATATAACATGCTAGGATCAATTTGGTAAAATCGATCTTAGTTTCCATTCTTGCTTTGCATTTCAATCCATGGTAGCTTAGTCATTTGGAGAAGTTTGAGACTAGTTGTTCCGTACTAGTTCTTGAATATTTATTCCATTCATCCTTTGTTGCATTTGATCATAAGCATTCTAGTTGGGGAAGTCTTGGATATTGTGATTGAGAGAGCACATTCACACCTCCATAAGAGATAAAATCAAACAAGCCTCTTGGGTGCACTTGTTTCTAGCTCTATCCGATGATATGAGGATAATTTTAATGTTTTCATGTTTGTATCATCCTATTTGAATCTTTGAATGGTAACCCTCTAATGGTTTTCATATTTTAGTGGATGATTGCAGGCTGATTTTTCCTTGTATACATTAAGATATTCTCCAAGTGTCATCACTTGCCAAATGTGAGGTATATGAGGAATGAGATGACAAGTGTCTCTACATTGCTTAAATTTTTTACAATGTGTTGTTAGTTGCAACCTTCTTGGAGCCATGAGCCTTCTCATTTAGCCAAATGGACTTATTTATTGCAAAGAGATGAGATTCTATATGTCATGTGTCTTGGTTGGTTGTGCAAGAGAATCCCTACACACATAAGGGACAAGTGGATATTTTAGGTTGTTGAAGATAAATGTGATTTAATAATTACCCAAAATTAGTTTGTGTCACAATGCCAAGGTGGACGGTGAGGTGGCTAATGAAGTGGAAAAGAGAGAGGATGAGGAATTTATGATGTAGGATGGGATAAGAAGAATTAAATCAAGATGAACTATGTAATTAAATAATTTAATTGAATCACATAGTAGAAGAACTTAGTTTTGATTCTATTAATTAAATTACTAGAATTTAATTATTATTTAGTCTTGACCATTTTTATGTGTATACAGAGACATTCGATCAAACAATTTAGGTGCATTGTTTGTGATTCCATATTTTGTATATGTCTATTAGTGAATTTACAACTATAATATCTAACAAAATTCTCCCTAAATGTTGTGATCATTGCATCCCATGAGACATTTACTTGAGGCAACAAGAAGGAGCAAAACCTATAATGTTCAATTGTAATTGTAAATCTAATGTTCAAATCATGATTCTATCAAGATTAGAATTCAGTAGGCTTTAATGTTCATTAATGTTTAAGGTTAAAGTTTAATAAGAATAAATAATATATTGTTACTATTATATTAGTATATTATACAATTTTAATTTTATATATTTAATATCATATCATATCTCACAACTTTGAAGAAACCCCAAGGAACCCCATTGACTAAAACCGAGTAATGAATAACAACAAGAGGATGGAGCGACGAAGCGATAGAGCGGGAGGAGGAAATTTGAAATTCCCACATTTTAATGGCTATGGGAATGCGCATGACCATGTGTAGATGCAAACCCAGAAACCTTTCAAGAATCACCTGGGCTTGGCATATTCTGGAAAATTTATAGGCAAACATTACCGATAACATAATGGTTTCAGAAGTGGTTTTTGAGAAACAAGAAGTTATCAAAACCCTATAAATCTCCCTCGTGCATCTCATATTCAGACAACATAGCTACATAGATTTTCTAGAAATGGGCATAACAACAACTTCCCCCAACATGATTGGAAGCAACCGGATAGAGTCTTTGACTTCTGGAAGATTGAGTAGAAATTCTGGAGACCAAAGGCATCCAATACAATGCTAGATATAGAAAATTGGGTATTTCCTAAGGTTGACCTAAGCTCTGTTACGACAGTGCAGATTGATAATAAAGTGTGTAGTGAATCCATTAATTTTTTAGAAAAACATGCTTTTTTCTTAAAATGGACTAGAAAATGGCCATCTTTAAGTAAGGTTAGTGATTGGTGTGCTAAAATGTGGGGTAAAGCTTTTACTTTAAAAACTATGGCGAATGGATTCTATCTGATAACGGCCCCAACACAAGAAGACAAAGAATGGGTTTTAAAGCATGATCCATATCTTATAGATGGAAAAGGAATATACATTATTAACTGGACTAGAAACTTTGAACCAGAAAAAAGAAAGAATAAAAAAAATGCAGCTTTGGATCCTCCTTCCCAATTTTCCACATGAATATTCAGGTTTTGAAACCTTAAAAATACTAGGCAATCACATGGGCTCTTTCATTTGAGCAGAAGAATGGTTTATTGAAAGAAATTTCTCTACTTTCCCTAAAATTCTAATCATGTGGCAGGAGTCACATCCTCTACCTGATAATCTACTAATCACCTCAAACAATGGGGTATGGTCTCAAAAAGTGATAGTGGAAAAGGAGATAGAAACCATGAAAATTGATGAAGGGAGTAGCCGAGGAAAAGAGAATGAAGCAACTCTGATAAACAACAAGATCATTATGTGCATTGAAACCACACCACAAGACCATTTTAGTGAAACAGAACTCAATAATAGCATATTGGAGAAAATGGAGGAAAGACTGAAAAATTATAACTCCTATATGGGGGAAAGAAACATTGAATTGATTAATGATCTTCTGAACAGTGAACACAAGAATATAGAGAGCAGTCAAGAACCTCTACATAGGGATGTGACAAATCAGGGGTTATCCGTGGAGGAGGAAAATAGGGTGACAATACTCAGGACAAATGAAATATAGGAGTATCAAAATCTGGGACCTAGGGACGGAAATGACACAGAGAATAGAATGTTAGGATGGCAAATAACAAAAAATGCAGGCCAAAGTGATCAAATCAATTTGATATCCACATGTCAAATTAATTTGATATCCACATGTCAAGGGTTCAATGAGGATCAAAATCTAGGAAAAGAAGCACATGAGAATATAAGGGATGTATTTAAGAATATGAGGTGTGAGATTTCTCACACAAAACAAAGCCCAATCATCATACCCAAATTTATTATGATGGGAGGAGAGATAATTGAGGAGGGACTTCTTGGTTATGGGGATTACTATGACAATGATAGTTTTAAGGACATACAGATTTCTCCCATTATAAATTTGGAAAAACCTTTTGAAACTATCAAGGACAGCAGTGGAAATATTGAGGAGTCGGATGAAGACTCCCCATGGGCACCTGAGGAGGAAGAGGAAGATGTTTTTGGCATGGAAGAAACACTCAATGTTTTAGAGAAAAGAACCATATCCCAGAAGGAATCAGTGAAAAGAAAACCATCTGTAGGGGAAAAAGTAAAAAGAGGGAGAAATTCAAATAAGGCAAGGTTAACTTTGGCAGGGTGCGCAGCAAACCAATGCAAATTGTTGAACTGAGGGATGGGCTTTGCCCCTCCCCAAGAGCCATGAAAATATTATCATGGAATATCAGGGGCTGCAATGCCCCTGAGAAGGTTTGTTTGATCAAATGAGCTTTGGATCAAGCGAAGCCTGACATAATTTTCTTACAAGAAACTATGTTAAAAGGTGATGAGATAGAGGTTTTTGCTAGAAAATTTGGTAGATGGCGATGCTATTTTTCAGAGGAAAATGGTGCCTCTAGGGGACTTTGTGTTCTATGCATGGAAAACATAGTGGAAGTTTCAATTATTAAATGTCAAAGGTCGTGGATATGGATGGAAGTTAGAGCAAGGCATCTTCTAACTCGATTTCAAGCTTTAAATATTTATGGGCCGAATAATCCTATTCAAAAGAGGGCACTCTGGTAGGAGATTGTTGTTATCTTAAATAGAAACCATGAGGAGATTTTTTACTTGGTGGGGATTTTAATGCCATATTAAATCCAACAGAGAAAAAGGAGGAGTGGGCTGGACAGGACAGAGTCAAAGGGACTTTTCTTCTTTTGTTACAGAAAATGGTCTGGTAGATTTGGAGCTAAGAAATGGACAATACACATGGACAAATAGAAGGAGTGGCTTTTTAAACATAGCAGAGAAACTTGATCATTTTATGCTAGCTAGAAATTGGGCAGCCACCAATTGGACCTGCTGAGCTGAGATTCTTCCCCTTACATGATCCGATCATTATCCAATCAATTTGAGAATTTAGGAAGATAAAGTTCCAGAGTGAGCACCTTTCAAATTTGAAGTGATGTGGTTGAGGCATAAATATTTTAAGAACAAGATGAAACACTGGTGGAACCATGCCCCACCAAGAAGAGGTAACAAGGCCTTTATCTTTTCTAAAAAACTGCAATATGTAAAAGAATAAATGAAAGTGTGGAATAGAGTGATTTTTAAGAATATTTTTGTGGAAAAAAAAACTTTAGAAAATAAGTTAGAAGTGCTACATTCCAATATTATTGCTAATGGTATGAATGAGACAGATTTTGAAGAAGAAAATAGCTTAAATAAACTTTATGAGGAAGTGTTAAACAGAGAAGAAACATATTGGAGACAAAAATCTAGGGAATTATGGTTGGAAGAAGGAGATAAAAATACACTCTTCTTTCACAATTTTGTCAAAGTCCGAAGGTCTCAGAACAAGATATTCTCAATCCAAAATAGAGAAGGTGTAGTTTTACAAGAACCAGAGGAAATCAACCAAGAATCAATTAGATATTTTCAAGACTTATTTACAGTGGATCCAGATATCCAAAGAACAGATTTGGATTTACAAAATATCATCCCTGCCTGTGTAACAGATGCCCAGAATGTAATGTTAAAAAAACCAGGCACACACTTAGAAATCAAAAAGGCAGTTTTTGATTTAGGGGCCCAGAAAGCACCAGGGCCTGATGGCTTTTCAGCCATTTTCTTTCAACAATTCTGGGAGTTGATTGGGCATGAAGTATGGGAGGTGGTAGAATAATAATGAGCTGGAGGGTTTCTCTTTTTAGACTTCAACAACACCTTCATAACTATGATCCCAAAGAAAGAAGACCGAGTATCCTTTGAAGATTATAGACCTATCTCCCTATGTAACACAATCTATAAGATTATTTCCAAGGTTATGGCGAATAGAATGAAAAATATTCTGAAAAATATAATATCTAAGGAGCAAAGTGGTTTTACCCTAGATAGATCAATTTATTAAGGGATTATAGTTTCCCATGAGATAATTCATACACTATAGTAGAATAAACTTAAAAAAATGATGGTTAAACTGGATATAAAGAAAGCCTATGACGTAGTCAATAGGAGTTTTATGATCAAAGTCTTAAGATGTTTTGGTTTTTGTGAAGAATGGATTAAATGGGTGGAGAGTTGCATCACTACTCCCATATCTTTAGTATTGGTCAATGGAAGCCCACAAGGATTTTTTAAATCCACTAAAGGAATACGCTAAGGAGATCCCATCTCTCCTTTCCTTTTTATCATTATGGATGAAGAGCTAGGATGGTTAATAAGAAGGAAAAGAAATCTTGGAGAATGGAAAGGTATTAAAATGAGTAGAGATTTGGATCCCATCACACATTTACAGTTCGCTGATGACACCAATCTGGTGGGCGAGACATCTTTGAGGAAAGCACAATTTATAAAAAGAACCTTGGATTTATATAGCAATGCATAAATTGGCACAAATCTGAGGTCTATTTTTACAATGTGGATCTTCGTAAGCAAAGAGAGATTTGCATAATTATTAGTATAAAGGCAGGAAAACTTCCAAGTAAATATCTTGGAATACCATTATTCAAAGGGGCATCTAAGGCTAACCTATGGAAGGATTTAGCGGGAAAATGTACAAAAAAATTAGACGGGTGGAAGAGTAAATGGCTAACCTTTTCCGAAAGAATTCTCCTACTTAAGTCTATAATCAGTGCTATCCCTATCTTTTCAATGATGTGTCTTAAGATACCTAAGAATATTACACAACTTATAAATGGAAGAATGAGGAAATTCCTATGGAACAGAAAGAATGAGGAAGACAAATGGCCTTTGATTGCATGGCAAAGAATATGTAAAACCAGAGAAAAAGGGGGTGTGGGGTTAAGAGATTGGAATCTAATGAATGAAGCCCTGGGTGCAAAACTGATTTGGAGTATGTATCAATGTCCAAATATATTATGGGCTAAATTACTCAAAGAAAAATACCTAGACTCAATGACAGATGAACAAATTTTAACCACACCAAATCTACCAAAAGGTTCTGCAGTCTAGAACTTTATTATAAGTTGCAGATCAGTTATAACACAGCATATAACTTGGCAAATTGGAAATGGAGAAAATGCAAATTTTTGGGAAGACTCCTGGAATGGTTACCCAATCCTTGCTCATAACCCCAAATACCAAGAATTGGAGAATATCTGTGTGGCTAACTGGGGATCTCAGCTGAATTCATATATAGAGCAAAAACAGAGCCCTTTCAGAGAGGTATGGGATTGGAAAGATACTAATACTCTTAGATTAAATTGTCAGCTGACTCAAATGATTAAAGGGATATTTTCAAGCTGAAGTGTGCATATTAATACAGAAAGAGATAAGATCAAATGGTGTGCAGCAACTAGTGGAAAATACTCAGTGAAACTGGAATACAGATTGCTAGAAATAGAAAATGAAATAGATGAGTGGCCAATAAGAATTTTATGGAGCAAAAGCTACCTACCTAAGGTATGGCCTTTGCATGGCTTTCTATAAGAGACTGAATTCTTACCAGAGTGAGGAGACATAAATTTGGAATAATGGGACCCACAAGATGCTTATTGTGTGAAATGGAGGAGGAGGATACAAATCATAGGTTGTTAACATTTAAATTTACATCCCAGTGCTGGGAAATGCTTCAAAGAAATTTAGGTTGGCAGGGGCCATTACCTAATAAGCTAATTGATGTATTCAGATGTTGGCCCACACCACCTATGAAGTCAACTTTTTCCTCGGCATGGATCACTAGCCCCTCCATCCTAATATGGGAGATTTGGAAGGAAAGAAATAGACGGCTATTTTAGGACATGAAAGAAGATGTTACAAGGATCGAGAATAGAATAAATAATGCTATTGAAGAAATGGTCAATGCTAATGCAACCAAAAATGGAATATCTACACAATTCACAGCTATGGACCAAAATTTATGAGCGTGGCCTAGATTAAAATGCAGAAATGGTCAAATGAATAACAATAGAGAGGAAACACACAAAAAGTGAAATGAAGTCAGATGGATAGTTCCTGAAGAGGGATGGACCAAGGTAAATTTTGATGGGGCAGAAAAGGGCAACCCAGGACCTTCAAGAGTTGGTGTTATAGTAAGGGATCGCATGGGAGAAACTATAGCCTATGGAGCTCAAAAAATGAAGGAAGGGACAAACAATGAAGCAGAGGCAAATGCAGCTCTAATAGCAATTAGGATGGCAATTTCATTAGGAGTTTGGAAAATACATTTAGAAGGGGATTCAGTGGTCATTATAAATGCAATTAAGAATGGTGTAATAGAGGCATGGCACTTGCAAATACTAATACAAAATATTGTTAATTTGCTACAGAATTTTGAAGAATTTTGAATTTCACATACATATCGAGAGGGCAACACTGAAGCTGATATCTTATCAAAATGGGCAGTTAATTTTAAAATGGTGGGAGAAGTGGCTTTTGAAATTTTCCAATAAACAGATACTTTATTTGCATAATCCTTTCAATAACAATGATATCATAGTGATGTAAGCCAATATAGATATGACATTTAAATCATAACAAGAATAATGGCATGAAAAATCTCACAAGTAATATGACAGGATATGAGATGGCGGTGATGATAGAGAATGTCGTCCTCTCTTCATGATGACATCTAGATAAATTGAGTGACGGAAGCAACTTTAAAGGAAAGTTGGGATTTTTGGCGGCGTCGAAGACATTGTGGATGTGATGGCTACTTCAATGAAATGAAATGAAATCCCACATGTGAAGTTGATTTCATGGGTGATGCAGAGAGTGTAGCCTTAGAAAAAATTTTAATGAAGTATGATGAACAGGATAGTTGGAAGCCACAATGCAGCATGAAATGATGTTTGAGAGCCTTTAAAGACCATACTAACATACTATTTTACCACAACACTGAGCAATTTGGCTTGAGATTTTGGTTTGTGGAATTTTTTTATTGCAGGTTAAAGCAATGCGGAGCGATAATGCACACAAATTTTATAGTAGAGACAAAGAGGCAGATGAAATCTTTTTATGGAGCCGCCAGTAGAGAGAGAATTTTTGGACTATTAAAGATCAAAACAGTTGAGATGGTGGATGCAGTTTTAGGCATGTTGAGTTTGAAATTTCAAGAATTTTGACTAATGCGAAGGGATAACACTACAATCATTTCAATGGTAATTGCATGGGGGCTCGACCTAGGAGAGCCTGTCGAAGGTGTAAAGTGGGTTGCAGAAGCTCTGTTTGCGGAGGACCTTTTAGGCGGCCTTGAAACCATTCTTAAATGGGCCGAACCAGGCATTGGGTCAGACTTGTTTGAGTGTTTTGTGGATGAAATTGAAGAAAAGGAATACCGAAAGGTACCTTTTGTTCGTTGGATTGGACTAGAAGGCAATGCGGATTATAAAAAATAGATAAGTGACAAATGAGAAAAAATAAAAATGGAAATTCTTAAGAATGAAGACCTTGCAGCGATGATGGACAGAATTCACACTAGTGCAATCCCACGGAAGGCGAGGACAAATCTTGTGCATAGGGAAAGGAATTTTGATGAAGGAGGAAAAGCTCTATAAATATGATATTGGAACACCCTTTATATGATAATATAAATAGATGTAAATGAAGAATATTTATTTGTAATGGCTTTAAATTTTGTAAGGTCTGAATGATATAGTCTATAGGTTCTGATATTGTAACTCTGATAAGATATAACTGCCATTTTTTGTAAAGCTTAAGTAGAGCAGGCAGATTTTTGTTCATGGCCAAGAGGCCCTCCAAGGCTATATGTTTTTACAAGTTATGTATGTAAATTTTACTCTATTAATAAAAATATCATGAATTACCAAGCAAAAAAAAAATATCATATCATATCTATATATTATTATTGGTCGTAGTATTATATTATTCTTATTATTAAAATATTATATTCTTATTTTAAATCATTTCTATTTTTATATTATTATAATCATAAAATATTATTATTTACATTATATTAGCATTACTATGTTAATTTTATTAGTAAAGTATTATATTATTGTTACATTATTAATTGATAGTGCATGCCTTGTATTTATAAGAGTGTTATTTTAAATATATTTTTTGGTCGGTAAAATATGTTTTTTTATTATAATAATAGTAATAATAAGTTCATTGCACAAATTAAAATAATAAGGTTTTTTCCCTACACCTACATCTATCATCATCTATCTACAAACATGCCATACAATTCAATCAAACTACCAACATACCACATCAAAACCCTAGGTAAATAAAGTCTTGCCAAAACCAAAATGATGTGCTATCCACCCAACCTGAACCAATACAAGACAATACTCTAAATCTACAAAATGATACAAAAACTATAAGCAGCTATAAAATCTACAAGGTCCTTAAACACATACAAAAAAACTTGTCATTCATGAGCAAAAAACTAATAACTAGGTGTTGAGCCACCCATGTTCAACTCTATCGTCTACATCCATGGCTACAAACCATACCCCACCCACGTCCACAATAGCCTCGGTCTTTGCAATCTCTTTTTTTTTGCATTTCACTCCAATACCCAACTAGGTTGTGTGCGTGTGTAAATGGGTACCTGTCAGAATCAATACAAACACTCAATAGGTCATTGCATTAGCATAAATGGTTAGATAAAACATTCAAAAACCACTAATATCGGCCTATTGCCTTCTAACTAGAAAGAGTGTAATAAATAACATATTTAGCCCTCAGAATA
>MU223918.1:505838-519367 GCA_018584345.1 Thuja plicata | reverse complement strand
TTTTTAATAATTAAGGGACTATAGCCATTTTAATTAAATTAATAGGCTAGGGGAATGGGTTGGATTGCAAGTGATATTTGATTTAGAGATTTATTTAATTCCATTATAATTAAATACTATAGCCATGTTTGATTTTGATTTGATCTGATTGGTCGAAATTGATTTGAATTGTATGGCTATAATAGATAATATAAATCAGTGATAAAAATCACCTAGGACATTAAATTGATTAAAATAATTATGCCAAGCAGTAACAGGGTCGTTTGGACATAACTCGAGGGTATGATCACACTTAGGACAAATAGGGTCTATAGTTGTGACAGACCGAATTCAGGTGGTTACAGTTTGAACTTGAGCAGGCTCTTGTTCACTCGTTCCTTGGTAATACCCACAACCACTACTATATCCCAATCATGGACATAATACACAGTGTATCCCAATTCTTATTGGATTCTTCCCTTCTTTTAACTTTGTTATAAAATGCTCACTCTAGGTGAAATGGATGCACATGACGGGGGAACCTGACATTCCAATCCAATCCCCTCTAGTTGCAATCAAGCCATGACTAGGTTCCACCAAAGCCAAAATTTCATCCAAACCAACCCTCCACTCTACCCATACACAATGTTCCACCACTCTCTTCACTTCAGCCCTTGTCCTGAATTGTAATCCACATGCACATTTCAATTATGATATGTCTGCATTGGTAAAATACTTAAATTTTGACACAATAAATTCAATTCCATGGAAAGCTCACACCAGTATGAGGAAGAAATATCACTATTTAAAAATACAATCTTCAACCTCTCCTCAAATATTGGTCTCCAAAAGGACATATGGTGCTTCAGAGCCTTGAAACTAAAATTTTCTTCCATCCTACAATATCAACCATGCACCTCCCAGACCACACTTCACAAAAGGAAACCTTTGTTATGAAAATAGCAGAATTGTCTCAAACTTATCATGTAAACACCCCTACAATAAACATTGTGCCAAAAAAATTAATACAATGCACTGGTTTGTGTGCAACGTCATCCCTCAACACACCTGTAGTACACTAAGATAATAAGTCATCATTAGAGATGAGCACAAATAATGGCTCAATTTTGTTTATATCTTTCATGTTTTAAACTAGTTCTGTCACAAGTTTTTAGATATTGATATAGGGTTTAAAGACCTTGTTTATGATGTTTCTATGATGACTTTATTTTATCTTTTTGAACTTGTTAAGTGGTCATGAAATCACCCTTATGTAGGATTTGAGAAAGACAAATCCACAGTTTTCCAAGAACAATGATTACAAGTTTGACCTTAAAAGGTGAACAAAACCCTAAAGCAAGGAAAAGCTAGGTTGCGCATTAATAATTAATATAAATATTAATTATAATGCACCTAAGAGACAACTTAAGTAAACAAAGTAATAAAAAACTTAATTAATTAAACTGATGTGATCTAATTAATAAGTGTAAAATATGATTACTCTAACACCCCCCCCCCCTTAAGCAAATCTTGGGAGGTAAGCTAACCTAGCATAGCTANAAGTGTAAAATATGATTACTCTAACCCCCCCCCCCCCTTAAGCAAATCTTGGGAGGTAAGCTAACCTAGCATAGCTATAAAAGAAGGAAATGGCTCCCAACAATAAGGCCTAATCAGATACCCAATACAAGGAAATCTTTGTAAACCGGAGACAAAGGAGAAAACCCAGTGGGAAAAAACCCTCTCCAAAAAGAGATAGAACAAACATGCTAAAAAAACATGAACGAAGGAAGGCCTCGAGAAGACCCCCCAAGGACAACTTTTGTCACCCCAAGCATAGAACGCAACTGAAGATAGTGCAGAGATGCAAAAGGTTTAGTGAAGATGTCAGCAACTTGTGCATCAGTGGGAATGTACTCCAAAGTGAGAACACCATCCTGAATCTGTTGGCAGATGAAATGCATATGAAGCTCAATGTGTTTAGTGCACTGATGCTCCACCAGGTTGCAAGAAATGTGAATAACACTCTGATTATTGCACCATAGAATAGTGGGACGATCAGGAGGAAAACCAAACTCAGTCATCAATTGTCGAAGCCATAAAATCTCCTAACTAGCATGCACTGTAGCTCTATACTTAGCCTCTGTAGATGAAAGTGCATGAGCATTCTACTTCTTGCGTGAACATGTGATAGGACCAGAGCTAAGACAAAAAAAACAAAGCTAGAAGTAGAATTCTAATCATCAACATCACTAGCCCAATCTAAGTCAGTGAATCCAACAATGTGAGGAGTCCCTAATGTGTAATGAATGCCATACAAAATAGTGCCCTGAATGTATCTCAAAATATGCTTGGTAGCTTGCCAATGACTCTCATGAGGCTCATGTGAAACCTAAGAGACAAGACCAACTGCAAAGGAAAGATCAGGACGTGCGTGTGTGTCAGGTACAACAAACTTCCAACCAACTGTTGATACAATGTAGGATCCACTGAAGGCTAAGTGAAAGAGGTAGAACAGGTAACACCCGACTGAAAAGGTGTGGGAGCAGGCTTGCAAGAAAGCATGTCAAAGCACTAAAGCATGTCAAGAGAATACCTATGCTAGTAAATGAAGATCCCAGTAGAGGATTGATCAATCTGCAGACCAATAAAGTAGTGTAATGGACAAAGATCAGTCATCTCAAACTGCTCCATCAATTCGCGTTGAACATCTTGAATCATATAAGATGAGCTAGCTATGATGAGAAGATCATCAAAATATAGCAAAAGGATCAAAACCTCATCCTCAAGACACTGAATGTAGACTTTAGGATCAAAATGGTAGCGTTTGAATCCTGTGGAAAGAAAAAAAGAGTCCATCTTATCATACCAAGCCCGAGGGGCCTGTTTGAGACCATACAAAGAACGCCAAAGTCTAAAAACCAAGGAGGAATCCCGCACAAATCCCTGAGGCTAGTCCATTTAAATCTCCTTAATAAGATCACCATGCAAGAATGCACTCTTCACATCCATCTGAAAAATGGGCCATCCCTGAGAGGCTACGAGGGATAAGACGAGGCAAATAGAATTCATCTTGGTGACAGGGGAAAATGTCTCAGTGTAATCAATACCCTCAACTTGTGAAAAACCCTTCACAACAAGACATTCCTTGTACTTATTAATAGAACCATCACCAGAAAACTTAGTATAATACAATCACTTGCATCGCACTAACTTTCTTCCCTTAGGAAGAGAACAAAGATCCTAAGTATAATTCTTCATCAAAGAAGAATACTCCTCCTCCATAGCACTGTCCCACTCAGAATGTCATGTCACTGCTGGAAAATTCTGAGGATCACCACAAATAGCATGACTTAGAAGGCTAGAACCCACAATATGAGACCGGGTGTGATAGGAAGATGAAGGGTCACCTACCAAAGATCTTGTAGCCTCAACTGTAATACGAGCCCATCTAGGAATCTATGGAGGATCCTATGGTGGAGGTAAATGGGGATCACCAAGATCATCATCCTCATCATCCTGAAAAGAATCTGGAAGAGATGAGGGAGTAGTGGTAAGTGAAGTAGACTCTAGATGCAGGGTATCTACTACAAGAAGGTGCTCATCAAACTGGACATCCCATCGAAATAAGACCTCTCTAGAATCAGGATCAAACAACCTGTATGCCTTAACATCCTCACAGTAGCCAATAAAAATGAGGTGTCGGCTCTTCCACTCTATTGCTCTCCTATGAGTATTAGGTTTAAATGCGTATGCTTCACTACCAAAAACTCATAATCAAGATACATCAGGCTTGACATGAGACCAAGCCTCCTCATGAGTCATATGTCAAACTGCCTTGTGGGGCATCTGATTCTAATTATAGTTGGCACAATTGAGTGCCTCTGCCCAAAAATATGAATCCATGGACCTGGACTGAATCATACAATTAGTCATCTTTCAAAGTGTTTTGTTCTTTCTCTCATCCACACCATTCTGTTGAGGGGTGTAGGGAACTGAAAACTGATGTTGTAGACCATGTTTAGAGAAAAAATCCCTGAAAACTTGGTTCACATGCTCCCCTCATTATATGTGTGTATCCTTCGAATAGAAAGACTAGATTGTTTCTCCACAAATGTCTTAAAGACTCGAAATGAATCAAAGGCATTAGACTTGTACTTAAGAAAGTACGCCCATGTGCACCTAGGGAAGTCATCAATGAAAGTAAGCACATATCTAGCACCAGAAAAAGAAGGAGTAGGAAATGACATGAGGTCACTATGAATCAACTCCAGTGGTGCAAAAGCACGAGTAGCTTGTCCCTGAGGAAAATGATCCCTATGTTGTTTTCCAAGAACACAACCCTGACAAACACCATCAGTGCAATAAATCTAAGGAAGCCCATGAACAAGTGCATTTGTGTTCATCTATTGAAGATATCTGTAATTGACATGGCCCAAATGCTCATGCCAAAGTCTTCTCACTAAATTTGCATTTTCTATAAGATAGGAACATGTACCATCAGAAGGCTCAAATCCATCAAATCTGTATAGGTGGAATGCAGATTCAACACTGCCAGTAGCCACAATCAAATCAGAATCATGTAGGTCCTGAATAACCACATCATGTGGTGAGAACTCAATTGTCTTACCAGAGCCAGAGTGGAAAATCTGATAGATGCACAATAGGCTCATCGAGATGTCAGGGACCAGAAGAACATCCTAAATAGAACCCCCAACTAATGCAACAGAACCATAACCCAAAACTGAAAGATGTAATGAGTTACCAACAATAATCTGTAAAGTAGCAGAAGGAGCAAGTGAGGTGACCAACTACTGAGTGTTATTTGTGTGGTGAGAGGCACTAGAATGAAAAATCCAATTGGGCCCATAAGTCATTTCCCGTGAAGTAAGAGCATGACCTTTCCCTATAGGGGAGGATATGGACTGAGGAGAATAAATGTGATGCTCCTACATGGATTCCTCTAAAGCCTCCAAACATTTCCAACACCTAGAAATGGGATGTCCATCCTTGCCAAAAAAACTATAGGTTTCAACTAATTTCTTCTTAGTCTTGGAGGAAGACTCGGCAGACTTCGAAGAAGATTTACCCTTGGAAGGGTGAGCTGGAGGTTTTGAATCAGTTTTCTATGCAGGTTTGGATGAAGACTCACTGCCTACTAAATCTTTCTTCAGTTTGGCTTTCTATTTTGGTTTCCCCTATGAAGATTGAGCAACCAATGTTTGGCTTGAAGAGCCAGAAGCATCCATCTAATGGATATTTGCATGTTCCCATGTCAACCAATCATAGAAGGCCTCAAAGGAAGGTATGGTGTGCCTTGCACCCAAAGCAAACATGGTGTAGTAGAAAGTGGAATAAAATATCTAATATTTCCCTCACAACTTTGAGAGTATCAGGAAGATACACTCATCATCTGTCTTATTTTTCCCACTTCCTTGCAAAACTGAGTGCAAAGATCTAAACTTCATCAAGAAATCCTCAATAGTGGGAAATCCAGTAGGAGTCAAAGAGGTAAACTCTGCATCAAGTTTTAGTGCCCAGAACTCATTCACTATGCCAAATAAATCTGCAAACTTGCCCCAAATGGCCCGAGGAGTATTCAAACCCTCCAGGTGAAATAGGAGACTATAGGAGATGTTCAGTGTAATTAAGCTCATGGCTTCATCCATTTTGTTTTTGTGCTAAAGAACCTCAAAAGGGCACTGCAGAACATGTTGGTTCTCATCCATACATGATCATAAGCAACGTGACATAAGCAGCCTGACCATGTGTTCTTTCCAGGTTTGGTAGTTATGTGGTGTCATTTGGGCCATAGAAGGGTCCAACATTGAGAGAAGAAGATGAAAAAAGAAAGGTCTTTCTGAAGTAAATTACAGAAATTAAAATGCACCCCCCTATAATATATAATTCTATCCCTCGTACATAAATTTAGAAAGCACAAAAAAAGGAGAAAACCTGGACGCCAGATGCAGAGAGAGAGGAAACTGAAGCCTCTACTTCGATGACAAAGTTAGGAACTCAAACACCCAAATTTATATATTAAACTTGCATGATGGTCTCTGGCTCAGAAAGAGCTTTCTGGTGATATCTCATTTTCCAAAAAATGATACTATATGAACAAGTTACGGCCAAAAAACAATAGCACCTCTGAAAAATAAGCTCTCTGGAAAAAAAATAGTCCCAATAAAAAAATTGACGTTCAAATGACCATCGCATGTCCACGGGAAACAATTTGATGGTCGCATGACTGTCACCAGGCCGTCTCGCTGGGAAAAAAATTTTGACCCCCAGAAAAGAAGCAGGTGCCAGAAAAATTCAAAACATGGCTGAGAAATGATGTCAGTAGTCAGAATGTTGATGTCATCGACTGCTGGCTGTCTTCAGGCTGCGGAGCGGTGCGCGAGTGGCGCTACACGATGGCGGTGCCGCGATAGTGCGCCGGTTGAGGCCGGGCGCCGGCCGGGCTGGAGTGGCACGCTGGCTACACATGGGAGACATGATGGGGGCACGTCTTGTTAGCCCTAAAAAATAATTAAAAATGTGTTTTTTTCTCAAAAATGATGTCGTACAACTGGGAGAGAGAAAAAATTTCTCAGAGGCCACTGTAGCCAAAAATGGCAAAATTTATATGAAAAAATAATCTCCCAGACCTTCTAAGCGTAATGGTGAGGTCCATTTTTTTCTCAAAGTGCTCTAGAAAAATGCGCCTCTTTCAGATTAAAGAGAAAACCCCAAAAAATTTGTGGTTTTCGCCCTTAAATCACTGACCAGACAGCAGCAGTGTGGCTCTAATACCATGTAGGATTTGAGAAAGAAAAATCCATACTTTGCCAAGAACACCTACATGCAAATAACCTGTTACAGGAGAGAAGCTGAAGGAGACAAAAAGCAGAGCTTGGAAATACTCTAGAAGAGAGAGAAAAAAATATATTCCAAGACAATGAAACAATAATTACAAGTTCGACCTTAAAAGGTGAACGAAACCCTAAAGAAAGGAAAAGCTAGGTTGCGCATTAATAATTAATATAAATATTAATTATAATGCAGCTAAGAGACAACTTAAGTAAACATATTAATAAACAACTTTATTAATTAAATCGATGTGATCTAATTAATAAGTGTAAAATATGATTACTCTAACACCTTAAACTTCCTTTTTGACTAAATGGTGAAAGATGATATGTGAAATTTTCTATGTGATATATTCATATTAATCTTGCATGTAGTTAGATAAATGGTTATTATGATGTAAATGGATATGTCTTTTTTTTTACACACTAATATCATAATACAAGAATAAATAACAATGATCAAAAGCCTTTCAATGAGGAAGTTCATAACAACTAACTATTTGGAGAGTGTGTGAATAAAGCACACCTTCATGAAATTGATTTATTTAACTACAATTCTATGGAAGAATAATGAACATTTAAACTAAGAATTGCAATTAAATCAATAAACATCTCGTGGATCTCTATCTAAGCTTTGTTAATAGAGCTCTCAACCTTAATCTCTATCAATGACAATCCTAGAATGAGAAATTGATGATAGTAAATTCCTAATCTAGCTCAATTCTCTCAAAATTTCTATGATATGTAATCCAAATGCTCATAAAATGATCTTAATTCTCTCAATTTTCTATGAAATCTCTTAATATTGCTTAAGATGCTATGAAATTGACAAGAGGTTTGATGCTTTGCATTCAAATTTTCTAGGATGCTTATGCTCTCAAAATGGCTTCTATTTATAATATTTTCCCAAGGGTAGGGGGTAGATTTACTTGATCATAGTTAAGCCATGGTTGAGTGAGAGGATTTCAAATGGTTTCAAATGGGGGGACAATTTAAATGATTATCTCAAAAGTTGGGACAAAGGGACAAATTTGAGTGATTGAGATTGAAAGTTCAAAATGAATGACTAAGATTCAAATTTAGGAGTGATCCATGTGCTTTGTTCTCTCAATTCCCATCGGTTTCTCAAATTAATGTTGAAATATATTAGGATTATTTAATTCAATCAATTAATTAAATTATCTATGTAGGGATGAATAGATTCAATTTGATTTTTGATTTAAACTATACAATTAATTGATTAAAATAAATTATATAATTTTGATTGATCCTTTTAGGCTTATATTTGATTATTTGATGTCATGGTTAATTAGTCCTTTGATTTAATTTGATTTTGTCCATTTTGATTGATAAATTTCCATTTGATTTTATTTTGATCCATTTTGATGCGATTTGATGAGATTAGGAGCAATTTGATGATAAATGCAGATTTGGTTGTTTAAAGAACACCTGGTCAATTTTAGGTGTCTACAAATGCCCCTCTTTGAATTGATGTGTGAAGTGCATTGATTCAAAGGAAACTTGATGTCTTGATCATTGATTCGATACTGATTGATTGATGCAAAACCTGATGCAAAACTTTGATGTGATGCCCTGATGCGAAACTGATGTGAAATGCCCCACTGGTAAAAGTTTGAATTTTCAATGCCCCAGATTTGAAGTAAGATATGATGTTGAACCATGATTTGATGATATGATGATACCCCCTCAGAAATGAAATCATTTTGATGTCCAGATGCAAAACGTGGTGAGACTGATTTAAAATAAGATCCAAGATGTTTTCATTTCTGAAAAACATTGATGATGATTCTGGCCACAAAACATGCCCCGGTGCAAAAAAAAAGATGAGAATATCTATGATTTCAAAAAATGTTGTTAATGTTTTAGATATGTTGATGATGATTGGATATCACTTGATGTCAGTCAGAATCACTTGGTTGATGTTGTATTGATGTCAATCAGATAGGATAGGTAGGTTGATGGATTGATTGGATAAACCGATAATTCTCTCTCAAGATCTAGAGAGACGAAAAAAGGATTGATTTTCCTTCCTCGAGATCTAGAGTTAGGAAATTTGATGGGCTCAAAATGAGAAAATGGATGATAGGATAAATGATTGACTTGAAATGATCAATTGGATGATTTGACTAATTGATATTTGATTTGATTGGATTTGATAGGAAGATTAATGGTGGGGGGATGATAGATAGGGTCATTTGATATGATTCAGGTGTAGGTAATGAAGATAATTAGGTTGCCCCTAGTTGATCAGATGGTTAGGTTTCCCCTAGGTGAGCAGATGTATATTGATGATATCCTTGATGTATCATTGGTCACTTTGATGGATCATACATTTGATGATGTAATTTAGTTATGGACTTTGATGATGTAATCATGATTAAATTCCACCCCCTTTAGGGATAATCCCATTACAACTTCAATTCAAGATTAATATAAATAAATGTCATGCAATGCAACTAACTGTCATTGATTTTTGTGAAAGAAATGCAAAAGAGATATATTTTCATCATTGAGCGTTTGTGGAACTAGGAGCAAGAACAATCATCACTGACCACATCATGATGATATGAATACCACTTTCATCACTTTGGTAACCATTGGGAACTAGTACAACCCTCACTAGTTGAATAATCAACTATGGGAGTATGAAAACCGGTTTCATTGGATTCAATGTTACAAGTGGATTTTGGTATTAAGATATAGAAGACCTAAATGGCCAAGGTATCCTTTTGCATAAACAAACAAAGTTTAACCCTCCTTCCTATATGAAATTCTTTGATGGCTCTTTGATGACCATGTCCTTAGACGAATTCACACAAGTTGGTGGATCTTCCTTAAAATAATCAAACAAAAGTCAAGAAAAATATTATGTCTTCATCATCGCCAATCTAGTCAAAAAATCATTGATTACATAAAAATAACATGACTTGAAAAGGTCAATGAAAATCATCAAAAATTTCAAGTGTTTTTAAATATATCAAGATTTTCAATAAGAATTCCAAACATTCTGATCATTTAGGGTAGTGTAAAGGAGAAAAATGATGTTTATGGAATAAGAGTGTTTTGATACTCAAATCACTTATCACCTTAAATTTAATGTTTAGAGTGGAGGGAAAGATAAGATATTCCCTTTTATTATCAAATTCACAAAGGAAGGATCCAAATTGATCAACCCAAAAAGGATCAATGCATAAATGAATCAATCTATTGGAAATAATAATAAAGAAGGATATCTTAGGTTTTCCTCTTAAAATGGGTGTGAAATTGAATGTAAATGTGTGATAGATTTAGAATGATTAAGTATTTGAATTGAAATGAATGATAGAAAAGTACTAACCTTGAAATATTGCAGATCAAAGAATGTTGTTTTCTGAGGTCTATAGACTATTTTTAGAAAAACTAACAGTTGATCCTAAACTGAAACGCAGAGATGAACAAAACCCAGAAATCTTTTTCCATTCTGATGTCATCTTATGAAAAAGGTCGAGCTTGACCCATAAATGTCAACCCTGACCCAATAATGTCGACCCTGACCTGCACAGGGTCGACAGAAAATCTATTCGCGCCATCCGAAAGAAAGTCAAAAAGGGTATCCAGATCTGGTCTCAAAACAACTATTTTGAACCTCTACTTGCAAGAAAAAGAGGTTTGTTTTTTGTGGGGGAGGGGTTTGCCTTAGTCAAACCCCAATTTAGAAATTAACCTTGAAATCAATAATTGAAATAAGAATGCTAGCAAGTAGTAGAATTGAATCTAACAATGAAGCTATGATATTGAATAGATATGCAATTGTAATTCAAATGTAAGCAAGTATGTAAATATGAAAGCTTGGACTCAATATAAACCATAAACCTCCATGATTGTATGATTGGAATCCACCTTGAAGAGAGGATGAATGAGTCTTGAGGATGCACAAAGGATCTTGAAGGAAGATCACACCACCATGATGGCTAGATCTAGGGTTTGAATGATAAATTTTGAATGCTTGAACCAAATCCCTTCAAAGGATTGAGAGCTTGAATCCTTGATCTTAAATGGAGGAATTTAATTCTTTAGAGGACTTGAACACCTTGAGAGCTTTAAAACATGTAGAACAATGGATGCTTGAACAAAATCTTGGTTAGAGCTTTTTGCACTTAGAAGACTTAGAGAAAATGAGAGAAAGAGGCTTCCTTTTATATGAAATTAGGGCACAATCTTCTAAGGAGGCTGAAATAGGATAATTAAATTCCAATTACACCCATGCCCCTAGAAAAGGACCCATATTAAATATAATTTAAGATTTACTGCTTCGAAACCCCAAAACAGCCGACCCGAAAATGGGAAATGAATTTTGGATGACCTCTGGCAACTGACAGATTTCCAAATTTGAAAGGGGGACCCCGGTCAAGGTCAAGGTCAAGGTCAACCTTGACCCAGGGGGTCAGAACCCCTGGAAAAAGTGCCAGGTGTGGGAGAAGGTGCCCGGAGAGGCCCAATTAGGGTCCTAAACAGGCATAGAAGTAGGAGATGATGCAAAAAGGAGGGGATAGTATGATGGAGGTCAAAAACATCCCCTAAGGAGGGATAAACACTCTTAACATGGAATTTCTTCCATTTTAAGATGATACATTAAGCCCCCACTTTAGCGGGAGTAGGAAATCGAATGTGCTCACGGTAAAGTTAGAAGAAAGACATCGGTGGATTGCAACAAAGTAGAATATCACTAAGTCAAAGACATGAGTCCTTAGACAAAGGATTCTAACTCAACATACATGCATAAAGATATGGAAATTAAAGAGAAATTACTCATAGAAAACATACATAATTACGTATGGAAGACAAGAGCAACACTATAGATAACATAGCTTCATGATCTAATCCTACTAGCATGAAAGTGAAAGAGAGAAAAGACAAAGTGATTACCTCACCTAGTAAGATGCCCACCTTACTATGAATCACCAAGGAGGGAGAGCCCAACAGGTTCACCCATAAACTATGCTTGTAATTGTAATGCATCTTCTGACAACTTTTGAAAATATCCATAGATCTACATTCTTGTATCACTATGGAATATAAAATGTGTTTCCATTCAGGATTTAGCAACTTATTTGTGTTTCCTTTCAAGGATTTAGCATATTATAAAATAAAAGGGTGTGTATCTCTTCAGGATTTAGCAACTTATGTGCGTTACCTTCTGAGGATTTAGCAAAAATAATAGTAAAAATGCGTGTCCCTTCAGGATTTAGCAACTTGTGTGTGTTACCTTCCGAGGATTTAGCATGCTGCAAAATGTAAATTAATGTAAACTATAGTACAAGGGAGACCCTATATATGCCCCCCTCCTTATCATGACTACCCACTAGGCAGGATAAGGAAGAGAAAGGAGGATACCTACGTCACAAGGTAAGGAGATATCCAGCTTAACAACAATGTATACCATATTCTTAGCAAAGAGCCTTGACCCTTACATCCAAGAACATAGATAATCGTGAAATGGATATGTCACTTATGGAAAAAAGATCCTCAAAAGGGAAGAGATCTTATCATCAAGAACCCCACCATAGAGGAGTGCTTAGGATAAAATTTCATCTTTGAAAGAAAGAGGAACCAAAGATTCATCACCAAGCCCCCTGTAATAAAGAGGAAGTGGAATCTTTGGATGAAGGAATCAAACTCTAACCCAAAGCAAGAGAAAGAGTTTATCAAAAGCAAAGTTTGCAAAATAAAGAAGAGGTGATCACCTAGGACAATCACCTCTCATGTAAGAGGATATCCATAGTCAAAAACATACATCTTTATAAGGAAATAATGTTATATGATAAAAAAATGCCACTAAGCTAAGGAAAGTAAATCCTTAGATAGAGGAAGAAGGAAAATAACTTTCCCCCCAGGGGTGAAAGAAAGGGATATATCAAAGTATATCAAGAGATATTGTTGCAAAGAGATATCATGTGAGAAGTGAGAAGGTAACCCTTATGAGGGATAGCACACTATTCAGTTTCCAAGGTGAGAGATTTATCAACCATGGAAACCCAATGTCAAACAATGAAATGGGTTATAATCAAAGACATAGATCCTTAATGCAAACCAAAATTTTCATGTATGATTGGATATCACATAATATATAGATATTGTTTAACCAAGGAAAAGTGGATCCCGAAAAGACAAAAAAGAAGGAGATGGCATCCTTGCCCCCCAAGTGTAGGGACAAGGATGAAAGGGGACCTATTATATCACTCACAATACTATGCAAGACAATGAGCCCCCAAAGATTAGGCTAACATTGTTTACATAATATGGAGTTCCATAATAGGAACATAAATGTTATTTAGAGAAAATAGGATGGAAATATAACTCATTGCCACATGATATATAAATAATTTTACTATCAATGATTTGCCTAATCTTATAATGTAAATCTTGATATTCATTAGGGTGATCATGAAATCTATGATAAAAACAAAAAGGAAGAATCTTCAAGTATAGACTACATTGCTTTTTGTGTTTAGGTCTAGTAATCATCTTAGCACGAAGGAGTTTAGGCAGAATAACGTCTTGGTCAAATTCCCTCATAGGGTCATCATGTTTTGAAATGTTATTTGATATGTTGGTAACATTGATATGTTGTTGAGGATTAAATCCCAATCCACAAGAAGGCTCATGCCCCCCATTCTGTAAGGGCATTTGAATTCCTTG
>MU223918.1:465798-484932 GCA_018584345.1 Thuja plicata | reverse complement strand
TATATATATGGGGGTTACACACCTAATAAAATGGAAACTAGTTATTCTAGTTATGAGGCTGCAGAAACAAATTGTCGCAGTCATGTGTGGAAAGTAAAGAGGGGTTGGTGTTTCATTAGATGATGATGTTGAAGCCCCAAATGGTGAGGTTCTATCCAAATTTTCTGATGTTGATAGTCAGGATGATGTTTCTCAACCCATGTTTTTGTCATATGGGGATGTTCAAGAGGATATGTGTGAGGAATTGGTTGAGAAAGAGGCTTCATGGTGCCAGAATGGCCCTGATATTTTTGAAGATAAGGTGATGATTAATATGAATCCTTGTGAAGAGAATGAAGATTTTTCATGTGTTGGAAATGATTGTGAGGATGCAGATTTTTTTGAGACAATGATGAATTCTTTTATCCTCGATAGTGGTGATGTTAACATAAAGATGTTGGAGAAGGAATGCTCATACAAGGAGTTTACACCAAAGAAAAATCAAGGGAAATCTAGTGATGATTATAATGAAAATAAAAGGCTCAGGTGTGCTGATGAAGATACACATATTTTTTCAGTTTGAATAACAGTGTAACAATGGTGATAATATTGATTGTTCAATTTGTATATTTGTGTCCTGTGATTTTCCATGTGAGGTTGTTGATCCTAAGGGGCATGAGGGTTTATATGAACCAAAATATGAAATTGTGGCAATTCAAAATGTTTTTGAAAATTTCAATATGTGAGTTTTGAGTTTTAGACAACTTTATGCCAACTCATCAAATGGATAATGATTCTATTTATGGTGGTTCCATAAATAATCTTGGAAATGTAGAAGATGGTCCCAGTCATGAATCTTAAATTATGGATCCTCTGGACCATGAAAATGATTATGAAATTGCTAATGATGGGTCATTGTTTGACTTGTATGAACCAGTTTATGAATTTTTACAACAAGATATTTCCTGTGTCATAGATACAAGAGGTGACGACCTTTTTAACTTGGAAATGGATGCATTCAGATTTAATTTGAGTACTTTTTGTCCTGATAGGGTTGAAACAAATATGGAAATGCTATTTTATAGTGAATAAATAGGGGTTGCAGATAATGTTTTATGCAACATTGAATTGGGTTAAGATAAAGATGTTGAAGGAAAGCCTCATGCTGACTTATTTGGACTACAATTTGATTTGTTTCATGTGGAGGTAGATCAGAGTTGGAAATATATACCAGGAAATTTTCTTCAGCCATAGCTATTTTCCTTTTTCCAGGAGTAGAATATGAAGAGTGTTGACATGCTAAATTTACTGAATATTAATGAGATTGAATTTACCTAGGATTATAATCAGCATGGTCCTATTCTGCAGCTACATCAATTGGTCATAGGTGGTCATCCTTTTTCTTTGCAAAGTAATGATGGTATTAGGGTTGATGATGTAAACCATCAAATTGAAAAGAAGTTATGGCAAAATGTTGAATGTTGCCAAGTTTTTCCTATTTACCCATGAATTATTCAATGATTTTCTTAGATTGGTCCTGTTGTTGGGTGATAAGAATCACATTTATGATAAAGGCAAACTAAATCAGAAATTTGGTGATTGCTTTAGGCCATCAAGCCTGGTTTGACTCCTTCAAATTAGGGAAATAAAGAGGCATATATAATGCGACTCTCTAGTGCAATACGTTGTAAATATGTTTCTGTAGTTTTTTGTATGTGTTGTAGGGTAGTTTCCTTTCCGTAGGTGGTATGCTTAACCTTGAGATTATGGAATCTTGTTATGCATGCAAGAGACACACATCCCCAGTCGGAGCCACTATTAGGAATCCAAAATTTTGGTTACTTGATACTATTTCCTACCTTGTTTCAGTTGTCTTCCAGGCCATTTCCTTAAACCCTTGGTTCCCTTTTGTTCTAAAACCCTAGGTCTCATGTGTTCCTTATAATCTCATGTTACTTTTTTGGGCCACTTAAGTTCATTTACCCATGGGTTTTAATTCATCGTGAGGGGGACCTTTCCTTTTATTTCCTAACTCCCAAAGGGGTCTACATTTTAATTTCTCCTAAGTCCTAAGTCCCCGCAGTATTTTATTTAACACAAGATGTAGAGCAAGTTATTTTTCATCCAACGACAGGCATAATGCCTTAAAGGAAAGATGCACCAAAAATACTCATAGAGGCATCACATAATGATGACAAGTGTCAATCTTAAGATCATGGGGCCCTCTCCTTCTAAGCTAGTGGTGAGATAAATTCAAGTACGATCTGATTCAATCCAACGGTTGGCATGTTTTTAGGATAAGAAGGTGTAGGGAAGATATCCTTCACGAAATCATGCCTGTGCAACATGTGTCATATGGCAGAACCAGTATAAAGCTAAAGGATCATTAAGGACTATCATATTAATTTTGATCTAATGGTTGGCATTGATGAGTCATTTATATGCCCTATTTTTATAGACCCTAGGATGAGATTTTATCAGAACCTATTTATGCTTTCCTATTCTATTTTCTAAAACTCTATGCTCTTTATTTTATTATGTGGCATGCAACCACTAAGACATATGTTATGGTTTAATGCTTTTAAACATACAAACACATGGAAATTAGTGTTATATTACTTATGCAAATTTTATGGTTATGTTCTTCTAAGTAATTGTTGTTTTAACATGAATGAATGAATGTATGCGTGTTTAATGGAACATTTCCTTGGATCTCTTGAATCTAACATTTAAGATGTAGAGTATAAATAGAAAGAGAAGAGTTGACCAGGTGAATGTGTCATGCATTGGATACCTTGACCCATTCATGTAGATGACTCGACCGTTGGCGAAGTAAATGCAACTTAAAGTGGCAGTTCCAATAGTAACACAGTGGCATAAGTTGAGTGGAGATCAAGTCACAGAGTTATGAGTTATTTTGAGGAAATCCAGGAAGAAGTGGGAAGCTAGATCTGTCTTCCTCTGTCATAACAAATCTTTCCTTCTTCATGGATGTCTTCTGTTTTTCCCGCTTTCCAATTTTCCATCTTTCCAAATAAATGACTCTGCCTTTTGTATAGTGTAAGCAGTTAGTGTAGTTATATATTTTCCTTTAAATAATCCCCACCCCTACATGAGAAGGAGGGCATTATTATTTAGCATAATATAGTTTCACTTTGTTTTTTTATAGTTTTATATGAATCTTGTACTTTATGTTCAATCAATAGCAAATGAGGTGTTGATATTTAGTTTAGTATAATTGAGTTTGGATACTCACTCAAGGGGGCCCACTTGGTGAAGAATCTATATTATTTAGAATCATTTGCATGTAGTTTTAATTTTCCTACATCTTGTTATCGTAATTCTAGTGTTAACACAGTTCCTACAGCCAAAGCCGCAAGGTAATCTATTACTTCATGCAGTCAAAGCGGCAGAACCGTTGAAGCATTATATTTGTGTTTTCAAGTCTTTGCTTTCCTACAACACTTTTATTTCTGCATTCCCTTTCCAATATTCAATTACTGCAGCAATAGACTAGTTTCCCTTTCAAGCAATTTGTTTCCTGCAACTATAGACTAGTTTCCCTTTTAAGCAACTTGTTTCCTGCAGCCATAGTGTGGTCTGAGAAAAATCCTTGGTGCATATATCTTGCTGACCTGTTTCAAGTACTACGTCCCTAGGTTGATAAATTAAATGATTTTTTATGAGGATAGCTTCTTGGTAGGATGTTCAATCCCCGAGTCTTGATGAGAGCCTAGTTTTTTATTCCTTTAATAGAATCGATCATTTTGACATTGTTGTCAGGGACGGTGTCGAGCCAAGTGTTCAACTTAGCCATTTGTAGAATTTACTTCAAGCATTTACATTCCTTTAAAATTGAGTTCACCACCAAATTTTTTCATTCCATCACCACAATTTTCATTTAATTGCATGCATAGAAGAAGAATAGATGCTCTAGGATGGTACTTGACAAACTACCCCAACAACCATTTTGGATATATATTTGGACCAGAAGAAGATAAAGAGGAGGGTCAGTTTGTGGATGCAATTATAAATCTTCCTATTTCAAAATCATCATCATCATCTTTAGAGGGTAATCTGCTAAACTTTCACCTTCCTGATGAGCAACCCGAGTTTAATCCTTTTAATGAAGCCTTGGCCAATCTCAGAATCCAATAAGAAGAGAATATATTACCTCTATTCATCTACCAACCTCAAGGTCTTCCTAGGATGGTGAACCCTCCTACCTTTCCATTTCCCATTACTAACCAGCATGATAATAACAACCTCAAGAATGTCTCCTCTTCAGCCCTTTCCAAAATTCTATGGCCTGGTAACTGAGGATCCAGATACCTTTATCTCTGAGTTTGATATCCTCTATTTTAGTTGTGACTACACCATGGATGCCCATTGACTCAAATTGTTTCCTGCAACTCTAAAAGATTCTGCATTAATATGGTTTATGGGCTTAGGCCAGGATGTTGTCCATGATTGGGACAAAATGAAGAGTGCATTCTTGAAAAAGTACAAGGAGTATTGTAGGGGAAATGACATGTGAGGGGACAACATCTTCAAGATGACACCAAAGGAAGATAAGAGTCTTGAAGATCATGTGTCAATATTCTTGTTTAGCTTGCAAAACAATACACAACATCAGCTCAGCCAAGAGTCACATAAACTTCTCTTTCTAAGGGGTATAAATGAGGGGTGCACTGAAGCCTTGGATCTCATGGCTGGAGGTGATATCACCTAATCTACATGGGAGGATATCAAGAAAATCTGCCTTAATTACTCTAGAGCTGCTGCTAAGAAGGGCAAAGGATATAGGTCTACAACAGGAAAAACTAATGGAGCTGGAGCCTCTCAGACAGAAATCACACACCTATTGTCCGAATTCAAAAAGGAAATCATCAATAACATGGTCACATAGCTAGACACAATACAGGCAAAAAAAAAGTATGAAGAGGTCAAAGCTATTCTAGCATAATTTTGTCCGCATTGTAGACAAAAGAAGAGAGATTGTCAGTTCAAGTTGGTTGCTAATATGGAGACTGCACAACTACCTACTGATTATAAACCAATTGAAGGAGATGATGAGAAATTATTCTTTTTTACATAATATAGACCGTGGACTCAAAGATAAGGTATGCCTCAGGACCCTCTTACAATTGATAGTCTATTTTATAGTAGTCAATGGAAACCTCCTGTGAATAATCAGTACTCTCCTTGGAATAATTCACAACCTCAGTGACAAACTTACCTCAACCCTCAATGGCAAAATCCCCAAGGGAATTGGCAACAACCCCAAGGGAATTGGCAGCCCCCACAAGGCAGTTGGAAACAAAATTAGTAGTGGCGAGGTGGTCAGTAATGGCCAAATTAGTAGCAAGGATTCTTGCAACCACCACCTCAGCCCCAACAACAAGCACTTCTACCACCTCCTATAGCCACTACAACATCCCCAGGCCTACCCAACTCCCTACCCAGCCTCAGCCAAATCCTAATAGCAGGCCTCCAGCACCACAACAAAATGTTTATGTTTCTGATGCAAACCAATAACCTACCTATGCTCTAACAATCAATGACAATTCACGATTAGGCACCACTCTACCTACTCCTCCTATTATCACTGAAGTATCTCAAGAAGAATCTAGTCCTCAAACAACTCTACATACCACTCCAATAAGCCCAACAATGTTACCAAACAAAGTTCAGCAAGCTCCTCCTCCCTTTCCACAAAGGCTGTAGAATAAAAATTCTATAGCATACTGACGATGCGGCCTTTGACATCCTTGACCAACTCAAGAACATTAGTGTTCAAATTCCTTTTTTCAAGCAATAAATAATGTCCCAACTTATGGAAAGGCTATCAAGGAGGTTTGATTTAAAAAGTTAGGTCATGAGTGAAAGGATCCCCAGATGATCCATGTCTTGGGGAAACTTGTTGATATAATGCTTGGCAAAATAACTATCCCAAAGTATTTCGACCTAGGCAGTCGAGTTGTCAAGGTTACCATCAATGGGACAACCATTAAAAATGCTTTGATAGATTTAGGAGCTACTATAAATGTAATGAATAAGGACATCATGCAACAACTCAACATCACTAACCTGCAAGAAATACCAACTATCCTGTAGCTTGTAGACACTTCCAAAGTCAAACCCGACGAGGTAGTGGAAGATATAGTTGTTGATCTTGAAACCTGGTCCTATCCTACTGCCTTTATGATACTTTCACCAAAGGACACCTTGGGAGGCTACCCAATCATTCCTGATTGGTCTTGGTTGGCCACTACTGATGCATATATAGGATGTCGCTCAGGAAATATGACCATTTCTAATGGTTAGGATACTAAAACATTAGCCTTCTACCTGCCTGTGCAACCACAAATGGAGTTAGCTTCACCAATTTGGCCTAATATAGTAGAAGAGGCTGAGGTAGTAAAATTAGTAGCTCAACTAATGATGTTGAAGAGGGATCCCTTCCTATAGCTACAGGAGGAGGACATGGTAATCACAAACATTCTGTACAACCAATATGGCCCAGATTCAGATCCCATGAACTTTCTTAATTCCCATAATTGTTCCCTATAAACCTTGTACTCGGATTGTAAATTGCCTCCATCTCCTGCATCCAAGTAGCTCTACCACCAATTGCTACCTCATGAGGTCCAAGTACCTCCATTAATGGATGCTTCTATGGTAGAACTCATGAAATAGTTGGAGGTCTCCCATGGTCGTTTCTTGAACATTAATAGTGAAATTACCTCCCAACCACAAACATCTTTGGCTAAACTACTGCAAGCCCATACCATAGCTTTTGCATGGGACTATGCAGATATGAAAGGCTTGGACCCAAAATTGTGTACTTGTAGGATTTACCTAAAGGAAGAAAAACTGTATGTCAGGCAATTTCAGAGACGTGTAAACCCTGCATTAAGGGAAATAGTGAAAATAGAGTTGCAAAAGCTACTTAATGTCAGTTTCATCTATCCAATCTCTGACAATCAGTGGGTCTCACTGTTGGTAATAGTTCCCAAAAAAGGAGGAAAATGGAAAGTATGTTTCGACTATAGGGAGATCAAAAATTCAACTAAGAAGGACCATTTTTCACTTCCATTTATTGACCAGGTCCTAGACTCCTTAGCAGGAAAACAATATTTTTCTTTCCTAGATGAGTACAGTGGATACAACCAAATCATGGTTCATCCTAAAGATCAGGAGAAGACCACATTCACCTTCCCTCGGGGAATATTTTCTTACTCAGTATTGCCTTTTAGTCTCTACAATGCTCCGGCTATATTTCAACGGGCAGCTATCAGTATTTTCACTGATATCTCACATGACTGTATGGAAATCTATATGGATGACTTCACCACATATGGGGAGACCTATGAGGAGGCATTGTCCAACTTGGTAAAAGTTCTTACAAGGTGTGAGGAACATAATCTATCCCTTAATAGAGATAATTGCTTCATGGTGATGCATGAAGGGGTTGTGTTAGGTCATTACATCTCTGCTAAAAGAATTGCTAAAATTGAGGTTATAATGAATCTACCCATGCCAGAAAAACATAAGGATGTCCAAAGTTTTCTAGGACATGTTGGATACTACCGAAGGTTTATTAAGGACTTCAGCAAAATAGCAGTTTGCATGTATTCTCTGCTCACCATGGATTTTGACTTTTTGGGTAACAACTTGTGAAGAGTCCTTCTTGTAGCTGAAGTATGTTCTTACTCAGGCACCCATCCTTAAAGGTCCCAATTGGGCATTACCATTCCACATTCATAATAATGCATCTGATCATGTTGTGGGAGTTGTCCTAGGACAAAAAGAGGGTACTATAGAATATGTCATCCACTTCATAAGAAAGAATTTGTAGGGCCCAGAACTGAACTACACAGTCGCTGAGAATAAACTTTCATATATGCACTTAACAAGTTCCACCACTACATCACTGGTTACCAAATATTTGTGCATACTGATCATGCAACCATCAAATATTTAGCTAACAATCCTGCTATCACAGGGAGGCTTGCCAAATGGCTCTTGTTGCTACAAGAATTTGACATCATAATAGTGGATAAACCATGCAAAACTAATGTAGTTGTTGACTTTCTTTAAAGGTTGCAGAATGCAAATGACCCACATGTCATCGATGATAGATTTCCTGATGATAACCTATTCTCTATTTCAGCCAATACCCCCTGGTATTCCAACATTGCCAACTACTTGGTCTCTTAAAAGGTACCTCCACACTTCTCACCAAAATAAAAGAGGTTGTTAATTGAAAAACTTTTAAATTTTCTTGGCTGGTTGATTGTCTCTTCTATACTGGACCAAATCATATTTTGAGACGATATGTTTGAGAAGATGAGAATTATGACATCCTGCATGCCTTCCATGATGAACAATGTGGCGGCCACTTTGTAGCGAAATAGACAACAATGGAGGTTCTCACTACTGGTTATTACTGGCCAAATTTGAATAAGGATGCGACCAACTATACCCAAAAGTGTGATAGATGTCAACGGATGGGTAGACCAACCAAGTTTGATGAAATTCCTTTGTTCCCTCAGGTAGTAGTTACTCCATTTGATAAATAAGGATTGGATTTTGTGGGACCCATTAACCCCCCATCAAATGGAAACTCCTATATTATGGTCTGCATTGACTATGTAACAAAATGGGTGGAATTGCGATCTATGAAACATGCTAGAGACAACTGGGTTGTTGAGTTTTTATATGAAGAGATATTTACCAGGTATGGTGTACCAAGAGAACTAGTCACAGATCAAGGTGCTTAGTTCACCTCTACTCTAATCACCGTTGTGATGAATGAATACAACATTCACCACAAAAAGTTTAGTCCATGTCACCCCCAAGTGAATGGTCAAGCAGAGATCACTAACAGAGAAATTGAGGCTATCTTGACTAAGATAGTTCAGCTGCACAAAAAGGACTAGAGTAGCAGGTTGCAGGAAGTTGTGTGGGCATTACTGCACAACATGGAAAACAATAACAAGTTTTACACCCTTTGAATTGGTGTATGACAAGATTATTGTAATGCCAATTGAGTTTGAGCATAAAAACTTACAAACAACATTGCAGCTCAACTTAGATCTTCCTACAGCTCAAAGAGATAGGCTCCTATAGCTCAATAACCTCGATGAGATGAGGAAAGTTTTCCTATAGAATAAAAAGTTAGTATAGTTGCAAAGAATGAAGTGGCATGATTCAGACATTCAGAACAGAAGGTTTGTTCCTGGTGATTGGGTTCTCTTA
Organism: Thuja plicata; assembly: GCA_018584345.1. Lineage (NCBI taxonomy): Eukaryota > Viridiplantae > Streptophyta > Pinopsida > Cupressales > Cupressaceae > Thuja > Thuja plicata. The sequence continues at coordinate 475,689 of MU223918.1, read as the reverse complement.
TATGGTTCATGAATTTAAGAGACACAAGGTAAGCTCACTACTCGTTGGCTTGGCCCCTATGAGATCAAAAAAGTTTTTGCTAATGGTGCATTTCCATTATCTACAATTGACCCTGTGCATTTCAAGTTACTGGTAAATGGTCATAGACTTCATCTGTACCTTAAACCAGCCATAAAGGCAGAGTTCCTACGATAGATTGAGATTTATCCTACCACCATTGGACCTCCTTCAGAAAATGGACCTCCTGCAACTGAAGACTCTCCTGTGGCTGAATGGGAAAGCCTTCCGCTCCATTCGTCTCTTTAAACCCTATGTATGCAATCATAATAAAGTTTCATTTTCCCAAGGAAATCATTCTATTTCATAATAAATAATCATCCCATCACACATCACACTTCTTTCTTCCACATCAGTCATCCGTCCACATCATCATTTTCTCTGCAGCTCACATTCTTTCAACACATGTCACCAAATCTTTCTAGAATTGGACATTCATGGGTAATTCAAAGTCAGGTATGCCTACACATTTATTATTTCAATAACATTAATTCTTTTAGCATAATCATTCATTAAGCTTGTAATTAATATGGCACTTATTCCCACATCATCGTACCTTCACCCATGCATGTGAGGACACATGCCACCTTTTTGTAGGGGGCAATTGTGTCATCATTAAAAACCTTGCCTCACCAATTAATAATCTTTAAACAAAATGTACTTTGCCATTAATTCACAGCCATCTTGCTAAGATTATGCGACAAACCCCTACGTGCGAGCATTTCTTACCAACTTTACTTCAGCAAAACCAAGTCTTGAGCCACATTATTTAAATTTCTTCTTGCCTCTTCTTGCCAAGAAATCTGTAGGAACATTAGTGACATAATTCAGTCCAAAAATGACAACAAAAAATGAAAGGGTTTGAACAGAGAGCAGAAGGGCATTTGGGAGTTTAGAACATAAAGGTGGCAGAATTTGAAGGAATGGGAGGCCCTCCAATCAGGCATGAGTCAGGTGACCATTCATCATTGTTGCAAGACTAGGCCAACATGTAGGTGTTTAAAAAGGTAGGATGGATTACCTATTTTTCCATCTAACTGGGTATGATGAAGCGATATCATTGGAGTTCCTAAGAACTCTCAATAATGGGGTTGCCTACATCAAGGGTTTGCAGGTTGACGCTACCGAGGAAATAATTTCAAAGGTGTCAGAACTCCCAGCATTTGGCGAGGCATTTCCACATGGGAATGACGCATGGTCGGTGTGGGAAAAATTCACCATTCCAATGGACTCCGATATTGAAATGAGAAAACAAGGAGAAAAAGCACTCTCTCTTCTAGGAGAATACCCACAGCTTGCAATTCTCATTATTATGTATTTAACTTGTGAAGAGAGGTTATCAAATTTACATGTAGTACATTTCAATTTGCTTATCCATTTACGGCATGGACTTTTGGTCAATGTTCCCAGTTTTATGTATTCTTTGTTAAATCTAAGTGTTGATGAAGTCAAGAACGGGAGGAGAATGTCATAACCCACTATGGGTTGATTAAAATTCTTGTGGAACAGGAATTGCGGGATGTTTCACCCATTAGTTGGGAAGAGTTTTTAGTGGCACAATATGTGCAACTTTGAGGGGAACCATAGAATCAACAAGTTCAAAAGGATTAGGGGAATAACCCTGAGGAAAATCTTATTTCATAGAATCCTACATCTTCCATGCCAAAATCCTCTTGTCAAGACCCTTCTTCTTCGAGTGCAAAACAAGACACTAGGGCAACTAGTGACCCAAACCCTAGCATGGGGTAGGATGAAACAAAGTTTCCCATAACCTCTCAAGTTCCTGTTACAGAACAGGATACACAGTGCCAAGAAAATGGAAAAGAAAAGGAAGTCAAGAATTTGAAAGATAATAACCTTGTTTCTCCTGCAGCTTCATCTTTCATGGATACTCCATCTACCACAACTCCTATAGCCACTTCCTCCAAGAGGAAAATATCCTCTCAAAAATATGTTGTAGTTATGTTGGATACCCCACCAAGGAGAAGTGTTTGTTTGAACACCAGACACTCGAGGATAATAGACAAATCTCTAGCAAATGGACCAGGAGGTACTCTTGAGGTTCCTATTAAAGAACCATTATTTGAAGGTCCACAATTAGGAAGTCCACTATAGGAAGTTCAGGTGGAGATGGAGCAAGATCCTACGGCCATGAATCTGAAGGAAACAACACAAGAAGATATTGTTAATGAGACTCTTCCTGAGGAAGGAATGCAGATGGATGGTGATATCAGTGTCACTCTTGAAAAAACTGTAGATGTCTAAAAATATTAATATTATTATTAATATTAAATTCCCTTTTTCATCCAACTATTTAATTTAATCAATTAAATAGTTTCATAGTTTGTATTTATCAAATGATCAAATATTATTCTAATGTATTTTATTTAAATACATTTGCCTCACAAAATTCCCCTTTTTAATAAATTCATATTTATTAAAAATCCTCCATATTCCTAATTCTTCTAAACTATGATTTATTCAAATCTAATTTGAATTATAATCTAAACCCTAGCTAGAAACCTATTAATCCAATCTAGAGACCTACCCTAAGCCTACCCTATTCCTACTCTACTCCCATCACCTCATTTCCTAAGCATACTTCCCTACGTAATCACCCTCTAATCATACTTAAGGAGGTGATTCCTAACCCTTTTAAGGCTAATGGAATGCTCACCCATGTGTGATAATTCTCTCCAAAATGGGCACCCATTCCTCTTTAAGGTTCTTTACTCCTTTTTCCCCCACTTGGAATTCTCGAGCCACTCAATATTTATTACTATATTTGACTTCAAATTATCCATCCCTTCAAGTCTATGTGTCCCTTATGTGTCTCTTATGTGGATGCCACATAAGTTCCACCTCATTCAACCCCTCCTCTTCTATCCCAAAAATCTATAAATAGAGGCCTTCTTGTCTTGCATTTTCATCTCTCTTTTTTGCATAGTTATCATGCTAACGTAGCTCTAGAATTCTTTTTTTTTTTTTGTATGTTCTTAGTTTCTTGTTTAAATCACATAGATATTACATGCTAGGCTTCTTTGGTTAAAATTAATCATAGCTTCAATCTTGCATATTTTGCATATCATTTCCATAGCTAGTTTAAGATCATCTTTTGGAGAATTTGAGACTAGTTCCTCATACTAGCTCTTGAATTTATTCATTATTTCCAATCTTGTATTCATGAATTGCATTGCATTGGGGATCTATCTCATTTGTGTCTGAGAGAGCACGTGCACAATCTATCAAAAAGATCAAATCAAACAAGTAGAATAGGGTGCAAATTAACTTGTTTTTAGCTCAATCTGGTGTTATGATGAGGTATTGTTGGTTTCTTTGTCCATTTTATGGATTATATGTCCTAACCCATTAACTTCTCATGTTTGAGCTTGCTCCCAATAGATTGAATATTTCCTCATACACACAAACAACTGGACCAATGTTCTTGTATGCAACAGATCAAGTACATAAGGAACAAGGACAAAATGAAATAGAATAGAAGGGAACAGGGCAGGGCCAATCAGAAAAGCAACCAAAGGTAACTCTTCAAACTCTTTCCATTGACTATTATAATTAGATTCAGTATGAAATGACACTATGGGAAGTATAGAAAAAGAAGTTAAAATAGGAAATAGATAGGCAAAAGCAAGAAGTGCAACATATGCAACATAGATTGAATTCATTTAGGGAATTAGTCCCTCATATTATGAACTGACGGCCACCCCTAAGGGTGTATGCTTTGTTCCTGTAAGATATAAGAATGGATTTATAGGATGTATATGAAGAAATGGTGTTTATGTTGTATTTAAAGGTTTTGGGGGAAGATAAGATTCTCCTCCTAGCCCCAAATTTCACTAAGGAAATATCCACTTTGATCAACCATAAGAAAATGGTTAATGCACAAATGCATCAATCAATCAAAAACAAGAAGAAAGAAGAGAGCCTTACATTCATGGATTATGGATGAAGAGTATGCAATAGATTTTAATTGATTAAAACCTTAATTGAAATGAATTGAAGACAATTACTAACCTCAAAATATAGCAGATGTGGAAATTGTTGTTTTCTGGTGTCTGTATTAAGTTTCAGGAAATTTTGCAACTGAATCTGGAACAGAAACACAGAGATGGAGAAAACCAAGAAATATTTTCCTTTTCTAAGTCAGGTCAACCTTGACCCAAATATGGGGGCACAATTGTACCCCAAAATGTTTACCTTGACTTGCACTGCTCTGACAGAAATTCTATTCACGGATCCTGAAAGTTGGCCGAAAAGGGTATCTGAATCTGCTTTGTAATTCATTGTCCTGTACCTATACCTGTAAGAAAAATGATTTTTTTGGGGGGGCGAGGGGTTTTCCTTGGTCAAAACCCATTTTTGGAATTAACCTTAAAATATAATTGAAATTGCAGAGATAAACAAAGTAAATAAAAAAATTCACCTTGCTTGTATAAAAACCCTTGTGGAGGATTCGAATCCTTGGATCCACAAGTATGTATGCTCCAAATGAATGTAGAATGTATAATGTAGGATGTAGGATGTCTCAAATTAATTTATTTTAGATCTTCAACACCAATCTTGAATGGATCTTGAAATAGGAAGAAGCTTGCATGGATGTGGATGGAGAAATCTTCAACAAGAGGGCTCCATAGAGCTTGAATCCTTCAATGACTACCAATGAATCTCCTTGATGAATTGAATTCTTTAATGCTTGAGAGTAGATGAAAAATTCAATATATTACACGTCTTAGGTGCTTCAAGTCTTAAAACTCTCCAAATCTTGTCTTTTCAAGTCTTAGCATCTTAGAGAAAATGAGAGGAGAAAGCTTCCTTATATACAAATCTAGGGAACAATCTTCTAGAGAGGCCTACATAGGAGAATTAAATTCAAATTAGACCTATACCCATAGAAGTGGACCTATATTAAATATAATTTCAATATTTGTTACTTCATATCCTAAAACAGTCGACCTAGAAGCAGGAATTAAATCTTTCTGAAGCCCGACATCTGGAAACCCTGGAAACTTGAAATTTGGACCCTGGGTCAGGGTTGAGGTTGGCTCTGACCTAGGCCAGGGTCAAGGTCAACCTTGACCCAGAAGTTATACCTTGACCCTGAGGTCAAGAACCTAAAATTTGCAGAGTAGGATGCTAGAAACAGGTCGAAGAGAGGTGGAAAATAGGGTAGAATAGGGGGAAAATCCAAATCCAAGTCAAAGACCCATTTAAGGCATTTGACATGACCCCAAACCACTTACTCGAAGGGCTAAACCAGTCCAAAATGGAAGTGATTTCATTTTCTGGTGATGCAGTGCTTATAAGAATAATTCTTGCTATTTAAACTAATGTGAATCATTGGGAATTTTGACCCTAATATTGATTCTCCACAAGAATTTGTGGCAGCATATGAGGGTGTCTCTGATTTCATTGGGAATCTCCTTTGTGAGTTTTATTTGCACAATATGCTATTTCATTTGATGTTGATTGGAATAATTTATTATTTATTGGTGGTGTACATTTACCTACATTAGTATCATGGACACAGAATGAGATTAATTACGCATAACAACTGAGGAAGTATAGAGCAAGGGAATTGTCAGTTACCCTGCCTCTAAGGCCTGAGAATGGGGACCCAAAATAGATGTATTATGACTGGTTAGAAATAGCTTATGGTTTCTGAGAGAAGAAACACAGGGAAAGGATTCTTAGGAATTGAGCACAAACTTATTAAAAATTTGATAATCTTCCCTTAGAAGAAGGGCAAAGGGTAGCAGATGACATAATTGAGCGTTGGAATGGGTTGATGGTTATATTGAAAAAGGTTGAACCTCATAGCCTTATTAACCTCAAGGAAGTCGTACAACATGTCCAATGGTACATACAACTAGGAAGGTAGGTAAGAACAGAATTGTGGCTTCCCCTTACATTCCAACCACCAATTCTCCTGTGGCCACTCTACAGTTGTGTGGACAATGAAATAGATGAGCAGTTGGAAGCCAGCAGAAACAACAAAATGAAGTGCACAAATGAGTTTTATTGGAACTTGACCAGTACCAGTGGTGGGGACACTTTAGTAGGGGATTTTTGACTGCTTTCTCAAATTAGGAATGTATATGTGCCTAAGGACAGTCGATAGTCTTTGTAGGGGGTAGACTGATGAGGCATTTATATGACCTATTTTTAGAGACCCTAGGATGAGTTTTTATCAATACCTGTTTATTCTTTCCTATTCTGTTTGCTGAAACTCTATACTCTTTATGTTATTATGTGGCATGCAACCACTAAGACATCTTCTATGGTTTAATGCTTTTAAACATACAAACATGTAGAAATTAGTGTTATATTACTTATGCAAAGTTTATGGTTATGTTCTTATAAGTAATTATTGTTTTAACATGAATGAATATATGCATGTTTGATGGAATATTTCCTTGGATGTCATGAATCTAACATTTAAGATGCAGAGTATGAATAGAAAGAGAAGGGTTGACCAGGTGATTGTGCCATGCACTGGATACCCCAACTCGTTCTTGTAGCCGCTCGACCATTGGCAAAGTAAATGCAACTTGAAGTGGTGGTTCCAATACTACCAAGGTGAAAATAGCTGAGTGGAGATCGAGTTGCAGAGTTGTGATTTCTTTTGAGGAAATCCAGGAAGAATTGGGAAGCTAGATCTGTTCTTCCTATGTGTTAGAAGATCTTTCCTTCTTCATGGATGTCTTCTATTTTTCCCACTTTTGAGTTTTCCAGCTTTCCAAATAAATGACTTTGTCTTTTGTATAGTGTGAGCAGTTAGTATAGTTATATATTTTTGTTTAAATAATCCCCACTCCTAAGTGAGAAGGAGGGCGTTATTAGTTAGTAGAATATAGTTTCACTCTGTTGTTTTACAAGTTTATATGAATCTTGTACTTTCTGTTTCAATCAATAGAAAATGAGGTGTTCATATTGAATTCAGTATAATTGAGTTTGGATACTCACTTGAGGGGGTCCACTTGGTAAGGAATCTATATTAGTTACAATAATTTGTATGTAGTTTCATTTTCTTGCATCTTGTTATCATAATTCTGATGTTAACACAATTCTTGCAGCCAAAGTCATGGGGTAATCTATTACTTCCTACAACCAAAGCAGCAGAACCATTGAAATGTTATAGTTGCATTTTCAAGTCTTTGCATTCCTGAATCACCTTTATTTTTCCATTCCCTTTATAGTATTTAATTTCTGTAGAAATAGACTAGTTTCCCTTTCATGCAGTTTGTTTTCTGCAGCCATAGTGTGGTCTGAGTAAAATCCTTGGTGCACATATCTTGTTGACATGTTTCAAGTACTACATCCTTGGGTTGATAAATTAAATGATTTTGTATGAGGATAGATTCTTGGTAGGATGTCCAATCCTGGAGTCTTGGTGAGAGCCTAGTTTCTGACTCCTTTAATAGAATCAATTAAGCGTGATACCACTATGTGAAGATGATTATTGTTTATTCATCACAGGTTCACATATGGTTTCCATGTAGCACATAGTGGGTCCTGCCCAAAGTTAAAGGTAAGTTAAATATGTGTCAGATAAGATCTAATCAGATGATAGGTGTAATGCCTTGATTGAAATTTTCCCAATGTTTAGTCTTTAAGGAAAGACGCCTGAACAACATGTGTCTAGCCTGGGTTGTGGGGTCTTTGGTTTCAAAGCCTAAGGGAAGTTAATGTGTAGACATATCATATTCAATCCAATGGTTGGTTTTGATTCCTTGAGCAGATGAGGACTATTTATCCACCATGGAATCATGCCTTTGTGACACATACCAGATCAAATTATGGGTCTGGGTTCTCAAAGAAAAAAAAGGTGGATCATATCTATTTCAATCCGACGGTGGGCATCATGCCTTGATCAAAACTTGCACGGTGGATAGTTTTCATGGGATCATGGCTAAGTGACACCTATCCAGGTCATTTAGTGCTGGTAAAGAAGAATAAAGAATTTCCAAGGCCAGTGATTTTGTGCCATGTGGATATCTGAGGATTCATTGGTGAGTTTCATTTGATAGGACTCGTGGGTGTTTTAAAAGATGATCGACAAGTGTATTTTAAAGATAAGTATAAGTTTGATCTGGGCCATTGATGGTGTTTTCTGTGCTAGGGTTGACCATTATAACAGATATTTATTTTTTTAAATGGTTTCCAGAGGGTTTTGAAGCGGTGGCTCTATGTTTCATGCTACAAGAGAGTAGATAGATAAATCTGATTTTTTGGTTTGTATTTATTTAGTTGTAGGGTGTTGTTTGGATGGTAAATTGATGAATTAGAATGAATGTATGGTGAGAATGATAGTTTGGGGTTTTTTTTATCAAATTTGCAAACCTTTTATTAACCCTAAAGGACTGTTCTCCAACATCCTGAGGTGATTGACGACTACAAATCAGATTTTGTGCATAAAGGAACAAAGACAAAGGTTTTACTTGGAAAATCAGAACAATTATGGAGTTATTACAAAGGCCCTGTGATCTAATAAGATTTATCTTGTAATAATTCAGTTGTTGGTTATGTTGCATATTTTGTCTTTTATGTGAATTATTAGGGTTTTGGTTGTCAGCTCTTGACCTAAATGATATGAGGCTTGTTGCAATCTTTGTTCTATAAAATGATTTCCAAAATCATTTAAAAAGGGCTAGAAAATTGGGAAGGATAGAAGAACATTGAGAAGCATACCTGTTTCCAGTCAGGAATATAGCAGATTTGTATCTTGACTATGTCAATATAGAATAAAAAGTTTCATGTCTTTAGCATTTATTGAAGTAGTGTATATTTTGAATCAGATTGATACAAGAACATGATTCTTCATACTTAATACAAATATTCCAAATTCAAGTCTCTCCTTTGTGCCTATTTATTGAGTTGTGAATTTTTGGATTCAGTGCATAGAGTTTATCTATGTGTATGTTGGTATTCCTTAGTTTTGATCAAGGATAAAATTATATATTGCTTTGGATAAGATATAGGTTCATTTGGTTTGCATAAGGATTTTATAAGAAGTGTTTGGTTTGGGCTAGTTGTATTTATGGCTTTGAATCTTTGACAATAGTTGGTTTCTATGTTTTGTATATGCATTAAAGATATTTCCCAATAGATAAAGCACTGGTCAATAATTATTACCTTCTATAGTGATACTTGTTCGATTGAGTTTGGCTGTATTCTGCAAAGTTTAAATCAAAACCATTTCAGAATCCTTTTGATTTTTGTGGTTGTTGGTTGTATGTTCTTCATGGTTATTAAGAGTCAATGAATGAGTGGTTATCATTTAGTACTTTCTTACCATTTTCTATTGTTCAAATCCAGAAAAGGTTGTAAAGTGTTGTATATTAAGCTAGATCAGGTGTACCCACTTTGGTCGTGCAGAACCAAAAGTGCAGAGGGTAGACTTGTCCCTATAGTTGGTCCATATACCTTAGAATTTCCCATATTTGGAACTAACCATTCTTCAAAATCCATCTAAAGGTATATTGGTATCTTATAAAGCGTAAAACAATCAGGGATAACTTTAAGAAACCCCCCCTCCCAAAAAGTATAAAATTATGGCGAATCACATCTTTTTTTGAGGGAAAATTTTAAATATTGATGGCGAATTGTGGTTCAAATTATAGATATTTGGTGGCGAATTTTTTAATTTCGTAAAAAAAATTTATAAAAAAATGGCGAAAACAAATGATTTTAATGTATTTCAAAAATACATATAAACTTGGCGATTTAAGGGAATAGTTGTGTAGTTGGTATGGCGATTTAATAGTTGGAAATAAATATTAAAGTTTAATTCTCCAAAGTTTTCATTGTCAAAGGATG
>MU223918.1:429261-455720 GCA_018584345.1 Thuja plicata | reverse complement strand
TATATATATACATATATATACATATATATCTATATATGTATATATATATGTGTGTGTGTGTGTGTATATATGTGAGGAGTATCAGTGTCTACAAAAAGGTGCTTAGACAATCTCGAGAAAAATGTACATCCTTGATGCAAGTGAATTGTGTACAATCAATAGATCTCACAAAATCAGAAGGGGGTGAAAAAAAAGAGGGTAATATCAATACTCTCTCCCTCCCTCACCACCATCATGAGGGGGGGTGGAGGTATGTCTACTCTAGGTGGAGGTACCACTCCCTCGGATCTAGCCAAGTACTGCAAATATGGAGATACTTGTTGCACTACAAGAACTGCCACATAATAGGCTGCCATGCTAGTCTGCTAGGTAACCTCGTGTTGAAGACCACCACGCTTAGCTATGAACCCCTAAATCCTCTCATATTTCTCAACAATGGCACGACCTTGCTTTGCAATATGCGCCTGTTCTAATTGTGTTTGTAGCCCTCAGATCCTTCCCCTAAAAGTGTGGATCACATCATGTGGGGTCTTCTCTCTGGGAATGCCCTCCTCTCTAACCTGTGCATCCCTTCATTGATGAACCTTTCGGGCTACATATTAAAAATAATATATTTTTTATGCATCACCCATCTCCTCATCTGTTGCACATGTAGGAGGAACACTAATGGAAATAGAACCTAATGTACCTCCCTCTCCACACTGTCATTGTTTCCCTACTGTAGGTGCACTGCTAAAACTGGCACTCGGGTCTCCTCCTGCTCCCCTAGCCACTAGAACCCTCAACCCCCCACATACTTCTCTTTGAGGGTCATCATCCTCATCAATCTATGGTACTCTCTCAACCAGATCTATGAATCTCAGGAAGGGATGGCAAGTGAAGTAATCTATATATTGTGGTGTGACCTCTGCATCAGCCACATCCTCCAAGTAATCCCAAGATGGTTAGTGCAACTGTATGATCTCTTGTAAGCACAAAGTAGGATATAATATAGGATCCCACCCTCGTCACTCCTCATCCAAAAAATGAGCATAGGTCGTAAGCTCCGGTGATATGATAAGAGGTCATCCATACTGCCTCAATACCCGAGAGACTGTGAAATGCTCAATAACAACAAAATTCCTCCCAATCAAAGGACTTGACACAAAAAAATCTCTTCTCTGAGCCCTCCAACCAACCCAAGCCTTAGTGCCTTTGTAAGGCCTCCAAGTCACCATGTTGAGGTCATCTAGATGATGCCTCTAGCAATCTATCTTCCCCAAGTGGGGCTATGTAAGAAAACCTAAATACGTGTACAAATGAGGATGACCACACTATTGTGGATCATCTATCATAGGCCTACAAATGGGAAGGTTCTCCCATGACCACACCTAAAAAATAAGTACACCTATAGCTATAGCCTTGGAACCTTGGAAGATAACCTTGTGCATCTCATGTTACATATGTGCAAGAAGCCACTAACCCCAGCCTAACTGCTCTGGCCTGGCAACAAGTCTCTCCAAAATCTGACCCTAACCACAAAGGAATCTCTGCTAACTCTTGTCTGCCATGATAAAACACCTAATGAATCCCACCATAATGCAAGGAATAGGATATTTTGCACCATATCGAATCACCATGTCATCCCAGGTGATTGCTCGATCCAGAATAGCATGATCATGACAAAATCAGATGGGGGATTGAATGCCAAGTCGTGGAGTTGTGTCATACTCCACATGCTCTCCAACAAATGGGAACTAAAGAATCCTATAAATATCCTTAGAATTAATGATCATCTCCCTGGTAGGAAATGAAATGTATTATGCTCACTATGGAACCACTCTACGAAGGCTGTGAGAAATCCATGATTCACACATATATCTAGCATCTGGAATAGCCAACCAAATCCGCACTCACCTAGATGACCCCTCTATACATCTAAGAGGTTCCTTACTAACTACATGGTCAGAGGATAAGTGGATCTAAAATGAATATCTGGTAATTGTGCATGCAAAAGAGAAACAATGCAAAACCATCAGTAATCGAGCAAAACTAGGCTAAAAATGTTGAGTAAATGAATCATGGCAATTAGACAAGCTGAAAAACATGGCAAGAAATCTAAATTTATCAACAAAAGAGACAATATTTTATATTAAAGACCTTAAAAAATCTTTTTGGTTATCATACAACAAACTACAGCAAAGGGAACACTAGCATGGAGACTCGTACGAGTCAAGAATTAGGAGAGTACGACAAAATATTCTAATACAAAAAACAACCATCTCAATACGACATAAGGGGTATATATGAAGGACCTCATACGAGCAATGGGTCCTCACTAGAGGACAAAACCTAAGGCCTAATACGACAAACTAAGTTTTTGTAGTTTATCGTATGAGCCCTCTCACCGGCTCGTATGATGAACCGATCTATGATTGGAAAAAATGACTCAAAACACTAAAAAATCTAATGAAAACATGCAAAATTATAACTAAGGAGATAGCTTTTTGATTACTCACCAAAGGCAGGTAATCCTGGAGCCGATTGTGCCTCCGCATTCACTCAAATCGATGATTTATCATAGGGACCACCATTTTGTCTCAGTGAAAGTTTTGAATTTTGAACTGAGGAAGTGAAAATGACCCTTTTGGCCTTTATATAGGTTTTGACCTAATTTTTGAACTTGCTCTGATGAGCATGAAAATTGCACTCCTTGATAATTGGACAGTCCTGAATCTATTTTCAAGACTGAAATCAAAATCTGATAATTTTTTGCTAGTACAAATGTAAATTAACCTATTACTCAAATGCAATTGATTGTCGACACTTTCCTCATAGGATTCCTCTTCAATATCATTCCTAATCAACTAAATCAAGCATCCTCTACTTCAATCTAATAAAGTCAACCTTGGTCAACCCAAGTCACCACTGGTCAACCAGGCCTTAAATCAAGCTCGAATCTAATTCTTCTACATCTATTCATTGTATTGGATGCTTTCAAATCATCACAATCATGCTGGTCGCCCTAATCTCATTTCAATTTCGATCCCAAGGGGGCATCATCAATACATCAATAATTTGATTCCAATCAACAAGTTTAATCTCTAGGGGCATCAGAGCTCTGTATCAAATCAGGATTCTTCCAAGTGATTTCATTGCTTCATATCAAGTCACTTGAATCCCTAGGGGCATATCAGTTTCATTGCACCAAATAAATCTGATAGCACATCTTAATCAGGTAATTGGCTTCATCAGGACCCATATTAAGTCAATTATTCTGAACAATCAATTGAATGAAAATTAATCTCATCGTACCACATCAAGTTGATTAGTCATTTAAGCCAATCCAAATTGGGAAATTTGCTCTTGGGACGTATATTTTGTTTCATCGCTTCACATCAAGATGGATATTCGAACCATTCTATCAGTCTTTTCTCAATCAAGTCTGGAGCTAATATCTTCAAGTCTCCCTATCAATCTTCGTTCAATCAAGTCCAGAGCTAATATCTTCAATCGATCTTCATTCGATCAAGTTCGAAATTGGTTTTGGTTTGCGGGATAGTTTCATCACTTCACATCAAGCTATTTCCCCGATCTGTCATCAAGAGTTCGTTGAATCAAAGTCTTGCTCATACATCAATTCAAAGAGGGGCAAATGTAATCACCTAAAATTGGTCTAGAAATCCCATAGCCCCTAATTAGATCAATTGGTCTTAAAAATCCTAAATCAACGACATTTGTCACTAGACCCTAGTTATGGGAGCATTTAATCAAACTTGCTTGCATAACAAAATACAACTTATTGAATCAAATTCTCAATCAAAGCTCAAATCACTTAATTTATTGAACTATTGAGTTTAACTAAAATTCATAAACTCTTTTGATTAAATGAACCCAGTCACACATCCTCACACATGTGTGAGCACACAAAATTCAAATAAAAAAAATTAAAAGGAGATAATTACTAAATTTGTCTCATTTTCCCCCAAACAAATCACAAGGTTGACCAATCAATGGTATTTCACTTAGATCAAGCTCACCTAAATTGAAGGGAAATGCATCTCAACCGCCCTTTATGGCTCAATTTTGACCGTCAATTTTAAGAAATTTCCTATAGAAGGGATAGCTCCCCTCGCTTAAAGGGAGGCAATTTGGAGAAGCAAAGTTATAATGCTATTTTAGTTGTAGGTTTTAATCATATTCTATCCTCCATTATCATTGTATCCTAGTTTGATGCATTTAAGTTCTCGCATGAATTTCTAGATTCATTTCCTTAGTTTGTAGTTGCATTCTTGCTTAGATAACTTCATGCTTAATATGCATTTAGCTTAGTAGTTTTCATGCATTTCATTTCCATGGTTTTGAGGGAAAAGTATGCAAGTTCATGCATCTTGCCCATCTTTTGAATCTTATATTTTGGTTTCATCTAGTCACTGATTCTAAATGCCAATATGACGAGCATCCTCCAGGAATCAAACTCGTTTCAACTAGGAAATAATAAGCCGCTCTTGAGGGTAGTTTTCATAATGATTTGACTTAAATTTGATGGTACTAACCCTTGAATTACTGGTTTATTGAGTGTTTGGTTTGTTGGGTATATTTCTAGTTTTTTTGAGTCTTGCTAAAAAAAATTGGTTCCCAATGTCAGTTATGCCTAAAATGTCAAGGTTTGTTCTAGTGTATCATCAAATTTTCTTGCTAATGTTTTATTTCCAAGAAATGAAGTGCAAAAATGGTTGACAACCCTAAACCCTAGGTCATTTGTGTCCATTCCATTCAAAAACCCTAGTTATTCAAAACCTGGTTCTAATTTGAAGTTACTTTTTGTCGATTAACTTAAGTGTTCTAAGTCATGTGCTTTTTAGCCTTTTCCTTTATCTCATGATCTCACAATCAGAATCGAATATTCCTTTTGATCTAACAACTTGGCACAAGATTGTATCTCTTAATCTCAAGATGAATGGAATATTCTCTAAGTCTTTCAGAGATTAAGCATTGATGGTTGATCTTGATCTGATCATGTGGTTGGCACGTGATCGCTAGATAAATATTAAGTTGGCTCAAGAATTTAGAGACTCAACTACAACCGTGGATGCAATTTTAATCGTGTGGCTAGTGCTAGATCTTGTGACTTAACTCAAGTTATTTGAAATCTTCAGTGATTTAGAGATTGCTCAGTCACGTAATCTCATAATATAACCCAAGGTCAAGATAGAGTTTATTTTTTATTTGTCACGTGATCTCGAGATGAAATCAGAGTTAAGTGAAAGATCACAAGATTCAGCAAGGATCGTTGATCTTTTCCAAGATGAGCAGTTGGTGTGTGCTCTCTAGACAATACCAAGGTCAAGGTTTTCTTCAGCGATTAAGCGATAGCCATAGATCTTGTTATATCCTTGACTTGATCATGTGGTCTGCATGTGATCTCCCAATTAACTCATGAGTTAGTGAATCTTTCAGAGACTTAGAGATAAGGCTAATCTCTGGATAAACCTGTAGTTGAGGCTAAGTCAAGTAAAAATTATTCCAAGATTCAAAGATAGCTTAGTCATGTAATCTCATAATGAAGGTGTGGTTAAGCAAATAGTCTCAAGATTCAACGTAGGTCGTTGGATCAAAGTTGAATCAAGGTTTGTCGTGTAATCTTGGGAAGAATTGATAAAGTACAAAAAGATTGTGAGATTTAGCATTGATCGTTGATCAAGAAAAGATCTGAGGGCTAGTGTGTGATCTCCAAATAGAACCCAAGTTAGAATATTTCTTCAGTGACTTAGAGATTCATTTAGTCACTGAATCTCTAAATGAACCATGGTTAGTTATAGTTAAGTCAGAACCAAGTCAAGTTTGCCACGGGTGAATCTTGACCATTGATGAAGATAGAGATGTGTATCTGGCGCTGAATCCCTAGAATAAGTAAAAAATTCAAGAATTATTCAGCGATCAAGAGGTAATGGCTAAGATGCAGACACGTGTTTAAGTGGCTAAAAGATCTGTGGTATCTATGAAGTCTCTGAATAAACCCAGGGTTGAGAAAATATTTTAGCGATTTAGAGATAGCCTTTATCTCTAAATCTCTAGACTTAAAAAGAATTAGTCCAAGCATTGCGAGATTGTGAGATAGTCTTTAGTCGCGTGATCTCAGAATAAACTGGATTTAAGGCCAAAGATTGTGAGATTTATCGTAGGTCATAGACTAAAAGGAAGATCAAGAGTAATTGTGTAATCTCTAGAGAGAATGAGAAAGTACAAAATGATTCAGAGGTTGGCCATAAGGTGTAGATGAAGATCTCATCATGTGGTATGCACGTGATCTCTAAATAAACTCAGGGTAGAGTAAAAAATTCAGCGACTTAGAGTTTGCTCAGTCGCGTGATCTCTAAATGACTTAAGGCTAAGATAAGGACAAAAGATGAGTTGAGAAGAAAGATATAAACTATTGACATGACTCAAATCTAGCGGTGTGCATGTAATCTCTGAATAGATCTATGGTTAGTTGAAATGCACAGCAATTCAGAGATATAGTTAGTCGTTGAATCTCCAGATAGACAGAGTTAAAATAGGGTTTTTATTTTGCCTTAATCACATAATCTCAGAACATAATCAAAGTTAATAAAACCATCTAGCGACTTAGAAATGACTGTTGATGAAGAAGAAGATCACGTGGCTAGTGCTAGATCTCATGATGTAACCTAGGTCAAAGCAAACTCTCAGTGACTTGGAGATAAAGTAGTCGCATGATCGCCAGATAAACTATGGTCTAAGTATGGTAAGATCTTAAGGATTTTTTCTCACGCCATGTCAAGGAAATATTATGAAAAGCCAAGGTTAATAATGATAAAATATTCTGACATGGTACAAGTAATCCACTGAGTTGTGAAAAAACAAGGAAAACTAGCCAATTAGATAGTGTGTCGAGCCTTTTTGCTTATAATAAGGTTTTAAAACTGAAAAAGCACTCATGACTGCTCCAACTAGGCTATTCAAATTTGATTTCCTATCAACTTCAAGTGCCATGGCTAGGAAAGAATTGATGTCAAGACACACAGAGTTATTGTAGAAGTGATTGAGAAATTGTTTCCAAATTCTCAGTTAGACTAGTGCATTCAATTTTCAATGATAAATAGATGCAACCTTTGTACATTGTGATTACCAAAGTTTTTAGAGTATAGAGCAGAGAAATTGAATCAGTTTGTAGAGCACATTATGAAGAAATAGATTAAGTTTTGCAGAAATTGTGAGAAGAAAACTTGTGTCTAAGAGGAGAATTATTCAAAAGAATCAGTGAAGATGAGTCAAGCTAGACTAAGCGGGGTCTCAACCAGTAGAGGAAGTAAAGATGCAGAGGATGAGAATAAAGGGAATATGAACTACTCATATGAGTTTGTTGCTCTGCTACCATGTACAAACCAAAATAAAAAGGTAGACGATGAATCCTTTTCTGATGCTATGTCTGATTGTAGGGATCCCATCACTCCCGGGTGCTCTAGTTTTCATTTATTCAATTACTTTTATAGCAACATGGATAGACAGATTTCTATCTCAAACCCTTGGACATTAGATCTTTCCAAGTTAATTGTCCCTGATGTCTTCGTAGATGTTGACTTATTGATAACCCTAGCTGCAAGATATGACTCTACTTCCAAAATAATTAGAAAAGGCGATGAAACAACCTTAGTAACCTTAGATAGGTCATCATTTATGAAAGCCTTCAACATTTATCATGCCTCTTCCACAGAGATAGACTTAAAAAAATTGTAGAGCAAATATGCTAGGGAGGTCACCATAGTCAGTAAATTGGTCCAAGCCCATATGCCTAGGTCAAACAGGAACTATGTGGCCCCATTGCCTATTTCAAAGGGTGCACCCTATGAGTTCAAAGACCTATGTTTCTACATGAAGTATATATCCTATGGGTTGTGTAGGGTTTTAGGCATAGATGGACATATTGAGAGGTTGCCTGCAGACCTACTCATGATTATTTTGGATATTCAGAATTCCCATGCCAACACAGATTTTGACTACATCTAGTATGTCATATACAAAATGCATGAGGGCCTGATCAGCATTCAAAAGAAGTTTAACCCTAAGTTCATGCATTATTCTCTCCTAATGCATTTAAT
The DNA here is from genome assembly GCA_018584345.1 of Thuja plicata. Lineage (NCBI taxonomy): Eukaryota > Viridiplantae > Streptophyta > Pinopsida > Cupressales > Cupressaceae > Thuja > Thuja plicata. Next base: position 447,621 of record MU223918.1, on the reverse strand, counting down.
ATTATATTTCAATATTGACAGCATGAACATAGAGTTACTAAGACAAAGAACTCAATTCCAAGGCCAATCAAACCACGTACAGTTATGTATTAGGGTTTGTAATTATACTTCTAATGAGAATGAGTTTTGTGGCTTAGATAATTGGATAGTACATCCACTTTTACAATTATTGGGCCTAAATGTAACTAGGCTACCAATCAAAGAACTTCAACTTCTGAGGCCTTGCCAATATGTAGAAAAATGGCCAGGAGATCACAATTGGGGTGATTTTTACTGTGAAAAGAATTTTACTATAATTAGGGTTTATGGATGCTCCCAACCCCAACACATAATTCCCAAGTATGTACCTCCAAGAGTGGCCTTGATAGAATTTATCTGGAAATTGATGTGGAAAGATAAGGAGCACCTGGCTCCTCATAGAAAAGGCACATTCACTCCCAGACAATTCAAAGTGGCTAACTTCACAATTGGGAAAAGAGCCATGGATGCAGTGAATAAGTGGTTGGGCTAGTATAGGATGAGCATGGCCTTGTATAGCTAGGTATATCCGGAAGGTTTTATCAAAGGTGCTAAGAAGCTGCTGACTGCTATTAAAGAGCATGAAGAGTGTGTTAAGGAAGACCTCAATAGAAATATCTTGGAGGATGAAGAGATAGCAAGAAGAGCTGCATGGTATCAAGGTTTGATAGGCTTGGAGCAAAAAATGAAGAAAATAGGGATTCCATTCAGAGGTTTTTTCCCAGGAGTGCCCTTTTTTCAAAGACACACAAAGATGATTGAGTCCTATCACACTTTATACAATCAACTTGAAGGATTTATTGAAGACAAGCAAAGAGGTCCCAAGAAGCACTCATCCACTGAATATGAAGAGGATAGTGAGGGAGGATACCCAATACATAGCCCTCCTCCCATGGACCAGCCACCTGCGACAGAGCAGAGCATCGAAGTGGATCTTACAGAGGTAACTGATGCTAAGGTGACTAATGAGCCCCCAAGGAAGAAATAGAGAGTGAAATGAAGGGGAGCCATCTCAAGCAGCAACTCAGGGAAAGAAAAGGGATAAAGTGAGTGCCCTGATCACTAGTGACAGGAAGTACCACCATCAGTGGAGAAAGAAGATAAGGGAAGGCAAGAAATTGGAAAAGGATATCCAGGAAGAAGTGGAGTTGCCTCTTAAATTATGTTGAGATGAGAGATAACTCCACCAAGAAGAGTTCCTTAGTGATGATGCTTTCATCGAGACAGTTGAATTCAAGAACTTCTTGATTTGGAGTGAGCAGCAAGAAGTAGGGGCACAATTGTAGTTGACATGGGGAGAAACTGAACAGAGTAAGGCCCTACAAGCTTTAACATCTTATGATCCAGAGAATGAAACAATAACCCCTGAAGAAGAAAGACAACTAGTCAAATCCAGTGGGATGTTGCTTGTGGTTGGGTAGGATTTGGCCTCTTCTTTCATTATTGGTCAAATTAGAAAGCAACCAAATGCTAACTTATCTTCTGAGACACAAATTGGGGAAATGAGTAGGGGATATGGATATGATCCAAGATCCCAAACACTAGCCATGTGGTCTCTAGCACCAAGGAAACAAAACCCTTCCTTGGTCAGTGTACAAGAGAAAATAGATGGGGATAAGATCATTTGGATAGTGCAGAATACTAATGACCTAGAGATATCCCAAGCAGTCACCCACTTCACCCACTTCAATCAAGAAAAGACAGAGCAACTCTCTGCAAGGTATACAAAGTTATTTGATGAGTCTGTTGCTATGATAAAGGATAGGGAAAGGTGCTTGAATCAAATCAATTCACTACAAGGGAAAGTGGAGGTAATAAACAAGAAGTTAGAAGAGGCTCCAAAAGCTCTCCCCACTCCACCCAAATAAGTTGTGGATGCTCAAACAAAGACTACAGAGGACTTCCCTCAAGAAATAGGACATCCAGGCCAAGATCGTAATGAAGTGGCATTAAATGCCTTATTAAACATCTTACAGCAACACAAGATAGATATCCTGAAGGGAAAAGTGAACCTTGTACACAAAGATTATAGTAAGCTACCTGGCCTAGAGACAACTCGGTCAAAAGCCACATTGCAACCTTGGATCCATACTTGGCACTTGGTCAAGCATGGCATCATAGTATGAGAGATTAGAAGCCCTTCAAACACATAGGAAAGATCTCCTAGAGATAGTTTGTCAAGTGGGAGAGATGATTGAACAGATCAGAACAATATTGTCTTTCTTCAAAGGTAAAGCTAATCAAATACAAGCAAGGGTCAGCATGTTTGGCCCATATTTCAACACATTTATTCCTCTATTCAAGGGAGAAGATGATAAGATAAAGTCAGTGGAAGAATGCAAAAATGAGTTTTATACTCTACTACCTAGTAAAGAGGCAATCTTAACAGATGACAGTGTCCTGGACATAGACAAATTTAACAAAACCTTGGATGAATTATTTAAAGCAGAAATAGACTTTGTGAAGTTTGTTACAGATATCAAGGTCATAACTGATGCCAGATGGGAGAGGAAAAAGGTACAATTATAGAGCATACAAATTTTTAATTGGCCTTTAGAGGTTTAATTTACACATTGGGACAACATCACCAAGCCCAAGAAGAAGAAGCCAGCAACCATTGACTTGGATGTGATGGATGAGGAGTAAAGTGGCACCTGACACCTGATCAATGATTACAAGGAGGGTAATCATCAGCAAGACTAGTGTAAATTAGCCTGTATTGGAAGTCACTAGGTCTCACAACAACCTCGAGAGGTTACCTAGAATATCTGCGGACAAAGGTGCCAACTGCCAAAGATTTGGAATCATTTCAAATCAGCTACTCAAGTGTTTTTCTCCACTGATTGAATATGTAATTGTAATTTTGTCTTTTAGTACTTTTAGGTTTAGCCTAGCCATGAGAATCTTGTTGCATGCTTTCTCTCTAAGGATTCCAAGATGGTTAGTGCTCTCTGTAGATAGCAAGTTGTAAGATATTAAAAAAAGGATTAATTAAGAATTGCGAGGCAGACTTCTAAATTTTGTCTATTTTCAAGATTTTTGTCTCTCTGAATGTATTGAAGCATAAATATATTAATAAAATACAGTGAAGTTTCCTGTTTCACATCAATGATGTCTTCTTGTGTTTATGTTTATGCTCTTGTATGTTTAATATGTAAGGCATTTTGAATGTACTAGTTATAAGGTAATTGTGCGACTATTTGTGAGTTTCTTTAAGGAGGGAGTAAATCTTATGAGTAGTTAGAGAGGGCTAGATATTTGTGTAGGAATTTGATACATAGGTGTGGAAATGAGAAGATTTTTTGTAAGGCACTCCATCTGAGTTTCATGTGTGTTTCAATTAATCATTTTCTGTGAATGTATATCTAAATTTACTCTTTGCCCTGGATTAGGCACTAGTCTAGGTTTTGATAAGTAGTTATCATCATCAATCCTAAATATAAATAATCCTTTACTTTCATGTTATTTATAACATTCATTTTTACCAATTGTATTAAAGGATACAATTCATTTTATTGATTCCTTAGAGAGATAATCATTAGGTTAGCCTTCCTGAGTCTAGAATTCTAAAAAGAACAAGGATGAGAATCCTTGTTTCACTGTTATTGTCCCTTGCCAAGTTCATGGTCTATCTTGTTAAGCTCTGCTTTAAATTGGTCATATTCATTTGCAAGATGTGTTATCAGTTGTTGCAGTAAGAGGCAAGAGGAGAATCATTATAATGCTTGATCCACTGTTAAATATTACTGAGAAGCAATAAACTATGAAAGGTACACTTGCTTGAGTCTATGGATCTCAAAGAAGAAGGAGGATTAATCTTTATCAATTAGACTTTTACTTGTATTAATTAAGAGTTGGGAATCTAAGAGTCAAGCATAATTTCTATATTGATATTTTACAAGAAAAAGTACTAACAAAATGGTGACTCTACTGGGGAAGGTTGAAGTAAACCATGTTTAGTATGTCCTAGATTTTCTTGTGCATTATCTTTTCAAATAATTTTGATACAGTTCTAAGTTAAATAAAATGTTAAAGACAAGATGGATTTTAGAAATAAGGTTACAAGTTCATATGGACTAATTCTTTTACTATTCCATTTCTTGTGAAAATTCTTGAAATTATCTCATACTATTTGTGGGTGGCGACTCTATACTTTTTGCATTCCAATGTGACTTGCATATTTAAATATTGAAAATACTTGTCTGATTTTATAATGAGTCAGAAAAGAAAGACCAGGTCTTACTATAGAGTGAAACCTGATAAAGATATAGGAGAGGATCTCCATACACCTAGAAGGATACATTGGTCCAAGAGAGGTGGATCAAATCATGATTCCCCTAATACTGCAAAGGGGAGAATGGAAACCCCTATCCCTAAAAGAAGGTCATCTTCATCTAAAAATGTTCAACAATCAAGGCCAATAGATCCTTATGGAGATGATATACCTTTTGATCCTTTTAGAGATGGAGAGATGATAGATGCAGGCTTCTTCCCTACACAAGAAACACTAGAACAACCAGGAGAGAAATATGATGTTGAAACATCTTATGATTTTGATAAGTTGAGACAGGAAGTTCTAGCCTTAATAAGAAAGAAACGTGAATAATAAGCAGAGATAATAGATGCAAGGAAAATGTGTGAGCGATAATTGTATGACTTGTTAATTGAGAGGGAAGAACTCTTGGCAGAGACAAGGAGAAATGAACTTAAGGCTAAAAGCCTAAATGAAGAGGTTAAGGGTCCAGACATGGATTGGTATGGTGATCTTGTATCTCTAAGGCAACAAGTTGAAAATAAAAGATCAAGCTCTAATAAAGATGAGTTTGAAGAAGGACCTGTCATAATATAATTGCACCCTCACGAGATTGAGCAGAATGCAAAGCTCAAGAAAAGTGATAAAATTGTCTCTGATAAAGGTAAGCAAAAGGCTATTAGCATAAGTATTTTAGAGCCTAAGAAAAACAAAACTATCCCTGCAAGTGTAACCACCTGAATTTGGTTTGTTCCAACTATAGACCCTATCTTCCCTAAGTGTGATCGTACCCCCAATTATGTCATGACAATGTTACTTTGGCATAATTCATTTTTAAAATCAAATTTAATGTCCTAGGTGATTTTTATCACTAAATTATATTAACTATTATAGCCATATAATTTAAATCAAATTCAAACATGGCTATAGTATTTAATTATAAAGGAACTAAATAAATCCCTAATTCAATTGCTCACTTGTAAATAACCCATTCCCCTAGCCTATTTAATTTAATTAAAATGGCTATAGTCCCCTTAATTATTAAAAAGCAATAAAATGCTTAATAATTAAATTCCTATATTTTAAATGAGTTAAATAAGTTTAATTCATTTAATTTATATTCCCTTAAACCCCAACCTAACCTATCTCAACCACTTCTACCCTGGGTTCTAACCCATCTCAACCTATCCCCCCCCCCCCTCCATGCTATTCTAATTTTAATCCTAACCCACNCCCCCCCCCCCCCTCCATGCTATTCTAATTTTAATCCTAACCCACCTCCTAAGGTTGTCACATTCCATTAAGGAATGATTAACAACTCAACCCACTTGAGAAAATCAACTTTCTTAGGCATGACTTCTTTAAGGACCAACTTGCCAAGTTGAGCCTTGCACCCTCCCATGCCTCTTAAATGAGTTTCATTAATGACCCATTAATGGATATTCCCTCTTGCCCATCCCTCACTAATGCCCAAGGAATTAATGTTTCTTACACCTCATTAATGACCTTACGGGCTCCATTAATGAACCATGTCTCCCCTCTCTCTCTCTGCTTCCTCTATAAATTGAAGGGATTTAGAGCTCATAAAAAAGCCTCAAAAGAATTCGAATAGTAGTGTTGTTATGCCAAGATTTTGAAGGAATCTCAAAGCATTGTTATGCTACCCATTCCTTCCTAGCTTCATGCACACATCATAATCACTTTCTTACATGGTTATAATGCCCATTTTAGACTAATATGCATGCTTAAATAGTTAAATAGTTTGTTTTAAACTTAAATCTTTCATGCTAGGTTGTTTATGTCACTGGTATTAGCATAATATGAGGGTTGTTATGTTATTTGCTACACTCATCCTAGTTAGAAAGCAATAGGTCGATGTTAGGGTTTTATATGCTCATTAACCCTTGTTTCTCACTAACAAAATGACTTATTGAAGTGTTGTGTCGTAGGCAATAGGTGCACAAATATACACACACATTTCTGGCACCCACCGTGGGGCACAATTTCCAACTTGGCCTCATTTTGAACCTATTTTTCACTAATTTGCATGCACAGGATTTTGTTACAAGGTCATTTTTGGTCATTCTGGATCGCATCCGAGATACGCCCTCATACCGCAGCAAACGAGGCTCGCATCCGGGATTTCCCGGATCATTTTTAGTTTAGGCTCGCATCTGGGGAGCATGCTATCACATCTGGTAAGGAAAGTCACATCTGGTTTTGTGTCATTTTCTGTCTTTTTGGTTCACATCTGGTGAAAATTTTAGTGAACTTCATTTGCCTAACTCTAACATCTTGACAAGTTGTGTTTTTGATATTTTGCAGCTTAATAATTGTTTACTGGTTGTTATTTAAGTTTTTTCATGGGAGTTGAAATAACAGATACTAACTCAGTTTTTCAGGTTGCCAATACCCATCTTTACGTCTATTTACTTGCTTTAAACACTAAAGATACACTTTCCAATCTATCACTAAACTGACTAGAGTACTATGCTCTTTTCCTTTTAAGAAAAATCAGAAACTCACACGTCAGTTTATGGGTTGAACGGAATTTGGAATTAATTGAACAAGCAATCACATTGTATAATTCCTTTGGATCAGTAAATGAACAACACAAATCACTAAATCTTGTGGATCAAAGAACAAGCTCAACCGTATAATTCATTTTTGGGACACAGAAATTGAACAAGCAAACTCACTAAATATTGTGGCTAAATGAACAAGGCAAATCTAATTCCAAGCATCTTGTTTTCATTAAAATAGGAACATCTCAATCAGGCACAACATTGCTTGAGGGAAAGAACCACTTTGCTTGACTCTGTTTTGGGAGAAAATGGCTTAGATTAGGAGAGTATACTCTTCTTCTTCGAAAGAATCAGAAATCCAGACATCCAAAGCTCGCCAATCCTTTGTACACACATTTAATAGTAGAGAGCCTACCGGTTGAGGAAAAAAATCTTCTGGGAATGACCCAAGTGAGGACAGGTTTTATGCCAAACCTTCCAACTCACTATAAATAGTTACTTCCTCGTATGTTAAAGCCTCGGAAGACAGCCGGTTTTGTTCATGGAATTTCGACATCATTCCTTGAACATTCTTGGGTATATGTAGAGCGGAGCCACTTGAATCTTGCTTGCAAGACTACACACATTCAGGTACTCATAAGGCTATACACCTGAATTATGACTTGTGAAATTCTATGGGGGACGGTTTTGAATGGATTGCCCAATAATCTATAACAACTTCAACTAAAAGAATTCCTGAGTCATCCCCGAAAGGGTGATAATCTTTGTGCAAGGTAAAAAGTAATTGCCCCAAGACACTCGTCATATTGTGCCCTCACTTGCATTTGGAGTTGACTAATACAACATCATGACTGGAGCCATTGCGTGCTTGGTGATGGTTGTATTCTAATTAGCATTTGAGTGTGTACCTAAGTCAACCAGCAAAGATTTTCATCCTCCACCTAGAGAATAGGAAAAAGATGAGTGTCTGTTTCACCCTCCTAACAATGCAAATCTATTTGACGTGTCTAAAAAATCACTAAAAAGATAAACTCCTTCAAAACAAGCAACAATATTCAAACCTTCAGATACATGTGTTTTTCACTCACCAGCAAGTCTCCAAACATGATCACAAATCAGACAAATTGCACGAACTCCCAAAAAGCAAATTTTAAAACTGGCAAAATCTGACAAAGGCATCATAAAATCACATCTTGTATACCCTATATCGCATCTGGTATTTAGGATCGCATCTGGTATACTGCCTCACATATGGTCAGCACATAGTCACATCTAGGATTTAGGCTCGCATCTAATGTCATCAGAGGCTCGCATCTGGGAGCTTGCATCTAGGACAGTGGGTACTTGTAGAAGTATTTCTTAGAAAGTATCAGTTGATTAGGATACCCTTTTGGCTCTTTAGCTGGTTTATGTTGTCTTTACTGGTCTCCCTGTTGAATTTTCAAAACTCTTTCAAATGTCTACCTTGCATGCTTAGTCAATCTTTCACGATTAGTTCAATATATGTGGTCTACCTACTTTCTACCAACAACTTGGTTCCCAACTCACTATCAGGGCATTCTAACCCTCTGACACTGGAATCATTTACATCCACCAACCACAAACAATTACTTTTACCTAGACATGCCCACTTGAACGGTCTGAAACTCTCACTTGCACTATTGGGAAACGTTGACAAAGTTGAGAAACAACTTCATGGTTAACACAAGATGCAACAAGTACAAGGATCAAAATTGCCTCCTAAAACACCACACTTTCAAGGGGAAACATATCGTCATTCCCGTTAGCCCCATATAGACCCAAATTTAAAAATTTAGAATTTGGGTCTCCTCCATGCCAATTATTTCTCAAATGAACATTGTATCTATTAAGCATGAGTATTGAACCGCTTTGAATCTTGGTTCAAAGTAGTTCAAAGAGGTTCAATACGCTAAAGCAGGTTTTAATGGTTCAGAGGTTCAACAAGTTTGCAGGTTCAGTACAAAGTTTCACTGATTCGAGTTCAATTTCAAGGTTCATCCTCACAAGTGAGTTTGGTTTAGTTACAACTTTGATTGGTACAAATAGTCTCATAGGTTTTGATAAGTTTATAAGCAAAGTTCAGAGGTTCAGAAGTTCAATATCGCAGGGTGTTTAGTAGTTTCAAATTTTAGAAGGTTCTTGGCTCAAGTTAAAGTACTGAAATTCAAAGACACCCTAATTCAGATTGAATGGTTCACATTAGAATTCTCCAAGTGCACATGAGTCATCCCATAATCAACATAAGAAATCAGCTTCATATGATCATCGAACTTTCTGAAGTACACATGCATGGATTCATATGCAATGTTTGTAATGATCAAGATTTTAGGTGTAGATGGACAGAGCCTTTGATAAAATATTGATGAAATACACATTGAAGGCAGGGTTATTCATCTCGGGACTCCAAAATAGTGATATCTTGATGACGGTAGTAATACCATTTTCACAGTAATGATATGGCTTCACCGAGGTGTCGTACATGATAATGCGAGATTCGGATAGGTCTTCAATAATATATTTATCTCTGGATAGAATTAAGTCACCAATGACTTAATAAAAGACTTGAGTTGTTTGATGAGATGTCTCAAGCAAAGTTCCCATGATAATCTAAGTATGCATGAAAGATGATATGAAATCACTGTGAATTGTGCTCACAGCGGGTCCATATGCCAATGTCCATCCTCTATATAAGTGAGAGCTATCAACCTCTCAAAAGGGAGATTAGAAACTTAATCAACTCTTTTCATTGAAACCCGTGAATAGAGAGATAATGGTCACTCTTTAATTTCCTCATTCAATCAGACCGGGAGCGATTCAGAGTTTTAGTGAAGGACCATTTGCTTCGACTTGGACCAAATACATCAATAGATATCGGGCTCGTGTCTTATAGCCGATATCATATATGTGAGCCACCAATCATGTCAGGTGTCAATGGAAGTTTGATGCAAGTGGCCAACAATATGCAGAAAAATAGAGGATGCAGACCAAATGTTTGACAAAATGCCTTTGATCCTTATATTTATGTGCACCAAAAACTATAATTCATGTATACAGGTGAAGCCTCATGTCGAGGATGAGGAATGAATACTTGGTGACTGTGTAAATGGTTGAGCTTGGCATGACAGTAAGAGGATGAAAGAAATGACATAGACCACTTAAACCTCTTCATAGGCAGCGAGATCAACATGAATACCCAATGGCGGGTAGGGGTGTGATGGAAGAGATGTCTCATCGTCATCAAGAAAAAGAATGGAGCCATTGCAAAAGGTTGCTCAATGGGACTACGAATTGAAGGCCCGAATGTCCCAATCTTCTCATCATGATTAGAGTGTCAGTTAATCTCCACCTCGTGATGCAATGAAATCAATGTGAATCATGCATGATTTCTTTAAATAGGAATCTTGAAACACAAGGATTGAAGTATTTTATATGGACATGGAAATAGTATGTAGTCATACTCAATAAATGAAAGATGAAATTCAGTGTTCAAGCTCAGTGCTAAGAGCTTTGGCGATATCAGAAATTGGACTATTGATGGCATGTTCATCTACGTTTGAAAAGCATGCGATACACCAAACTCCACATCCCGGGCTCCCAAAATCATTTTTCCACTGATTTATGGTTTTACAAAATGTGGGGATCTCAATGGTTGAATCAAACATAGAAATTTATTTCACAAATATGAAAGCCATTGTTTTCATGCTTTCAAATTCCAATATTGGAATCAAGGTTATCGGGCACCTTAGTTTTAGGAAGGTAAATGCTGACATTCAAAGATTACCTTGTTGCTACATATGGTTAATGTTGATTATCAACGGTCCCCGACAACATGACCCGTGACAAGTTAGAATACAGCCAGTCTGGATTTTGAACTCATCTAACTCTGCATGCCTCCCAGCTGGACAACATGAGCATACTTGTAAGATTGAGCAATTTGTTTCATCATAATGAGTAAAATTTGCAGAGAATGGTTTTGGCTGTGATGATACATATATCTCGGGTTGAAGCTGTAATGGACTTTCAATCCAGTTCACCTTACCCAAATGGAGGAGAAATGCCATATATCATGCATACAGTCTTATCGGGTCCGTCGTTGGTAGAAGGCTGATAATGGAGAAATGGAACATGGTTCAAGGAATCATGCATGATACTTGCAGAATGCTTGATAATAGGGCTACGAGTCGTTGGACAAAATGTCAACATGTTGGTAGAGTTCGACAGGCAGCGACATCTAATCAGAATTCCCAGTATTGAACAGAGTTTGCTACATAAAGACATATGGTGGAAATGAGCTTGATATCCAACTTATTGATCAATGTCAGTAATGGTCTATATGCCACAGAGGTCTTTGAAATGCAGTCTTTGCAAGAACCTGAGTAGTCAGTACCCGACCAAACAGTGAAGTTAAAAGTCTTCATATTCAAAACCCGAAATCAAATGGCGAATGACTGTGCTCAGGATATTGATAAGATATATTTTTACACTACTTATCATTTACTTTGTTAGATGGTAGCCGATATGCAACAATAGTTCTTTTGGTCGACCTTTAAAGCCGTGGAACAGAGGATAATGATGCAATCTTACTTATTGCACAACTGTTTTCAAGTGCCAGATGTTGTGACTGGAGGAGTTCTTGGTAGCACGAGTCATCATTTTAAATACCAATGGTTTGAATTAATTATTGATTCCAATCTTTATAAGCATAAAAGGACTAAGAAAGAAGGTTATCGGCTTGAAACTAAAAGATAAATTGAAATGATTAATTACAATCATTTTCAAGAATCAGTTATGAAACTGAAAGGAGAGTTATTGGGAAAAAGATAAATAAGCCAATGAAAGAGAGAAGAAAGGTTCAAGTTTTCTGAGTTTTGGCTGGGAGACTTTGAGCCACAGCAGAACAGAGGCTGTGAATACAGTGGTAGGGGGAAGATTGTATTTCTTTGCAGATTTTGTGCTGCAGGGGGGTCAGTCTTTAGTGATTAGAGTCATATTTTGTTCGAGACTGAAGTAGCAGTAGATAGATATAGTATGTATGAAAAATCTTTCAGATGACTGTGTGCTAAAGGAAGTTTTTGAATATACATATATATATCATTCTAATCGTGTTTCAAAACTTTGATTTTGGAGCAGATTAATCATGGTTACTTTGTGAACACATGGTTGATCCTATGTGATATCTATTGTTGTCTTCTCGAATCTCATATTGTTCATTGGAAGAAGTACTTTGAGATAGTAGTTATTTTATATTCTTTGATTGATTTCAGTTTTCTTTTTGATGAAAAGACTTCGTGTTTTTCATCCTTCTTGCAATTAATATCAAATACCATCACCTCACTACCTAAGAGTACGTGAGAGAACCTTATGCACTTTCTGGAAAAAGTGTAAAACAGTTTTTATTCATTGTAAATCTTACACGGGGAGCTCTACCCGGTTAATTCAGAGGGCACTTACATTCTTCATAGCGAAGTGACCCAACTGTTGTGTTGCAATTTGTCTTTCAGCCTTGGTTGTTCAGGAGTCATTTTGTGCAGGTGTTTTGTGAAGACAAATCTGTTTACCAACAATTCCCTACTTAATCTAGACTCCCCAAAAATGGATAGCGACACTCGCAGATGGAGTGAGGCTTTTGAGGAATATAACAATGGCAAAAAGCCTGAAGATATGGATGAGGAAGAAGAACCCAAGTTCGAACTTCCCTTATTTGAGTATAGAAGTGAGAACGAAAGCACTAAAGAAGAATATGAAAAACTCAAACAGAGCAAGAGATTCTATAAAATAATGGAGAAGATGATTGACGAGGATAAAGAGAAATACTTCCTCCACCTAGCATCTACATGTGTCAAATTACCTAAGGATTATGATGTGGAGAAACTAAAAGAAAAGGAGGTACCAAATCCTATATCTATTCTCACCAAACAACTCACTTTGATGCAAATTGAGCTCACAAACCTCAAACAGGAGAAAGAGAAACCCAAAACACAATACTCTTTGGACGCCATTTCCTTTTGATAAGAGTGTCACTATGATCCCATTTCCTCCCAACGTGGCAAGACCAAAGTATGACAAGTACACAAGAGAAACTGACCCACACGACCATGTGAGGGAATTCTATGCTCTAAGAATAGAATACATGCACGAACCTACATATCTCATTCGACTATTTCCAGGAAGTCTAGGATGAAATGCCATGGAGTGGTTCTCAAAACTGAACCCTAATGATTCATCCAACATTACTACTACAAAATCCAACATGATGTGACTATGATGGACCTATGTAATACCAAACTGAGAATTGGTGAATCATTTACACACTTCCTACAAAGGTGGAGGAAGATATTTGCATGATATTCCAGGGCCATTCCCGAAACAGAGAAGATGAAGATCTTCGTTAATAATCTAGTGCCTGAATTGAACTATGCTTTACAAATGAAAGACTCTCTAGGCTTTGATAGAATGATTTAAAATGCCCTTCATATTGAGTAAGTCATGGTAAAAAGGGGAGAAGTCACCCTTCAAAATGAAAACAAAACCAACAACTCCAACTCCAAGCCTAAATGGTGGAAGAAAAACAAGAATGTTGTTAATGACGGAGTAGTTGATGCCTCTAACATTAATCTTAAACCCGAGGTGTTCAATCTGACTAATAGTATGCAAGCAAGCAAGGATGCTAAATTCATGACCCCCATACCCAAGGCAAACAATGATAATAGCAAGGGTCGTACATGGACTTCAAAACCTCAAAGAACTTTCACTCCTTTGGGAGAGCCACTCAAAACTATTTTAAAGACACTATTGGATAAAAAAGTTCTCACAATTCCTGATTCCAAACCGTGGGAACCAATGGTCAAACCCAGGTGGTGGGATGATAATTCGTATTGTGTCTTCCATAAAAATAAGGGGCACAAGACTAATAATTTCCTTAAACTCAAACATGTTATTCAAGACCTCATTGAAGGAGGTAAGATCAAAGTAGATGGGAACACTACTAATGAGGATCATACCGCATTCAAAAAACCCTTTCCTAATTATGACAAAGGAGAAGCATTAAAGGCATTATGAGCTCCAAATTAATTCAATTTTCTTCTTCTAAAAATCAAGTTAATTACAACATCCATATTATTGATATATCTATCGTTGCACAACCATAGCATACATTTTGCATTCATAAGAAGAAGCAACAGGAAAATACCAAAACAAAGCATCCATGTATTGCATTTTTTATTTTTACATCCTAAAGTGCATCCATACATCTATTTTGTATAAAGGAAAATCAAAAATATACATTTGCATCTTCACATAAGTATCATTTAAAACATATTTATATATCAGTGATCAAATCATAAAATGATGTCATCATCTAAATCTAACTCATCAAGAGGCTAAGATATCATCATATGTGCAAATAACTCTATCAAAGCAAAGAGACAATCATAAAACCTATATGAATCAGAAGCTGCATATATATGTCTAAACATGGTACAAATCAAACAACATCTAGCATAAAGAGTATCAGTGAGACAAAATAGATCAGATATACATATATAAATGTCATATACAAAAGAGGATCTCAACGGGATCCAGATACACAATGTGAACTCAGATATACAAAATATGACCATATAAATCACTCTGGCTCTCCCCCTCTCCCTCACCTGGAGGCAGAGGAGGAGGAGGTACAAATGGAGGAGGAGGAGGCATCGCTCCCTTAGACTGCTGAGCCAATTGAGAAAATGACACTGCTCTCTGCCCCTCTAGTACTGTCACATGATAAAGAGCATAATAGTATGTGGCCCGCCATCCCTGATGTGTGGCTATGTGGGCCTATACATCTCTCTCTACTCAGAGTCTCTCCATCTACCTGTCCCTCTCTATAAGTAAGGCATCTGATATAGCAAGCCTGGACTCTGCTATTGTGGCTCTTGCCTCTAGAGCTATAATCTACACCCTTAGCTTCTCTCTCTCCTTATCACACCTAGAAAGAGGATCTCCATCTCTACATGTATCTTGGCCCTGAGGCCTATCCTATCCCGTGTCATGTGGTCTATATTGTGACCCCTTTTGCCTCTATCTCTATTGATCCCTGGTAAGGAGCGGACCAGGATCCCTATGAGGAGCTACAAATCTAAATCTCTGGCACCTCCCCTGTCCACTGCCACTCGCACCACCTATGTCGACAGCCACACCACCATCACCCCTATCATCTCCATCATCACCATCATCAGGAGGAGGATGCCTGCCACCTCTGCCACCATCCCTGCCTCCATCCTGACCTCCATGTCTACCGGCAGCCTTGTCTCTCTGTGCTCCTCCCCTCCCTTTGGCAGGATGATCCTCAGGATCGTAATCTAATGGCCCCTCTATGCGTGGGATAACCTCCTCTGGCACAGTGAAATGAGGAAATGGGTACTGGAGCATCTCTGCGGCATATCCATCTGAAACACCTACATTGGCCACATCAAGGTGGAGATCCTAATCTACTCCAACCATATCATGAATCTCTTGATGCGTTGTCTCATACCTTAGCTGGGCACCCCACAATAATGCCTCATCTTAGATCCATGCATAAACAGTGATATCTTGTATCCTACCATGTCGTCAACCATACTGTCTCAGCACTTGGGTGTGAATAAATTGCTCTATCACATATCTGGTCCTCCCTATGAGATATCAGCTCTTAAATAAATATGGTACCTATCGTGCATCCAAGGTCCACTCCTCATAGTCTAAATATGGTCATCAAACGACCTTAGTCATATCATCAAAAAGTCGACGCCAGTACTCAACCTTGCCTAGAAGGGGTTGATGAATGAGGCCTGCATACATATACACATAGGGCTGCTCAGGTAAATGTTGTCTATCTACAATCATCTGTGTAATAGGGATGTGCTCCCAGGCCCAGATCTGAAGAATAAGGATACCCATAGTCATACTACGGGTATAATGCTATACTATCTCATGAAGCTCTTGATACATATGGGCTAAAATACAACTGCCCCATGCAAATCTCCATCTGTGGGTAAACATCTTCTCTAACATGTCTACCCAGCCAACCATGAATCCATGCTGACCTATGTCTGGCATCAAGATGCCACCTATCAGACCTGCTAAGTACATAGATAAATGATCATAATGATCGACCATATAATCCCATAAGAGATATCTAGGATCGATCGTGTCATCCTAGAAATATCAACATGCAGCACCAATCACCACATCAATTGTCGACTCAAAACGCACCTCAGCACTAATCATCAGAACCCAAAGTATCCGCCATACGTCCTCTAGAGTCACTATGATCTCCCCGGTCGGCAGATGGAAGGTGTTGTGCTCTGAGTGCCATCTCTTGGCAAGAGCAGTCAACAACCCTTGGTTTACCCCTATCTCGGGTAAACCTATCAAAGAACGTAATCCACATCGGATCATTGTAGTCTGCTCATCATCTGAAAGTAGTCCAAACAATGCAAGCACACGACCTGGGTAGGTGCCGTGAAATGCGACTACCTCAAACTAGGTCTGTTTTGACAAACACAACAAAGATGTAGATTCCTATATAGATTCCATATATCAGTATTCTATCTACAACAAAGATGTAGATTCCTAATTAGATAAGTAATTCAAGGTTTGCGGCATGCAAACAGATCCAAAAGACTAAATTTCTAAGTCTCATAACCAGATGTAATTTTGAAATGACAGGGTGCAATCTCCTTTACTGAATACGATCCTGGAAATATAGGATGGGATGGAGATCATAGGGTGCGATCCCCGAAGTAAAATATGTGACCCTAAAAATAGGGTACGACCCAAAAACAAATTTCAACTAAAAACAAGACAAAAACATGGTAACGGGATGCGATCCAAAGTATACTGGATACGATGCAGGAATCCAGAAAAATTGGATACAATTCAGGAAATACCGAATGCGACACGGGTTTTACAAGTTGCGATCCAGAATACTAGATGCGACTCAAAATTCAACTAGCTATAAAAGCTACAAAATTGCATGAAATTGAAATTTGCAAAATTCACAAGGTAGTTTTACGAGCACTTACCGAAGGTGGGTAGTCAGTCAGGCACTGATGTCGATGGCTCATCTCAAAATGATGCTTCCTCATAGGGACTACCATCTTCTCTACAGAGCTCTCAGAATTACTATGGAGGAAAGTGAAAATGAATAGTGAAATGGTAATTTTTGAGGCTTATATGGGTCTTTTGAGCCATTTAGGAGTTCTGAAACTCCTCCCAGGCAACTACAACTACATTTTTGTTCTCTTTTTAATCAATCGGGAACCAAATCAAAGGTGCCTAAGATGTTTTCAGCAGCACAGTGCCATTTTCATGACAATTTCAAAAACTGCAGATTTACTTCATTTGTTCCACAAATCTGTCAATACTGCACATTTTATCATAAATCTTGGTCCAACATCATTTTATCAGTCTCATCACTCACATTTTCACGTAATTAACTTGGTACTTGTATGTTTATTTTTAAACACACCATTTTTTTCCACTTTTTCTACTCCATTCTTCATTCCCCTAACCGCTTCCTGCAAGTGATATGTTCTTTCAATTGAGGGATTTGATTCTTTTTCCTTCGATTTCGTTCCCAAGAGGGCATAATCACACTATCATCAATCAATTTTTTGCTCGAAACAACATTAAAATGACTTCTTTATCAAACAAACTAGGGGCATAATAGTTTCCTTGACTAAGTTGGAACTATTGGATATAAAGCTTTGGTCCTCATAAGTTGGATATCTTGTGTTTCCTCATTTTTAAAAGATTCTTATTAAGCTCCTGGCAGCTTCATACTGACTTTTGGACGACAACCATCAGTATTATCAATCTTTGGACAACAAGCAAGTTTAGAATTGGTATCTTTAAAATATTTTATTGATCTTTGGATGACAACCAAGTTCAAAATTAATTCTATCAGTTTAGTTCGATCGAGTGCGAGACTGATCTCATCAATATTTCATTTGACAACCACGAACGGAATTCTCAATCTTTATGAAGTCAAAATCAAAAACTTTCTTTGAATCAATGCGCTACTCGCACATCAATTCAAATAGGGGCAAATGTAACCACCTAAATTTGGTATGTTCCAACTATAGACCCTATTTTCCCTAAGTGTGATCAGACCCCCAATTATGTCATGACAATGTTACTTTGGCATAATTCATTTTTAAAATCAAATTTAATGTCCTAGGTATTTTTATCATTGAATTATGTTAACTATTATAGCCATATAATTTAAATAAAATTCAAACATGGCTATAGTATTTAATTATAAAAGAATTAAATAAATCCCTAAATCAATTGCTCACTTGCAAATAACCCATTCCCCTAGCCTATTTAATTTAATTAAAATGGCTATAGTCCCCTTAATTATTAAAAAGTAATAAAATGCTTAATAATTAAATTCCTATATTTTAAATGAATTAAATAAGTTTAATTCATTTAATTTATATTCCCTTAAACCCCAACCTAACCTATCTCAACCACTTCTACCCTGGGTTCTAACCCATCTCAACCTATTCCCCCCAT
>MU223918.1:393053-423794 GCA_018584345.1 Thuja plicata | reverse complement strand
TATGTGGACCAATGAGGACAAAGAGTTATTATGGAGATAGGTATTTTATTCTCTTTTTTGATGATTACTCTAGAATGATGACAGTTATGTTTCTAAAAGATAAATCTGAAGCATTCAAGATGTTTAAGTGGTATAAGGCTATGGTAGATAAACAAAGTGGTAAGGATCTAAAATGTTTGAGATCAGATAGAGGAGGATAATTTATATCAGATGAATTCACTAATTTCTATAATGAGCATGGTATAAAAAGATAGGTTTCTGCACCAAGAACACCATAGCAAAATGGGATTGCTGGGAGAAGGAACAGATCAATAGTTGATTGTTCTAGAACACTGATGATAGAGAAAGGCATCACCCAAATCTTCTGAAGGGAAGTTTTCAGTATTGTTGTCTACACATTGAACATAGTACAATTGAAGAAGGACGCAAAGAAGACACCTTATGAGCTATGGTATGGTAAAACACCCAATGTAAGTTACTTCAAAATCTTTGGTAGTCAATGTTATATCTTAAAGGATGATAGAAATGGAAAGCTTGATGCCAAAAGTGATGAAGGTATCTTTTTAGGGTATTCCACCAAGAGCAAAGCTTATAAATGTCTTATCAAGGCTTCTAACAAAATTGTTGAAAGTGCAAATGTAAAGATAGATGAATTTGCAGAAAAGAATGAGTTGGAAAGCACAAAATAACCAGAGGACTACAAAAAGTTTGTATACTATGAAGAACCCAACACTATGCCCGAGCAGCAGTGCTTAATTCTAGAACAACAAAATGTTGCAACTGACGATCAGACTGCAATTACCGATGGTCAGGATAATGATCAAAATAAAGTGCAAGGTGATGAAGAACAAAATGAAGATCAAAATGATGATCAAGCTGATAGACAAAGAGATGAACCTGTACTTTCAAGATACATAAGAAGGAACCATCCAGAGATCCAGATCATAGGAGATAAGCAAGTTGGTACAAGAACAAGAAGTAAGTCTTTAAACTCAAATTGTCTAATTTGTGAGTTTGAGCCAAAATCTGTCAATGTTGCACTTGATAATGAAGAATGGATAAGTGTTATGAATGATGAGATTGAGAAGATTGAGAAGAAAAAGACATGGTCACTTGTGCCAAGAACATATGACAAGAATGTCATCGGTACAAAATGGATATTCAAGAATAAGCTGAATGAGAATGGAGAAGTCACAAGAAACAAAGCAAGACTAGTATGCAAGGGGTATGCACAAGAGGAAGGTGTAGACTATGGAGAAACCTTTGGACCCTTTGCTAGGCTAGAAAGAGTAAGAATACTACTTGCTTATGTTGCATTCAAAGGATTCAAGGTATACCAAATGGATGCCAAGTCAGCATTCCTAAATGGAATACTTGAAGAAGAGGTATACATTGAGCAACCAGAAGGGTTTGTCGATTCAGACAAGGGAAACATGATATGTAGACTTCACAAAGCCTTGTATGGATTGAAACAAGCTCCTAGAGCCTGGTATGAATGACTTCATTCCTATCTTATAAGTATTGGATTTGTAAGGACTAGTGAAAACAGTAATCTTTATTTGAAGGAAGATACTGATGCTAACACTTTGATTGCTGAAATATTTGTTGATGACATCATATTTGGAGGCAATGATATGATATGAAAATCATTTTCTAATGAGATGAGCAAAGAGTTTGAGATGCCTATGTTTGGAGAGATCAAGTTCTTTCTTGGTATAAAAATCATTCAACAAAGTGGAGGTATTTTCATTACACAGTCCAAATACATCAAAGAGGTCCTGAAATTATTCAAGATGGAAGATTCCAAAATAGTTGGAACACCAATAGCTACTGGATGTAAGTTGACAAAGGAGGAAAAGACAGCAGAGGTAAATCAGAATTTGTATAGATCAATGATTGGAAAACTCATGTATGTTGTACACACTAGACCAGATATTGCACATGTAGTAGAAATTGTTGCTAGATTTTCTGCTAACCCCAGGGAATCACATATGACTGTTGTGAAAAGGATTTTAAGATATCTAAAGATTACTGAAGAATATGGCTTATGGTATAGAAGAGAAGGAAAATTTGAACTTGAGGTGTTTACCGACGCTGATTGGGCTGGAAATCTTGATGACCGGAAGAGCACAACTGGAGGAGCATTCTTTATGGGTGATAGACTTGTCACATGGATAAGCAAAAAACAAGGATGCATCTCTCAGTCTACTGTAGAAGTAGAATATGTTGTTGCTACTGCAAATTGCTCAAATATTGCATGGATCAAATAGTTGTTGGAAGGTATGCATATGAAGATCTTAGAACCAGCGATTATCTATTGTGATAACACCAGTGCAATAAACATTTCCAAGAATCCAGTCATGCATTCCAAGACTAAACACATTGCTATCCAATATCATTATTGGAGAGAACAAGTTCAAGAAAAGGAAGTGATACTTGAGCATGTGCAATCAAAAGAACAATTGGTTGATATCGTCACCAAGCCACTGCCCAAGGATACATTTGAGTACTTGAGAAAGAGACTAGAGGTCAAACCCTTGTCTACTAGTCAGTAAAATGACTGAAGGCTGCATCAGCCTACATATTATCAGAATATCAAAAATTTTGATGCAAGCAAAGAGATGAACTTCAAAGCTACATCTATATACAGATAGGTATATATCAGAACTAAGCACCAGAGCATATTGTTGTATTGCTGATGGATAAGGGAAATTCAAGGAATATATTATGGATGGAGAGAAATGATTGTTTGACATGAATGTAAGATGTTTTTTTGGCATTGTTGTCAAAGGGAGAGAGATTATCCATATTATCACATTTTTTTGGAAAAGATGAGAGATTATTTATTATCACATTACTCCAATAGGGAGAGATCATATTCTTAGGGAGAGAAAATTGTATGGAAAGATTATACAAAGGGAGAGTTGCTGACAAGAGAAAAATACATCAAAAGAGAAGAACAATCAAGGGAGAGAAATTGACACAAGGAGAGGAACTCAACACATCAGAATATACAGAGCTGCACGAATCAAATCTAAGCTAAAATAGAGCTTATCGGAGGTCAGATGTTTATCGGTTGACATAACAAAAGATTAGTAGTTTGATGAATCTCAACTGTTGTATTTCATACTATATTAGAAATAGTATAGTGTGATAATATAGTATGTTGCCATCAATGCCAAAGGGAGAGATTGATGACATATAACTGATTGAATGTTTGATAATGTTAAGTTGAAGATAATGTAAGGCATTAAAATAGTTAATATATTGTATTGTCATTGATATCAAGTTAATATCATCTATAAGGTCATGTACATAACACCAAAGACTTCAGAGAATCAAGGGAACAAAGGTTATGCTTTCAGCAATGCATAAAAGTCAAGTATTCACTTAGTGACAAACAACACCGACAGAGTGCACACCAACGGTCAAAGCAAAGAAGAACAGTCACAGTGATACCTAACGAGCTAAAGTATAGTGTTGCCTGACAAAACAAAACCACAGTGATGCCCGATGAGAAAAGTTAGAAGGTTGCCTAATGAGTAAAATTATAATGATGCCCGACGAACGGAGATCACGAAACTAATTAGAGTCTCGCTAACAGAACTGTTAGTTGTCACTGACAAATAACTACAGAGGTGACCAATGAAACAAAGAGTTTAGAAAACAACAAAATATCTAGTTGGCAAGAGCTAAAGATAGATTTAACTGTTTGTTTTCTTTGTTTTATTCAACCAAAGTTAAGTGATTGATTTAAAAATGTTTTGTACAATTGGAAAGAAGATAATTACAAGACAAATCAGGAGTTATGCTTTAAATCTAATTGGTTGGATTATTTTTCATGCCAAGAATCAAGAAATAGTGAATATCATGTCTATATAAGAGACAAGCTTAATTCATTTACGAATGGGATGAAGGGAAGTGAATAGAAAGAGGATGTTGAAGAGAAACTGATGAAGAATAACTTCATATAGTCCTGATCAATCAAGATGAAGGAGAGCTAAGGAATTCTATAGACACCAAAAAATAGTGAGCACAGCATCACAGGGCAGAAAGTGTGGAGCACAAAGAATTGAATTGATACATTGATCAGAGAGGTAATGTACTTAAATAGATCTAAAAATCTGCAATTCAAAGTTTCATTAGAAACAGGTCATAGTATTTCAGTTTAACCATTGAAGCATCAATTCTCTTAACCAATCAGGACTTAACAGTCTTCTATATATTGAGTTACATCCCAAGGAGTGCCAAAAAGGTTGATTCATGAAAGTAGCATTGGACTTGCCCGATACGTATTGACAGTCTAAGAAGGAGGCTGATTCAAGGATGGTAGCAATAGATGCCTGATACTAAGTGACAACCTCTATGTATAAAATCCTCTAACAAGGTCACACTTAACCATGTGTTTGTAACCTTTAACAAGGTTGGCTCCTAACAGGGCTCACTTCATAAGAGTGAAAATTTGGGGTACCAGTCATAGTGGTTTTTCCCTTAACAGGGTTTCCACGTTAAAAATTCATGTGTTATTTGTGTATGATTCATTTCTTTATTATTTTGTATATGACATAGTTAACACTGGATTGATCGGTATACTCTACTTATTTACTAAGTTTTGGTAAATAGTTATACTGCTTATCGGTAATCAAGAAAGAATAAGGATTGACAGAGAACTCCGACAGATAGTTAATCAATAATAGTATTTTATGGCATGCATCTTGTAGGGACTTAATGATCTGAGGTTTATTGATTGGTGGTTAAGTTTGAAGGATAAATTTTTGAGGCCAATGATTCACCCCCCCAGCCCTCTTAGTTATTACTAACAAAATTTGTTGAAGAGATGAGAAACAAAATAAGTAAATACCTAGAATACCAGCCCCAAGTGACTTCTGATTCAAATGATAAGATTGGTATTGTATCACAAAGAATAATCAATGCAGTGGGTGATGAAAAGGATCATCCCCATTTCAGGTTACCAAGTGATGAAGAAAAAATATCCCTGACCATAGCAACAATAAACCAGGCTAGAGGTGCATATAATTTGAGAAATGGAATAGTTGAGCCTATTCAAGGAAAACTTGCCTTTGTTTTCATTAAAGATAATGCCCCACAAAATGTTGTAGAATCTCATGGTAAGGGAATTAAAGAAAATAAAATTGCAAAGCAAGCTAAATCTTCTTCTACTCAGAAGGAGAAAGAGGAAACAAAATTAGAAGAACAAGTGGGTACTGATAAAGCCAAGAAGGGTAAAATGATAGGTGATGCATCTTTTGAATTGCTTATGTTTGACATGGGAAATGCTCTTACTCAAATGAAAGTTTCAAACCCACTAATGGAGATGCTAAAGATAAAAGAGAATTGATGCAGAAGTATCCTAGGATCCTTGGCAATCTTGTATCAAATAAAAATATGTTTTCTTTTGTTCTTTAGCTTGTTTGGAGGCTTCTCGGTAAAGTACTATGTTACCCTATTGCTCAGGTATGCTTGTTCTGAGTTGTTTCCTATTTCTTGGCTATACTTGTTCCAAGTTGGTGTCTGTTGCTTTGGTATGCTTGTTCTGAGTTGTTTTCTATTGCTCGGGTATGCTTGTTCTGAGTTGGTTTTATGTTGCTCGGGTATGCTTGGCCTGAGTTATTTTCCTGTTGCTCAGTGATCTCTATTCCTAATTGGTTGTTGTTTCTCGGTGATCTCTTCCTGAGTTGTTTATTCTAATATGGCCAACTTTTGCATTTAATTTTTGTGGCGTAATTAATGTGGGGTCTCTCATCAGGGATTTTGTGGACCTAAATCTAGGTCGGGGGGTTTCTCCAATGTTTTTTATTCTAGGTCAACCTGTTGGTTGCCTTTTGTATTTAAGTTGTATTTGTTCTTAGCTTAGGGCATCAGATTGGGGGAGCAAATCGAAGTGTTGGATCTAATAATCTAGATCGAGAGTTGTATGTCTTGTAGAAGATCTATAGTAGATCTGGAGTTCTATATTTTTATTTGGCTGTAACTAGGAAGGCCTTACAACATGGCATGTTAAATGTAATTGATTATCTATGATAATAGAAATATGAATGTTGATCATATTTCTGTGTATCTGGTTGTTTCCACGGTTATAGTTATCGGCTGCAAGTTTGGACAATCCTTCGTTGGATCCTCCATCCTTGACTACATCAAGCATAAAGAAGATGCACCAGTACGTTTGAAAGGAATTGAAGAAGTCTATGTCAAACCAGGAAGAAGTGTCCTTGACCTTGAATAGTGATAAGAGAGGACTTCCATCTATAAATGAAAAGGATAACCAAGTAAAAGGCTTAGAGAAAAGCAAGGAATTCTCTAATATCTGCATTGGAAATGTGATCACTCAAGAAACACTGTCAATTGATCCTTTTTATGTTACTTTTATGATAAATCAGTTGTTAGTGAAGAATTGCATGATAGACTCTAGTGCTGCAGCTACTGTGATGTCATATCATGTCATGAAAGAACTAGGCCTTCAAGTCAGTACTCCTACTAGAATTTGTTATGCAATGGACAATGGAGAGGTTCCTGTGATAGGAACACTGAAAGACATTGAAGTCAAAATTGTTGCTTTCCCTGAAGCTACCTATAGAATGGACATAGTTGTTATTGACACAAAGCCCCATTATGGTATGCTTTTATCTAGACAATGGGTAGCAGCAATGGGTGGAATATTGCAACTATATTTTTCATATGCAACAATTCCTATGAATGGCATTGAGGTCAACTTGTACAGAGAGCCTCATTCCACAGTCATGGTTGAAATGGTCATGCCTGATCAATTGAATTGTTGTGTAGATATTGACATGGATAGATTTTTTGTTGAGGAGATCAAGCCACAATCAAGAAATATTGACCCAATAGTGGATGAGTTGTTGTTGCAACAAGATGGGTTGTGGCAAATGTACTTTTATTGAGGATGCTCTAAAGAAGGATCAGGAGCAGGTGTTTTTCTAATCTCCCCATTAGGTATTACTTTTAAATACTCTTTTTTGTTAGCCTTTCATTGTACCAATAATACAACTGAGTATGAAGCACTAATATTGGGAATGGACATTGCCATCAAGCATGGTATTAAGGGCTTACAAGTTCATGGGGATTCCCAACTAATAATAGCTTAGAGTAGATCCAAATATGCTACGAAAGATGACATACCAAAATTGTATAAATATGTTGTTTGGCATAGATTGGAATCCTTTGATGCCTTTAACATTCTTTGGGTAGAGAGATCAAATAATATAATGACAAAATTTCTTGCAAATGTTGCTCTAAAGAATGATGACATTACCCTTGCTGGCATATATGTGGTGGAAGTCAAGAATAGGCCAGTAGTGCCTGAAAATATCCATAATTGGAAATTTTTTGAGGATGATGATGATATCCTCATATTTATCCAGTGTGTAGATCAATATGATGGCTAGAAAATTGACTGTGATTCCTTGGTAGGAGTTGTATATGGAAAAGAGTACATTTTTTTTTATCAAGAAGTTGTTCAGCTAGCCTCAAATCATATTCCTAAGGTATTAGTTGTGTTATATGACATGTTTAGTATAAATGATAACTACATATCACATAAATCCAATGCCAAGGTGGGAGATTTGGAGGAAATAAATTTGGGATCAGATACATCCCCTCAGCTGGTTTACATTGGAAAAAAGCTAGACAGGAATGTGAGATTGAATTTGATAAAGGTATTGAAGAGGTACAAACATGTTTTTGTTTGGTCCTATGAGGATCTTAAAGCCTATATAAAAGACTTATTTCAGCATGACATCCCATTGAAAGAAGATGTAAAACCATTTAAGCAAAAACAAAGGCTTATCAACCCATTATTGGCTACTAAGATGCAGATGGATTTGATGAAGTTGAGGGGTGAAGGAATAATTCAACCAATAAGGTATTCATCATAGGTTTCAAATATGTTCCCTGTAAGAAAAACTAATGGGGACATAAGGTTATGTGTGGACTTTAGGAACCTGAATGTAGCCTCACTGGAAGACAATTATGGATTACCCAATATGGAGGCTATGCTGCATAAGGTCACTAGATGTGATCTATTATCTATGATGGATGGGTTCTTTGGGTATAATCAGGTGCTAGTCAAGGAGTCAGAACAATTTAAGACAACATTTACTACTCCATGGGGAAATTATGTATATGCTCACATGCCTTTTGGTCTAAAAAATGTTGGTGCAACTTTTCAGAGAGCAATGGATGTGGCCTTTAAGGATCTTATATATGTCATCATGGTAGTTTACCAGGATGATCTTACAACCTTTTTAAAAAGATTATAATACCATTGTATCCATTTGGATAAGGTCTTGATCAAAGCACTAGAATATGGGATATCAATGAACCCAAAAAAGTGGCAATTTGCTATTACTGAGGGAAATCTCTTAGGCCATATAGTGTCAAAAGAAGGAGTAAGAATAGATCTAGAGAGAGTTGAAGCTATTCAGAAAGTACTTGCTCCTAAAAAAATAGAAGGTTTACAATCATTCTTGGGACAAATCAATTTTGACAGGAGATTTATTGCAAACTTTGCAGAGCTAGTAAAACCCATAGTCAAACTATTGAAAAAGGATGTGAAGTTTGAATGGAACGAGGAGGTATAAGAAGCTTTGGAAAAAATTAAAAAATCAATCCAAGAAGCCCCTCTTCTAAGTTATCCTAATTATAATTAGCCTTTTTCTCTGTTTACATTTGCATCATTTCATACTATTGCAAAAAGATGAGGAGGGTTTTGAGCATCCTATAGTATTCTTCAGCAAATCACTACAAGCAGTTGAATTGAATTATCAATTGATGGAGAAACAAGCCTATTCTTTATTGAAAGCAGTCAAAGCATTTAAACCCTACCTAATTATGTGCTAAATTAAATACATATGTTCCCCATGTTGTTGTAAAAGACATTTTGGTCCAAAGTGAAGTAACAGGGAAAAGATGCAAGTGCATTAACAAAATTTAGGAATTTGATTTAGAAATCCACATTAATAAGCTAGTGAGAGGATTAGGACTAGAAAAATTGATGAGAAAAGAAAATCTGGATCTGGTGCAAGTAAATAATTCCAACACTTGCGAAGAAGTAATTACAAGTATTGAGATGCAGCCCTGGTATACTAATATTGTATATTTTCTAAGGAATGCTAGTTGCCCAGAAGATTTGAATGACAACCAAAGAAGAAATCTGAGATTGCAAGGTCATAAATATGTACTGTTGTAGGGTGACCTGTATTGGAAAAATAGGGATGAAATACTATTGTTATGCCTTGACAAAGGACAATCTGAAAAGATCTTGAAAGAAATTCATTTTGGGATGTGTAGAGGACACTACTCAACCAGAGCAACATCTCATAAGATCTTAAGGGCTAGTTACTATTGGCCTTACTTGTTTAAAGATGTTCATTCTTTTGTCAGGAAATGTGAACCATGTCATAGATTCTCCAATAAGATGAAGTTTTTAGGTGCTCTATTGCTGAATCTTGTAGTTGCAGAAGCACCTTTTGCTATGTGGGGAATAGACTTTATCAGAGAATTCACAAAAAAATCAAGTGGGGGACACAGTTGGATTTTAGTTTCTACTGATTACTTTACTAAGTGGGTTGAGGAAATTCCAACTAAAAAATCTACAAGCACAGTAGTAATTGACTTTCTGATGAATAATGCCATTACTAGGTTTGGTGTCCCTGTTAAACTAGTAATGGATAATGCAGTGTGCTTTAGATCAGAAGAGCTTATTGATTTTTTCTCTGACATGGAAATTGTAATATCATATTCATCCCCATACCATCCACAGGCCAATGGGCAAGCAAAATCCAATAATAAGAGTATTCTGCAAATACTGAAGAAGACCCTAGAAAATAAAAAAGGGCTTGGCATGCAAAGTTAAAGCTTTCCTTGTGGGCAGACAGGATCACCGTGAAAAGAGCAACAAGAAAGTCTCCTTTTGAGTTAGTGTATGGTGTTTAGTCTGAAATGCCAGTAAATAATTTGCTTCCAGTCTAAAAATTCATCCAAGATGAGGGATTAGAAATATCTAAGCCAATGCAAGAAATAATGATTCAATTGGTAGAATTGGATGATATGAGAGAGATAGCCAAAAGGAAAATATCAAATTACAACAAAAAATGAAATATCTTTTTGATAAAAGGTCAAATGAGAGAAAATTTCAGCCTGGTGACTTAGTTCTTCAATGGAATGTCAAGGTTGAGGATAAAGGAAAGCATAAGAAATTTGAATCCTTGTGGTTAGGTCCTTTCATTATCTATCAAACATTTGGAAAGGATTCATATCTTCTCAAGAAAATTAATGATGAAGAAAAAGAAATGCCAGTGCATGGACAATTTCTAAAAAATTTCTTCAATTGAATCAATTTTTTCCATGCACAGTAGTCTTGTAATTTATTTATAGGTGTGTTTGCTTTCTGTTATGTGTTTCTTTTCAGTTGTGTGTTTGCTTTTGTAGGTTATAGTGGTTGTGGTCTGCCTCCCAGAGATCTATAATTCTTGCTATGAACTTGCATTCAAGCATCCTTAGATAGAGCCACTGTTGGGTATATTTCTAGTTTTTATAACTATTGCTAAAAGTTTTTGGTTCCCAGCATCATTTATGCCTAAAATGTCAAGGTATGTTCTAGTGTATCACCAAATTCTCATGCTAATGTCTGATTTCCAAGTAATGAAGTGCAAAAATGGTTGAAAACCCTAAACCCTAGGCCATTTGTGTCCATTCCATGCAAAAACCCTAGTTATTCATAACTTAGTTCTAATTTGAAGTTACTTTTAGTCGAGTAACTTAAGTGTTCTAAGTCATGTGCTTTTTAGCCTTTGCCTTTATCTCCTGATCTCGCAATCAGAACCAAATATTCCTTTTGATCTAGTGACTTGGAACAAGCTTGTATCTCTTAATCTCAAGATGAATGAAATATGCTCTAAGTCTTTCAGAGATTAAGCATTGATGGTTGATCTTGATTTGATCGTGCAGTTGGTGCGTGATCACTAGATAAATATGAAGTTGGCTCAAGGATTCAGAGACTCAGCGATAATTGTGGATGCAATTTTGATCATGTGGCTAGCAATAGATCTCATGACTTAACTCAAGTTATTTGAAATCTTCAATGATTCAGAGATTACTCAGTCACGTAATCTCGTAATATAACCCAATGTCAAGACAGAGTTTATTTTTGCTTTGTCGCGTAATCTCCAGATGAAATCAGAGTTAAGTGAAATATTGCAAGATTCAGCGAGGACCGTTGATCTTTTCAAAGATGAGCGTCTGGCGCGTGCTCTCTAGACAAATGCAAAGGTCAAGGTTTTCTTCAGCGATTAAGTGATAGTTGTAGATCTTGTTATATCCTTGACTTGATCGTGTGGTCTGCGTGTGATCTCCCAATTAACTCATGAGTTAGTGAGTCTTTCAGATACTTGGAGATAATGCTTGTCACATAATCTCTAGATAAACCTATGGTTGAGGCTAAGTCAAGTAAATTTTATTCTGAGATTCAAAGATAGCTTAGTCGCATAATCTTAAAATGAAGGTGTGGTTAAGCAGATAATCTCAAGATTTAGTGCGGGTAGTTGGATCAAAGCAAAATCAGGGGTTGCCATGTAATCTCAGGAATAATTGATAAAATACAAAAATATTGTGAGACTTAGCGCTGATCATTGATCAAGAAATGATCTGAGGGCTAGTGCATGATCTCCAAACAGAACCTAAGTTAGAAGATTTCTTCAGTGACAAAGATTCATTCAGTCGCTGAATCTCCAAATGAACCATGGTCAATTATAGTTAAGTCAGAACCAAGTCAAGTTTGCCATGGGTGAATCTGGACCATTGATGAAGACTGAGATGTGTATTAGGGACTGAATCGCTAGAAGAGGTCAAAAGTCAAGAATTATTCAGTGATCAAAAGGTAATGGCTAAGATGTAGAAATGTGTTTAAGTGGCTAAAAGATCTTTGGTATTTGTGAAGACTCCGAATAAACCTAGGGTTGAGCAAATCTTTCAATGATTCAGAGGTAGCCTTTATCTCTGAATCTCCAGACTTAACCATAATTAGTCCAAGCATTGCAAGATTGCAAGATAGCCTTTAGTTGCGCGATGTCAGAATAAACTGGAGTTAAGGCCAAAGGTTGTGATATTTAGCACTAGCCATATATTAAAAGGAAGATCAAGGGTAATCATGTAATCTCTAGACAGAATCAAGTATAAAATAATTCAGAGACTTAGCTCAAGGTGTAGATCAAGATCTCATCATGTGGTTTGCGAGTGATCTCTAAATAAACTTAGGGTAAAGTAAAACATTCAACAACTTAGAGTTTGCTTAGTCACATGATATTTGAATGACTTAAGGTTAATATAGGGACAAAAGTTGAGTTGACAAGAAATATCTAAACTCTTGACATGACTCAAATCTAGCGGTGTGCACGTAATCTCTAAATAGATCCGTGGTTAGTTGAAATGCTCAGCAATTCAGAGACTTAGTTGTTCGTTGAATCTCTAGATATACAAAGTTAAAACAAGGTTATTATTTTGCCTTAATCACATAATCTCATAACAAAATCAAAGTTAAGTAAACATCTAGTGACTTAGTAATGATTGTTGATGAAGAAGAAGATTGTGTGGCTAGCGCTAGATCTCATGATGTAACCTGAGTCAAAGCAAACTCTCATCGACTTAGAGACAAAGCAGTCGCGTGATCACCAGACAAACTATGGTCTAAGTATGGTAAGATCTTAAGGATTTGTTCTTGCGCCATGTCAAGGAAATATTATGAAAAGAAAAGGTTAATAAAGACAAAATATTTTGACATGATACAAGTAATCTGTTGAGCTGTGAAAAAAGCAAGAAAAATTGGCCAATTAGATAGTGTGTCGAGCCTTTTTGCTTATAATAAGGTTTTAAAACTGAAAAAGCACTCATGACTGCCCCAACTAGGATATTCAAATTTGATTTCCTATCAACTTCAAGCGTCATAGCTAGGAAATAATTGATGTCAAGACATGCAAATTTATTGCATAAGTGATTAAGCAATGGTTTCCAAATTATTGGTTAGACTCGTGCATTCAATTTTCAATGATAAATAGACACAACCTTTGTACATTGTGGTTACCAAAGTTTTCTAAGTATAGAGTAGAGAAATTGAATCAATTTGCAGAGCACATTGTGAATATATTGCTTAAGTTTTGCAGCAATTGTGAGAAGAAAATTTGTTTCTGAGAGGATAATTGTTCAAAAGAATTAGCAAAGATGAGTCAAGTTGGACCAAGCGGGGTCTCAACCAATGGAGGAAGTAAAGATGCAGAGGGTGAGTAGAAAGGGAAGATGAACTTCTCAGATGAGTTTGTTGCTCTTCTACCATGAATGAACCAAAATAAAAAGGTAGACGATGAATCCTTTTTTGATGCTATGTCTGATTGTAGAGATCCCATCACTCCCGAGTGCTTTGGTTTTCATTTATTAAATTACTTTTATAGCAACATGGATAGACAAATTCTTGTCTCAAACCCTTGGACATTAGGTCTTGTCAATTTAATTGTCCCTGATGTCTTCGTAGATGTTGACTTATTGATAACCCTGGCTACAAGATATGAATTTACTTCCAAAACAATTAGAAAAGGCGATGAAATAGCCTTAGTAAACTTACATAGGTCATCATTCATGAAAGCCTTCAACATTTATCATGCATCTTCCACAGAGATGGACTTGAAAAATTGTAGAGAAAATATGCTAGGGAGGTCACCATAGTCAGTAAATTGGTCCAAGCCCATGTGCCTAGGTCAAACAGGAACTATATGGCCTCATTGCCTATTTCAAAGGGTGCACCCTATGAGTTCAAAGATTGATGTTTCTACATAAAGTATATAGCCTATGGTTTGTGCATGGTTTTAGGAATAGATGGACATATTGAGAGGTTGTCTGTAGACCTACTCATTATTATTTTGGATATTCAAAATTCCCATGCCAACACAGATTTTGACTACATCCAGTATGTCATAGATAGAATGCATGAGGGCCTGATCAGCATTCAGAAGAAGGTTAGCCCTAAGTTCATGCATTATTCTCTACTAATGAATTTGATCTTATATTTCAATATTGACAACATGAACACATAGTTACTAAGACCAAGAACTCAATTCCAAGGCCAACCAAACCCCATACAGTTATGGGTTAGAATTTTGAATTATACTAATAATGAGAATGAGTTCTATGGCTTTGAGAACTAGACAATACGTCCACTTCTACAATTATTGGGCCTAAATGTAACTAGGCTACTAGTTAGAGCACTTCAACTTCTGAGGCCTTGCCAATATGTAGACAAATGGCCAGGAGATCACAATTGGGGTGATTTTTGCTATGAAAAGACTTTTACTATAATCAAAGTTTATGGATGCTCCCAACCCTGACACATACTTCCTAAGTATGTGCCTCCAAGAGTTTCCTTGATAGAATTTATCTAGAAATTGATGTGGACAGATAAGGAGCACCTGGCTCCTCATAGATAAGGCACATTCACTCCCAGACAATTCAAAGTGGCTAACTTCATAATTGGGAAAAGAGCCATTGATGGAGTGAATAAGTGGTTGCACCAGTATAGGATGAGCATGGCCTTGTACATGTACGTATATCCAAAAGGTTTTATCAAAGGTGCTACGAAGATTCTCACCCCAAGCATCACTACTATCAAAGAGCATGAAGAGTGTGTTGAGGAAGACCTCATTAGAAATATCTTGGAGGATGAAGAGGCAGCAAGAAGATTTGCACACTATCAAGATTTGATGGGCTTGGAGTAGAAAATGAAGAAAGTAGGGATTCCATTTGGAGGTTTTTTCTCAGGAGTGCCCTATTTGCAAAGACTCACAAAGATGATTGAGTCCTATCACACTTTATACAATCAACTTGAAGGATTTATTGAAGACAAACAAAGAGGTCCCAAGAAGCACTCATCCTTTGAATATGAAGAGGATAGTGAGGGAGGATACCCAATACATAGCCCTCCTCCCATGGACCAGCCACCTGCAATAGAGAATAGAATGGAAGTGGATCTTATAGAGGTACTTGATGCTGAGGTGACTAAAGAGCCCCCGAGGAAGAAACAGAGAGTGGAACAAGGGGATCCATCTCAAGCAGCAACTCAGGGAAAAAAAAGGGATAAAGTGAGTACCCTGATCATTGGTGATAGGTAGTACCACCATTAGTCGAGAAAGAAGATCAGGGAAGGGAAGAAATTGGAAAAGGATATCCAGGAAGAAGTGGAGTTACCTCTTCAATTATGTCAAGATGAGAGAGAACTCCACCAAGAATATTTCCTCAGTAGTGATGCTATCATCAAGACAGATGAATTCAAGAACTTCTTGATTTGGAGGAAGCAGCAAGAAGTAGGGGAAAAATTGGATTTGACAGGGGGAGAAACTATACAGAGTAAGGCCTTGCAAACTTTAACAACTTATGATCCAGATAATGAAACAATAACCCCTGAAGAAGCAAGACAACTAGTCAAATCTAGTGGGATGTTGCTTGTGCCTAGGTGGGATTTGGCCTCTTCTTTCATTATTGATCAAATCAGAAAGCAACCAAATGTTAACTTGTCTTCTAAGACACAAATTGGGGAAATGATTAGGGGATGTGGATATGATCCAAGATCCAAAACACTATCCATGTGGTCTCTGGCACCAAGGACACAAAATCCTTCCTTGGTCAGTGTAGAAGAGAAAATGGATGGGGATAAGATCATCTGGACAGTGCAGAATACTACTAACCTAGAGATATCCCGAGCAGTCACCCACTTCACCTACTTGAATCAAGCAAAGACAAAGAAACTCTCTGCAAGGTATACAAAGTTATTTTATGAGTCTGTTGTTGTGATAAAGGATAGGGAAAGGTGCTTGATTCAAATCAAGTCACTACAAGGGAAAGTGGAGATACTAAATAAGAAGTTATAAGAGGATCCCAAAGATCTCCCTACTCCACCCAAAGAAGTTGTGGATGCTCAAACAGAGACTACAGAGGGCTTCCCTCAAGAAACAGGGTAGCCAGGCCAAGATGATAATGAAGTGGCATTAAATTCCTTATTGAATATCTTGCAACACATGATAGATATCCTGAAGGGAAAAGTGGACCTGGTGCACAAAGCTTATAGTAAGCTACCTGGCCTAGAGATAGAGGTCAAAATCCACATTGCAACCTTGGATCCATACTTTGGCACTTGATCAAGCAGGGGATCACTATTTGAGAGATTAGAAGCCCTGCAACCACATAGGATAGATCTTCCAGAGATAGTTTGTCAAGTGGGAGAGATGATTGAATAGGTTGGAACAACATTGTCTTTCTTCAAAGGCAAAGCTAATCAAATACCTGCAAGGGTCAACATGTTTGGCCCAAATTTCAACAGATTTATTCCTCCAGACAAGGGAGAAGATGATAAGATAAATTCAGTGGAATAATGGAGAAATGAGTTTGATACTCTACTGCCTAGTAAAGAGGCATTCTTAATAGATGACATTGTCCTAGACATGGACAGATTTAACAAAACCTTGGACGAAGTATTTAAAGCAGAAACAAACTTTGTGAAGTTTGTTACAAATGTCAAGGTCATAACTAATGCTAGATGGGAGAGGAAAAAGGTACAGTTATAGAGCATACAAAGTTTTAATTGGCCTTCAGAGTTTGAAGTTACACAGTGGTACAAAATCACCAAGCCCAAGAAGAAGAAGCCAACAAACATTGACTTGGATGTGATGGACGAGGAGTAAAGTGGCACATGACACCTGATCAATGAGCACATGGATGGTAATAATCAACAAGACTAGTGTAAATTAGCCTATATTGGCGGTCACTAGGTCTCACAACAACCTCAAGAGGTTACCCAGAATATCTGCGGACAAAGGTGTAAACTATGAAAGGTACACCCGTCTGAGTCTTGTGAGCTCAAATAAGAACGAGGATTAATCCTCATCAATTAGACTTTTAGTTGTATGAATCAAGAATTAGGAGTCTAAGATTCAAACATAATTGCTATATTGGGATGCTACAAGAAAGAGTGCTAACATGGTGTATCAGGTTGAAGACCACATTTATAACACACCCACTATATACACACTGAATTGGGTACAACTCAAGAAAGGAGCAAACAAGACACCTTATGAAATATAGTATGGTCGAACACCTAATGTTAGTTATTTTAGAATATTTGGAAGCAAGTGTTATATTAAGAAAGATGATAGAAATTGAAAGTTTGATAGTAAAAGTGATGAAGGAACATTTCTAGGATACTCTACTAAAAGAAAAGCATTCAAGTGTTTGAATAAAGGGACAAATAAGATAATTGAAAGCGTAAATGTAAAGATTGATGAATTTTCATAGAATAATGAAGAGATTAGTGAAAAGAAACCATAAGGATACAATGAATTGATTTACTTTGAACCTAAAAATTAGAAAGAAAACAAGCAAGTACAGGTATCGATAACACCCAACCGATAACAACACCGCTAGGTGAAACAAGTAACATAAATGAACAAATTCAAAATGTGGAATTTGTAACACCAATAAATATAAGTATTAATAACATCTTGACAAATATATTTAGAGATAGGAGTGATGGAGTGTTAACCATAAGTCAATTAAGATCCAAGGATACTACATGTCTCCTAACAGAGATGGAACCGAGACTGGTAAAAGATGCACTAAAAGATGAAGACTGGATACATGCAATGAAAGAAGAGATTGAACAAATTGAGAAGAACAAAACAAGGTTGTTAGTACCCAGGCCTGAAGATAAAAATGTTATAGGAACTAAATGGGTTTTCAGGAAAAAACTTAATGAGAATGGTGAAGTAATAAGAAACAAAGCAAGATTAGTTTGCAAATGTTATGCACAAGAAGAATGACTAGATTATGGAGAGAATTTTGCACCTATCGCTAGATTGGAAGGATTCATAATATTACTGGCTTACACAACATATAAAGGATTTAAAGTTTATCAAATGGATGTTAAATTGACATTTGTGAACATAATATTAGAAGAAGAAGAAGTCTATATTAAACAACCTGAAGGATATGTTGCTAAACAAGGTAAGGATTTGGTTTACAAATTGCATAAAACATTAAATGGTTTTAAGCAAGCACTGAAAGCATGGTATGAAAGATTACATTCTTATCTAGTTAACATTGGATTTGAAAGAACTAATGATAATAGTAATGTGTATTTGAAAACTAAAAGTGAAGACATAGTTTTGATTGCTGAAATTTTTGTTGATGATATAATCTTTGGAGGAAATGATTTGCTTAGTAAATCATTTTCTGAAGAAATGAGGAAAGAATTTGAGATGTCTATGATTGGAGAAATAAAATTCTCTATTGGTTTACAAGTACAAAATGACCTCAAAAGGTATTTACATAAATCAGTCTAAGTACATTAAGGAGATATTGAAAACTTTTGGAATGAAATATTCAAGACCTGTCGGTACACCTATGGTAACTAGTTGTAAACTATCAAAAGAAGATGATTCAAAGGAAGTAAATGAAACATTATACATATCAATGATTGGGTAGCTACAATATGTTGTTCACTGCATAACTGATATTGCACACACATTTGGAATAATTTCTAGAATTTCACATATGACTGCAATTAAGAGGATATTCATATATCTTAAAGGAACAAAAACTTATGGTTTATGCTATGAAAGGAATGTTGGAAATATATTGTAGGCTAGGTGATTAAGAGGGGGGTGAATTAGGAACCAATATAACTTATTCTCTTTTATCCTTTATTAGATTGACTAATCTAATTGCATGCATGGAACATAAAAGCAATAAACATCCATAACACTTGACACAATATTTGGTTACCCAGAAACCTTCCAAATAGAAAGTTAAATTGGGGTGGGGATGGTACCCACAAGATTTAGTACTGCAGTAATAAATTTGGCTGATTAAGGCTTACAATTGACCACTTTTGATGGCCTGCCCTATTAGGAGCAATAAGGACTATTAGGTCCACCTTTTGAAAGGATTTATACAATACAATTAAGTATGCACTTTGTTAGTAGATTTGTGAATAACTGTTAAGTCCACCATGTTAAAGGATTTTGACTTATACACCTGTTAGGATGAACCAGTGAATGATCTGCTATGCAACTCTGATTTGTTGAATAAGATCATTTGAAGTAATATTGATCACCTGAATGTGATAGATGAGTCTTTGTTGTTCCTTTATACTATTGTAGCCTTCTAATCAGTCTGCCACTTCATATTCGCATATCCATACTCATTCTTCTACTTCTCATATTACATCATTTAGATAAACAAAGTATCTTACATATATATCTTATCCAAATTAATTACCTTCATAAGTCGACTACTTAACATATTTAGTTAGTATCAAATAATATGTGCTAAGTCGACCCAATGCCAATACTCGGGTCTAGTAATCCACTCAGGTGATATACTGACACTCAGGCGACACTGTGAACTAGAAACTCTGGCACTCAGTTGACACTGGGTGCTTAGGCCACATTGATCACTCAGAGATGATATGCCACTCGGGTAACACCGGTGACTCAGGTGATACTATTTTGAGCTAAATTCTCGGTTGACACTGCTTAGCTCGGGTTACACTTCAAGTTGTTTGCTCAGTCAACATTGTATCCATATAAATGACTAAGTGTTTTGGCACTAATTGAAAACATGTCTTGCCATAAGTTATAAAATCTCCCCCTTTGGCATTAGTGACAAAAATACTTATCATATCAAAAATTATGATAAAACTACTAAGTCAAAACTTCCCCTTACCATGTGCTTGGGTACTTGCTCTATTTTGACAACTGCTCTGCAACTCAGTTGCAACTGACTTTGTTTTTGGTTTTCCAAAATTTTTTTTGTAACTCTTCTATATATATCTTCCTCTTCTCTTTGTACATGTATTTCCTCGTATATATACATATATATCCTATCTTTCCCCCTTATTTTTGACACAAATGCCAAAAATCATATCTACAAGGTAATACCAAAATATGAAAGGAAATCACAATGTACCTTCAAAATTTGAGACAAAGTCTTGTCCCAATTGTCTTGCAAAACCTTTAGGATGTGCAACTCAATATGATTTTTTGCAAAAAAACTCCATCATAAGCTCTGCAACTGAAAAGTTGTTATCATGGATGAGCGTCTTTGCATGAGCAATATGCTTTTGCATGACATCCATATGAGGAAGGAGTTGGCTTTGTATAGATGTTAGGGATTCCCTTGTTCTTGCTTCTTCCCTTAGTATCTCTGCGTGCAGATCAGATAGATACTTGATCTTTACAAAATGTGCTGAACTTGAACTTGGATCAAGTGCGAACTGGCTTGCACTTGCCTTCAAATCATTGTCAATCTTTGTTAGCTTTCTCATTATTTTCATGGTAAAGTTGGAAGTGTCACTCAACTTTACAAATAATGCCACAACATTATTCATAGTGGTTTCTAGAGAGCTAATGATAGTGGTTAGCTTCACCTGATCTATTGCAATCTTACTTGCAACATTATCTATAATCTTATTCTCAAATTTTCTTTCTGCCTTCTGCAGTAATTTCTCCTATCCACTAAGATCATGATTAAACTTGTGAACTATGTCAATAATTTGGTCCATTATGGATTCTTCCTCATTGACTTCTATCTCTAGTGAATCAAGGAATATACCTTTGATGTCATGTAGTACTCTATTCCTTTCCTTCTTAGCTCAAAGCTTCTGTTGTTTTGCTCTTTTCTTCCATAGATCCCCAAGGATGTCCATCTGCTCGGCTGTCAGGATAGAAAGATCCCAATTTGGAATAACAATGTCTCCCTCAATGTAAAATTCATCAGTTATTATTTCCTTTTCTTTACCTTTGACCTTGGGATGAGGTGAAGGCATGATTTCCTTACCTTTTCCATCATCATCCTTATCCTTGTGTTCAGCTGAAGTAGGTCATTAAATTTTAATGCACCAACTATAGAATCAGTACCAACTGTAGAAACATTCACAGTGTCCTTCTGTGACTCGGTTTGGCCTGGCCCAGTAGTAGGTAGAGCCTAGTGCTCAGTTCCTACTAAACTTGATGTAGAATCTGTGACTTTTTCCTTGCTCGAAGATAATATTTTTTGAATAGGTGATTGGGGCAGGGATGTCATCACTTCTACTTCTATCTCTTCTGCATTAGATTCTTCAATGGTCTAAACCTCAGGTAATTCTTCATCTTTATCTTGTACATGAGGGTATGTACTTTGTTTCTTTGTCTTATCATCTCTCTTTTCATGAAAAATTGTCTTCCATATCTTTGTTGTGGATTGCACAACATCCTCTATTTTCTTGCTCAATATTTGAAAAGTCCTAAACCTTGGAGTGTGATTATTCTCATATTTAGTCATAGCATATTTTACCTCTTTCTCAGTCATAGTAGGCATGACTTGCTTCGAGGTTTTATTTCTGATGTCCTTTTCAATCTGAACTGCATTATGCCAGTGAATGGTGATTGCCTTGAGAAGGTCTTCAGTAATATGGATTTTCAATTCAAATGGATCATACTTCCATCTTTCCATCTTCTCTACTAATGCATCCTCAATCATCTTTTGCTCATACTTGGTACTAGAAGCATATTTTAGTGATTTGAGAGATATCATACCACTACCTTCTTTCAATTATTTAACCTTCTACTCAAAGGTAGGTGCTGGCTTCTTGAATGTGACTGTATCTTCTTCTTCATCTTCTTTAGGCATTGTCAATTTTCTTCTATATCTTCTGGGTTTGTTTTCAATGAAGACATGGATATATATCTTTGATGTTTTCTTGGGGGCTAGCCTCTTCCTCTTCTTAGGAGGCTCTGCTTCTACCTCTTCCTCATCTTTCTTAGTTTCTTCTTCTTCAACATTTATGTCATCCTTTTTGCTTTCAGTGATCAAAGGAGGAGAGTTTGATGGCTTTCCATACTTCTTTCCAAAATTCTCTATTCTCTTCCTTCCCCTCTTCAAGATTTTAGGAATCTTAATTTCCAATG
Organism: Thuja plicata; assembly: GCA_018584345.1. Taxonomy (NCBI): domain Eukaryota; kingdom Viridiplantae; phylum Streptophyta; class Pinopsida; order Cupressales; family Cupressaceae; genus Thuja; species Thuja plicata. Next base: position 401,778 of record MU223918.1, on the reverse strand, counting down.
ATATTCTCACCTTGGATTGTTCATAAGTACCAAAATATGGTGGATCAATAGGCTCATTTACAAGAGCTTCAATGATGTATCTGCTCTCATCTATGTTAACCTAATATGCAAGAGGTTTCACCCATGCAACCATAGGATTAAGTGCTTGGATCTATACTTTTTCACAATCAACTAGGAAGCATATGTCATCCTTATAGTCTTCTACCAATTTTTTGGGAATTCTGAATCTATTATGCATTTTCTCTCAGAAACTTTCAAAGTAAGCATCCATGATGCTTTCAAAGTTATCTCCCAATTATGCTATGAACTCATTTATCTTATAAATTATAGGCATGTCCTTCTTCCATAAAATTGTGCCTTTAGAAGGGAAACACTTTTGAACATAAAATAATATGCAAACTAGGAGTGAACCAAACTTACACAGATTGGTCTTGGATGCCTAGATTCTCTCCATGTTTTTGCTCAGTTGGATGAGCTACAACTCGGCTAGGTTGAATGATAGATTATTCTTCACCACTTTGTATGCCAAGTCCACAGCCTCACATGGTAGAATATTTGGTCAGCTTGAACTATATATCTTGTGTACAATCACACAAATTCTGAACTTCAACTCCATATTAGTGACTCCATTCAACTTCACGCCTCTTCCATACCACTCGGCAAGAGTCTTCTTGGCTAGGTCACCTTGGTGTAGGGTTTTGGTTGCCTTAGGTTTGTCAAGAATTGGGTACCCTAACACTTTGTGTACCATCATCTTAGTGATCTTTATTGGTTGCTCCAACTAGAGATGCATGTCATGAACATGACTCAGAATAAATCTAATCCACTTTATCTAAAAGTTCTTTGGCATATGCAAGATGTGGGTTAAACCCTTGACTTCAAGGTGCTTGTGTTCTGTCTTCAGGTTTTCATCCACACAAAGTGCCTTATATGCTTGATTCATCTCCAATGTGCCTAGTTGTTGAATGGTGTAATGATAGAAATCTTGGATGTCGTGAATCAACAGTACCTTAGGAGGAATTTGGGAATGGGCTCCCATTGGATCTATCTCTTATGCAATTGTTGGATGAAATTTGAAGTTTGGCAATTCACAGACAACATTCCTCAGTAACATCTCAGATCCCTTCTTGATCTGACTGTTGGATGAAGATGCCATAACACTTAGAGGATTGATAAAACTTCACTGCTACTAAAGCTTTCAAACACAAATTTGCTCTGCAGTCGCTAAAAGTTCTTAATCACTCCGCAAATTGTAAACAATAACCCTTCAATTTCCCCATTTATGACAAATTGCACCATAGGTTTTCATTGAATGCTCTGTACATAGTAGCTGTCATAGCTTGGGTACTTCTCCCAGACTTACTCAGAATCTCAATGAAAACTAAATTTGCATCTTTGAAACCATACAACCTGACTTAACTCAGTTAAGCCTGAGTAACTCGGATGTAACTGAGATCCTGACTCAGTTAGAACCATAATGCGTCCTAGTGCATCAATATGCAAATTTGGACATGCTAGCATATCTATAACTGATGTATGATGGCTTGTATGCACAGTTCTAGTTATATCCTTGCATCTTTATTCGAAGATGGTGGATCCACTCAATTCATTGTTATGGGTGCCATTTGATCCTTCATTATTTTGGTCTAAATTCTTAGGGGACTTCCTTAACCACTGCTAACTCGTCTAAGTTCTAATTTTAGAAACTTTTTCTTTGCCTTTCTCAAAACTAGTATCCACTTTTTCTCTATTCATATAGTTCTTTCTTAGATGACCGAGTTGATTACACATATAACACCTCTTAGTAGGATTCCTTTTTCTGAGATGAGTCTTTACACAATTTGCACCAATGTGCCCATACTCACCACAATGACAACATCTTCTCCATGTGTTGTAATCCCAACCAAAAATTTCTTTAGCTAATTGTTCAGCAGGATTCCATTTCTTAGTTCTGCACTCAGAAGACTTATGACCTTGTTTGTTACAATTGAAACATTTTCCTTCAAACTTATGTTTCTTAGTGCATTCACTTTCACTATGTCCATGTTTGTTTCACCTGTAGCATTTACCATTAAAATTTGATTTTACACTACTCCAACACTTATTTGATGTATGCCCTAACTTGCCGCAATGATTACAAGTAGGTTTATTGTTCATTTGAGCTCCTTGTTGTGAGGATTCACCTTGTTCAGTATAACCCAATCTAGTCTGTCCATGATGTCTGAATTGAGTTTATTTTTTCAACTGATCCATGCTTACCTATGAATTCATCATACTCTTATTGGTTTTCTTTTCAGTACTGAGATCATTTTGAAGTCTTTCATTTTCAGTCCTCGGATTGATAACTTCTTGATTTGCACTGTTGAGTTGATTTATCATATCTGCTTGTTGAAGTGAAAAATGATGGATTTCTTTTTCTTTTTCTTCTAATCTTGTACTTAGCAATATTTTATCTTCTTGTGCCATATCTCTATCATTTTTTGATTGGTTCTTTTATTCCACGACTTCGCATATTCAGAATGAATTTCTTTTTCTCTCTTTAGCTTTCTGAATTCTTTGCAAGTAGGTCTTCAATAGTTGCATCAGCTTCTTCAAAACTTCTTTCTTTGCATAAATCTTCAATTCTTTCTTCTATGTAATTTTTGGCATTCATTTGCACTTCTAAATCTTTTCTTCTTGTCAGGGAATGAGAGAGTTGCTCCTTGAGTTTTCTGATTTGATCCATGGCCACTTATAGATCTATATTTTCATTTTCAATGGCTTTCTCCAGTCTGTATATTTCCATTTCCTCTGATATTTACTCAAGTTGTTAAACTTCTGATAAGAGAACCTTTTCTCTGATACCAATTGTTGGAAATATATTGTAGGCTAGGTGACTGAGAGGGGGGGGTTGAATCAGGAACCATTAAAACTTATTCTCTTTTATCCTTTATTAGATTGACTAATCCAATTGCATGCATGGAACAGAAAAGCAATAAACATCCATAACACTTGACACAATATATGGTTACCCAGAAACCTTCCAAATAGAAAGTAAAACTGGGGTGGGGATGGTACCCATAAGATTTGGTACTGCAGTAATAAATTTGGCTGGTTAAGGATTACAATTGACCAATTTTGATGGCCTACCATGTTAGGAGCAATAAGGACTGTTAGGTGCACCTTGTGAAAGGATTTATATAATACAATTAAGTATGCACTCTGTTAGGATATTTGTGAAGGACTGTTAAGTCCACCCTGTTAAAGGATTTTGACTGATACACCTGTTAGGATGAACCAGTGAATGATCTGCTATGCAACTTTGATTTGTTGAATAAGATCTTTTGAAGTAATATTTATCGCATTAATGTGATAGATGAGTCTCTGCTATTCCTTTATACTATTGTATCCTTCTAATCAATCTGCCACTTCATATTCACATATCCATACTCATTCTTCTACTTCCAATATTACATCATTTGGATAAATAAAGTATCTTACATATATATCTTATCCAAATCAATTACCTTCATAAGTCGACTACTTAACATATTTAATTAGTATCAAACAATATGTGCTAAGTCATCCCAATGCTGATACTCAGGTCCAGTAATCCACTCGGGTGATATACTGACACTCGGGCGACACAATGAATTGGCAACTCTGGCACTCGGTCAGCACTGGTTGCTCGGGCCACATTGATCACTCAAAGATGGTATGCTACTCAGGTAACACTGGTGACTAAGGTGATATTGTTTTGAACTAACTGCTCTGTCGACATTGCTTAGCTCGGGTTACACTTCAAGCTGTTGGCTCGGTCAACACTGTATCCATATAAATGACTAAGTGTTTTGGCACTAATTGACAACATGTCTTGTCATAAGGTCTACAAGGAAGGGAGATTTTAATCTTCAAGAATATACATACACATATTGGGATGGAAATATTGATGAAATAAAAAGTACAAGTAGAGGAGCTTTTTATTTGGGAATCATATTAGTGTCATGGACAAGCAAGAAGCATAATTGTATTTCACAATCTACAGTTGAAGCTGATTATGTTGTTACTTATATTAATTATCAGCAAGTGTTATGGATAAAAACAATATTAGGAGAAATACATGAGAAATTTTAAGAACATGTTGTTATAGATTGTGACAATACAAGTGCCATTAATATATCAAAGAACCCATTAATGCACTCAAAGACCAAGCATATAGCTATAAATATCATTTTGAAGGGAGCATGTACAAGATAAAGAGGTGAGATTGGGATACATTCCTACAAAGTAACAAGTTGCTGATATATTCACTAAACCACTACCTAAAGAGAGATTTGAATATCTAAGAGGTAAACTAGGGGTCCTACCCCTATCGACAATTAACTAAAAGTAGATGTGGTATGCATTAGTTCATAACATTTTAACATAATATCTTAAGTATGAATTGATGTACATGTAGACTACTCTATTGGAGAGGATTCTAGGCTAGTGAAAGGAAAAAGCAAGAAAAATCAGAAGACAATACAATAAGGTTGATCACCTTTGACATTGTTGTCAAAGGGGGAGAAGAAAGAATAAATAATAGAGAAGTGAGAGTACAAAGAAAGAGGAGAGATGAAAAAAATGTAGAAGTTTTCCATTAATGTCAAAGGGGGATATTTTTGGCATATGGAGAGATTGTTGGTATAAATGCTCTATTTGATAAGGAAGTTGATGAAAATGTTAGATTAGTTATAGTGTTTGTCATTTATGTCAAATAATCAAATAAGCAAAATATTAACTATCGACAAGAAGGAAGTCTCATCGATGTAAGGAGGTTAGCTATTAGAAGTCGACAACTATTGGTTAAAAGGGAAAATCATGACATAACCGACAAGGAGGAAGAACATGAAAATGGTTTAATAAGATGATGAAGTTATGATCATTGGATCTAGGTTTAGGGTTTTATGATTAAATATTATCTACTTAAGGAAGAGACAAGAAGAAGTTTGGTATCGTGAAGGAGAAGAAGACAAGATATCGGTTGAGTAGAACTAATCAGAGAAGGATTGTTGCGATCACAAAAGAGGATACAGAGGATTGGAATGGTATGTTATTATGTTAAGGAACTTCATTGGATATTGATGAACTATAACTGATTGAATGTTTGAAGATGTTAAGTTGATGATCACCAAGACACAGAAAGTTAATACAAGACATTAAATTAGTTAATGTATTGTATTGTCATTGATGTCAACTTGATATAATTTGTATGGTCATGTACATACTGCTAAATACTTTAGAGAACCAATGAATCAAAGGCTATGCTATTAGTAATGCATAAAAGTTAAGTATTCACAAAGTGACTGTATACACGGACAGAGTGCACACTGACAGATAGAGTAAACCAACGAGAAAAAAGTCACAGTTTTACCCAATGAGCAAAAGCATGACATTATCGATGAGAAAAGTCACGGTGTTACCCGACGAGAAAAAGTACAGTGTAACCTGATGGACAAATTTACTGTGTTTCCTGACGGATAGACAACAGGATGGAGATCCTGAAGACAACTAAAGTCTCACCGACGAAACAGTCAGTTGTTGCCGATGACTAACTGAAGTATTGACCGACAGAACAAAGAGTTTAGAAATGACAAAAAGCTTAGCTGTCAAGAGCTAAAAAAAGACTTAACTGGTACTTATCATTGTTTTAATCGACAAAATAAATCCATAGATAAGTAAAGGATTTAAAGCTGCCTAGTCTAGTTGGCAAGAAGATCTCTACGAGATAAAACAAGAACTTTACTTTAAATCTAATTGGCGAGAATTGTGGATCACACCAAGATCAAGAAAGCCAAGAAATGGTGAAATCATGTCTATATAAGAGACAAGATTATTCAATGTGAATAAGGGGAGTGACAAGAGAATAGATACCGAAGAGATTCTGAAGAAGAAGAAAGTCATCATTCAGACCTAATCAATCAAGTTAAGAAAAGAGCTAAATTTTGCAGACACTGAAGAATAGTGATAAAGCATCACAGAGAAGAATAGTGTGGAGCAAAGGTATTGAATCGATAACATTGATCAGAAAGGTAATGCACTTACAATAGATCTAAAAATCTGCAATTCTAGTTGTATATATGAAAAAATCAATTTATTGTTTTAATTTAACCATTGAAGCATCAAGTCTCTTAACCGAGCAGGACTTAAAAATATTTTCTAATTGAGATACATCCCAAGGAGTATCAAAAATTTTGATCATACAAAGTAGCATTGGATATGCTCGATACCTATTGACAGGCCAAGTGAGTATTTGATCAAGGATGGTAGCATTAGATGTCAGATACTAAGTGAAAAACTATTCATTTAAATCCTCTAACAAGGTTAGACCTAATAGTGTGTCTGTAACCTTTAACAGGGTTGGCTCTTCACCGAGCTCACTTCAAACGAGTGAAAATTTGGGTTACCGGTCCCAGTGGTTTTTCTCTTAACAGGTTTTCCACGTTAAAAATCCATGTGTCATGTGTTTATGAGTCATTACTTTATTGTTTTGCATTTCACATAAGTAAATCTGTATTGATCGGTATACACTAGTTATTTACTGTATTTTGGTAAATAGAAAGACTGCTTATCGATAAACATATAGTAGAAGGTTTTACAAAGCATTCTGACAAGTAGTTATTTGATATAAGTACTTGGAGGCATTCATCTTATAGGACTAAAGACAACTAGAGGTATAATTTTGTGGAACTAAGTTTTAAGGGTTGATTTAAGGATTAATTTTTGAGGCCACTGATTCACCCCCCCCCCTTAGTTATTACTAATAGATATGATATATAAGAGTTAGTGAAAACTACATATCATTATTGGTTGCTAATATCTAACAATTATGATAGTAAAATCCCTTAATCGGGTAACCTAACAGGTCTATTGTAAATCCTTTAACAGGATGTCATTCTAAAAAGAGTGTCTAAAATCCTCTAATTAGGTTAATACTAATAGGGTATAAGACTTCAATAGGTCTCTAGGTAAATCCCATAGCTGGGTAGCATTTAACAGTGCTTTTGTAACCCTTAATCAGACAAGCTCTTTATTGGGTGTATTTTCGAAGAGTACAACTATTTGTGGGCATTGATCTCACACCGTGTTTTTTTCCTAATCAATTTTCCATGAGATAAATACTTGTTTTAATGTTGTATAAATGTTTACTTTATGTTTCATGAATGTTTAATGTTATGGTAACCGATAATACTATTATAGGTTAATTAAGTTGTAATTGGTAAATCTGTTAAGAGCATATTTGAGATTGTGTTTTAAGGTTAAGTTGGTGATTATGGATTCACCCCCCCCCCCCCTCTCAATAACNTTGGTGATTATGGATTCCCCCCCCCCCCCCCTCTCAATAACCTTTCCTTTACCTACATGTTGAACTACTAAAGGTCACTAGTGCTCATACATGTGACGTTAAAGACTTTGAAATTATGGCAATGGAAGATACACTGCAAGAACTACATGTAAACTATGTTAAATTCTCTGGATTCTGTACTTATCTTAGGGAAATGTTTTTTGGTCAATAATGTGGATAAGGAAACACTCCTATAATTTGATGTGCATTTCAGGCTTACCTCAACCATACATAGCCCATTGTACATTTATGTACCTCCCATTTTAGTTTACCTATATTTGCACTTTCACTATGCCTCTTGCATAAAGAGATATTTGAAGCTTTTGGGCTTTTCAAATTAGCAAAACTTTTCACTCTTTCCTCTTATGTTCCCCCACTTAATGATATAAGTGAAATTTGTATAAATTTCTTCCACTTGCAATACAAATGCACGGTGTCTACTCCTAACACTTTTGTATTTATACGCTTGATTCAACCCTTTCTTTTGTGTGCACTATAATGTCCATGGCTATTCTCCTTATATAATCACCTACAAAACTGACATTAGTACATTATATTATTCAATACTTATGATAATTACTCTATTCTAGGTTAGTAAGGAGGGGGATTGACCCTAGGACTGCCTCTAGGTTGGGCTTCACAAAATTCCCAATTCGTCTTGAGGGATATAAGACCCAATCTAAGCAATTTGGGATATTGGTCGTCTTTCCATAGAGCACTGCTCCTAGGTTCTCTTGGATACGGACACCGTTATCCAATCCTACATATATGCATATGACTGGCTATCAATATATATACTGCCTATACGAGATTATAAGAATCTCAAATTGGCAACAAGGCTATACCAACCTCGAATTGCCATTGGCAACAGGACTATAACAATTTTGAATTGCCACTTCATCTCATTAGGGCAACAGGGATATACCAACCTTGAATTTCCATTGACAGTGGGGCTATACCAACCTCGAATTGCCACTTCATCTCATTAGGGCAATAGGGCTATATCAACCTCAAATTGCCACTGTTTAGGAATCCCATCTCTAACGGATATAAAATTAATTCTATATGGTATCCACTATCATCATTGTCGAAATCCCATCTCTAATGAATGTTCAATTCATTCTTTATGGTATCCACTATCATCATAGTCAGAATCCCATCTCTAATGACTATACAATTCATTCTATATGGTATTCAATGTTATAGATGCATAACATAAGTACATAAATCGATTTAAAGTTCATAATGAGAATTTCATATTTATACAAGAATGCATTGATTTAAGAATTCACATAAAAGATATCGACATATTCCAAATTATATATATATATATATATATATATATATATATATATATATATT
>MU223918.1:361210-371742 GCA_018584345.1 Thuja plicata | reverse complement strand
AGATTCCTCCTTAAGAGGAAATAGCACAAGTGGCACACACATTATGAATGTGGCTCACATGCACATGGGAGTTACATTCAACTCCTTCCTTCTCATCTCTACATAAGAGATGCTTCTTTTCTCTTTTTTCATTCACTCGCAACACTTAGTTTCTCTTTCTCATTCTCTTGAAGTATTGTATGAGCATTTTGCTCTCACTCTCTTTCTCTCTCTCTCTTAGGATTTTTGGCCCATTCATAATAATATTACGGGGGTTTTTTTACGCTTTTCCCCCTTCAAAAACATTGTCTCATATTGTATGGTGAATGCTTCTAGACTTGGTTAATTCATGGTATGCATTTCCTCACACTTTGCTCATTAGATTAAACAAGATATTTTTTTGCTCTTCCTTATCATTTCTTACACTATGTCTCACTCCTTGACAGAAAATGCATTAAAGCTTATCAACAATGACAACTTAGATGTACATACGATTCTTTGAGTTTTTGCCATTAAACCATTTGGGCAAGGAAATGGATTGACTATCAAATAAAAGTTAGATCTCTCTCATGGTCTCCATTTGTAAAAATCTACCTTGCCAAGCAAGTTTAACGACCTTATAACAACAGAGACAATCCAAAAGGGCTCTATTGTACAACTCGTATGTTTTATTATTCCAACCATTTGTAACTCACAATGAGCCTATAGCTACTACGTCTTTATTACAATACACCACTTCCATTTCCTTGTGCGCTTAGAACTCAATACTAATTGCACAATTTTATTGAATTCTATAGGTGGATTGCAGTATCCAGCTTAGAGGTTTTATACAGAGATCATGACATCATTGGTGACCCCACCTTCTTCTTTAAAGAACTAGAGATACTTGTACAATAACATGTAGGAACTTCATCTGTCACATGTAAACATTTAGGAGATCTTGTTACATCTAAACAACTGAATCCTTCAAAATTGATGTTTGGCTTGCATGCCTATCTGTGAAAAAAACCTCCCCCCACTACCATTACTCCTATCAGAAGTTTGAATCCATTTCAAACACAGTGGATGATACAAGGTTGTGTGACTATGAAGAAAGAAATCTACCACATCAACAACATGAACGAAGATGGGCACATGTTTAGTTTTGATATGGTTGATAGTGAGAGAACTGAAGTTTGCGTCACTTGCTTCAATGAAATTACGGACCTCCATTTTCAACATGTTCAAACTGGGAGTGTATATACATTATCTCATGGTACCGTGAAAAATGCATATACGTTGTATAACAAGCTTAATAGTGAGATAGAAATCACTTTAACATATGATTCAAGGCTTGTGCTTTGTGATGACGACCTCTTAATTCCTAAAATTCGATTCTCTTTCACACCCATTAGAGATATCCTGACTCAGCATACCAATTCTTCTATTGATTTGGTTGGAATTTTTATATGTGTAGATCCTTCCTCAACAATAAAAAGAAATAAATGATACAATTGAGGTCCTTAGGAGGAGTCTCAAACTGATAGATATGTCTACCTCCACTATAAATGTTACTTTGTGGGGTCAAGCAACTAAAAAGGAAGGCACACAACTACATGAGATGTATCATCTATAACAGGGTATTATGCTTGCGATAAAAAAATGGTCGAGTTGGAGAGTATATTGGTAAGGTGGTGAGTACACTAAGAACTTCCAAGTTGTTTGTCAACCCTATGATTGAAGACACAAAACAACTACAATCTTGGTTTGAATAGAATGGAAATGATCTTCTCATGCCAACAATAGACCTTCTGGATGCACCTCTACTTTTAACACGAAAGACAATCTCCAGTATCGTACAAGAGCCTTCTGATTTACCAAAGCCCCTACAATGCATTGCTAAAGAAACCTTGGTTTACATCCAAAATTTGTTATCCAGCTTATCCCACGGAGATTGAGGGAAAATTGTGTAAAAAAAGAGTCGAAGAGAACAATGAAGGAAATTGGTTTTGTTAAAAGTGTGTAGCTACTTTTCTAGATTTTAATTATAGATATGTTCTTCAAGTCAAGCTTGAAGATCACACCAGTTCTTTATGAGCGACTGGTTTTGATGAAGCTGCAACTAAACTCGTTGGCATGCCTACAAAAGAATTACATATGCTACAATTCAATCATGACACAGAGGAAAGTGCTGAGAAGGTTATTAAACATCTACAATACAACCTATTTTTCTTCACCCTATCAAACCAAATGGAAACATATAAAAATGAAGCACAGTTGAAAACAACAATTGTAAAAGTTGATAGACTTGATTTCATATATGAAATCAACTCTTTGTTACATGAAATTCCTACGCTCTTCCTTTATAGCACAAAATTTAACACCTGAGGAATAGTACTTGTTTTTTATTGGATCTTTGTAATTATTCCTTATTTTCTACTTTGTATTGACTTCTATCTATGTATCATCTTTTTATGTACAGGGTTCCAAGACCCCTTCAAAACTTGTTTCATACACTGCCTATAAATAATACTTGAATTTATGGTTGACATATGAAATCTAAAAGGTACACTACTCATGCTATGGAATGTGTTGTGAACGAGTTTGTTTTGGTTTGTCTATATTTTCTATTCCACACACTATGAGTTTCTCCTTGTGTTATAACTTGAGGGGAAAATGAATGATGTGGCTTACTTGAGGCCTTTGATAATCATGCTCTCATGCACATTCTATTCTATTGTCAACAACTTAGATTTCAACTACAACCTACAACCTAAAAAAATAGAGAAGTGAACTTTACTGAAAAAGAGTACCAACAAAACAATTTACTATTTCTATTTAAGCAATGCTAGAAATTTATATCTAATTTTTATGCTAATGTTGGTATTTTTATACTTTTATAATATTTCAATGTGGTGACATAGTGACCATATGTTTTCCCTCGTCTTTGCAATCTAGAAGATGCACTCAAATGTACAAGATGTTGAAAGAAATGTAAACCAAAATAGGCCCATTGATCTTCAATCACGTGAAAGAAGTCGCCTATATTATGCTCCCCATAGAGAAGAAATAAGTGTGCATCGTGCCATCCAACACGCAAATCGCCCACGCCAACCACCAAGTTAACCACCCCATGCACACTTGCAAGCTTCTACAGATGCCTAGGGTTGATTTCCATGTATGCCCACTGAAACACATCTTCTTGTACAAAACCCTCAAAATCCACTTTCAAATCATCAAGTTTTAGGAAGCCCATTGGTCCAAAGTAGCCGCACTCAACTGCAATCTCGTAAACGAATCTACTTGTATTATGACCGCCATAGAGAAGAACTAAGTGCACATCATCCCATCACACACATGCAACATCCCAACCAAACACTGATCCACCCATTCCCTCCCTGATTGCAAGCCTCTACAAGCTCTCAAAATGAATGACCCTCTACACCCATTGAAAGACATATTCCTAAAGAGAGGCCTCACCATCCACTTTCACTTCCTAACATGGATGATAATTTATCCTCTAACTTTTTGGTGGCAACTAAGACATTTAGAACTAGACTAAATGTTGCGTCAAAGTTGCACACATGTAGCATGTGTAACGAGCATTACCATGGTATGTATGTTCACTCCACAGACACCAGTCTCACTTGTAGGAGATGCATTACTGAGAGAGGAATACATCACCTCTCTATAGGCAACAATATGGACCCACTTGAACAACCAAATGTTTTGAGGGTCATTGTACAATTAGAAGAGATGCCCATTGCATGTGTTAATCCAATTTTACAAGTCACTCATACCCATGGTGGATAATACAAATACAGTGGTCACACAATTAGTTTCCCCAAGATATAAAAACAATTGCAACCTCTTTGCCTTGTACGATTCAAGAATTGGATGTATTGATAATTCACATACTTAATACACATGGGAAGGCTTATGATTGCTATGTTAGTAGAATCCATGTTCTAAACGCACTAACATACAAAATAAAATATGACCCTTACTACAAGGATGTTGAAATCAATAATTCTACATTGTCGCTACTGCCTCATTCTACTGCCAACATCTCAGGAATGCTTCATACACTTCATAGTGACACTGATGACCCAACATCAATAGATATTGAGTCTGGTAGCATATATAGTGAACTAGAAAGTGACACAAAATATTCTACATCATTTATGGTAAGACTACCAAAGAAACATTGTGAGTTACAAATCATTAAAGAGTCTTTGCACCTGGAAAATGAAAGTGACACCATTCTCGATTGACCACACATAAATTCAACACCCATTAATGAGTACACTACAGAGGGATTATTTGACATGGCATTTCCCACTCATTTCCCAAATGGAAATGCACAACCCATGCAACCTCGAGCAAGAGAAGTGCACCTTGATGAATATGTACTGCACCTTATGCGATTTCATGATAACAGATTCAACCAACACCCACACTTTAAATACTTCCTTCTAAACCTTATGATGCGTCACCATAGCCAATCTCTTGCAGTAGTCTTCATTAAATAAAAAGTTGAAGACAATATACCTACCACTATTGAGGAACTTCTCTCCCACTTAAACAACCTACCAGACAATCAATTGGGAGAACTTGTGAATTTTGGCTCTACCTTCTAGGAACACATGCATACTGGAACAAGTGTCACACTAATCTAACGAATATGATAACCCAAATATGTTCCCCAACATTGTTCTTCACATTAAGTGTAGCTGACACAAAGTGGTCTGATCTCCATATTGTCCTTTCACCAAATGATACATTTTCATTCCTCTTTTATAAATAACACACAAATAATGTGATTAGAAACCCTCAAACAACAACACTATACCTACATCAACAATTCACAATCTTCTGAGAAGAGGTCATCGAGAAACTCACGGGGGCAATTAACTACTGGTACTACTATGAATGGAAAAATTGAGGTTCCACACACATCCATGGTTTCATTTAGACTAAAAATGCACCAAACATGGATACACTAGACTGGGAAAACCCTTATGAAGTAAATAGTGTAAAATAATTCTTCAACAAATACATCACTGCTTGGAACCCTCGCTCTAAATTTGAAATTGGAAATATGCTACACAAAACTCCAACTGATGATCTGTGCCTCCTCAAAACAAATGAAATTTTTGCTACCGATACTTCCATTGATTTTGAAGAGTTTGTAAACCGTGTGCAAAGACGCACCAAATGTACTGAGAGGACTTGCCTACACAAGAAAGGAAAACATGTAGAGTGTAGATATAAAGCTCCTTGGACAGAATGCGAAGAATCAAAATTACTATGCGATGAAGCTGGTCACAAATCCTATGAACCTTCAAGAAATGATGATAGACTGAACATCCATAACCCATATATGCTCTCCATATGGAGGGCTAATATTGATTCCCAACCTATCACCTCACGACATCCTGTTCTCAGATACATTGCCAAGTATGCATCGAAAGCTAAAAAAAATCAGAGAGTTGTGTCAATATGCTCTCAAGTATTTTCTCTTTTGCGCACCAACAAGATCACGCCATCAAAGCATACTAGAAGTTCATGGTGTATCTCATTGCACAGAGAGATATAAGTGCACAAGAAACATGTCATATGTTACAAAAACTACCTCTCGTGATTTGCAATTGCCAATTCGTATCACTAAACGTAGGTAAAAAAGTGCTCCACTACCTCGAACAAACAATTGATGGAAGTGAGATACAATCTACCTACATACAACCCTACTTGCATTGTCCAGAACACTTAGAACTAGTTACGATCATAGAATCAACAAGATCTTACATGTATGTTGCCAATCGCAAAGGATGCAAATGACGTTATAGAAAGGAAAAAGAAATAGTCCAAGTATTTCCAAGCTTTTATACCATCCAAAAGAAGACTTTGACAATTTTGAGGCCTTCTATTGGAGCGAGATACTTCTTTACAAACATTTTTTAGCAATAGACAAAGATATCTAGGCCTAACCAAATAAGAGATCATTAGTAATTGGAAGCACATGAATAAAAAAAACTGTGGCATGTTGATCGCACATATCCAAATGAAGATGTCTTGGAAGAAGAAAATAAGAGTGATAGAGAAATGGGTACACAAGCCCCTATACAATTGAATGTGTGGGAACTACTGTCTCAAATGGGGCTTGCTAATAGTATCAACTTGAATGAGCTTGACATGTTGGAAAAGTGTGATTTTGACATCAATCACATTTGGGATGGGCACAACGTTCCTTCACAACTACATGAAACAAAAATTCAATTTGTTCATAGGAATAAAATGTCTCAACAAGATATTCACCCCCCACAAATTTGTACAACCAAAATTATAGGTTGTCGCCTCACCAACAACTAGCACTTTCTCTCATTACAGACCACTCCATAGCTAATTTATCAATTGAATCTTTGTACATGGTCATACAAGGAACAAATGGAACTAGAAAATTATATCTAATTAGTTGCATAAGAAATGCACTACAAAACTGCAGACCACATGGAATTAATCCACTACTGGTTCTTGCACCAACATGAATTGCAATATTTAATATTTGCACATCAACCATACATGCAACCCTCAAGATCCAAATTAGAGAAATGAAACCACTACAAGGCCAAACATCGACAACATTCTCATCGATGAGATGAGTTTCATAGGCCCAAAACTACTATTGAAAATTGATAGCAGGCTACGAGAAGCAATACCCCACTAGCAACACATTTCCTTTGGGGGTGTCTCTATAATTCTAGTTGGAGACCTCGCCCAACTTCCACCTGTAGTGGAGAAACCTATCTATGCATCACACACAATTGCAAGAAATCTATGACACAAATTTAAAATAGTTGTAACATTGCAGACAATTTTTAGACAGGGTGATGATGGTCCAATTCAGATACAATTCTGCCAAGCATTACAAAACACGCGCAACACAGACCCAACAAAGCATGATTGGAAGTTGCTAATGACTCGCACAAACAAACACCTAATACCAGTTGAGCAAGCAGAGTTCGACCAAGAAATACATTTATTTGCTACAAATAAACTTGTAGCACTAGACAACAAAAAAATGCTAAAACAACTAAATGTTCCTATTGCACTCTGTGTTGCACTCAATACACAATGTAAATACGATGAATCTGATAATGATGACCAACTTTCCCAAGAAATCCTTTTATGTAGATTTCAACATGTCATGCTTACACCAAACCTATGGATAAAAGCTAGTCTTTTCAATGGATATTGATGAGGCCAAATTATTGTTTTTATTTTGTATAATTTTAAATACTCTATTCTAATTTCTGTCAAGACATTTGTGAACCTAGCCATTTAAAACTTGTGATAAAGTCCAGTTAGAATCGATAAACCATGGGTAGATATTTGTGACATATTTTGCCAATATTATACATATAGTGCAGTATTTCATATAACCATCAAAATATATGCTCTAATATCTGGATTTAATTTGATTAAGCTTGTTGCATGAATATTTATGCATCACAACTAACTTGTCAGGGAAGGAAGTGACTGGAGAGTGGTCGACAGCATTCAAGGAAGACTGTTGAGAACCAGCTACGGCGGAGTGATCATCACAGCACTAGGAGACACAGTTGCTACAATGGAGGAGCCACTATTCCAGGATGCGAGAATGTAGTGTTGCTATATTCCCTCTGCATTTTATTATGTTGAACTGGTTGCCCAAATTTTATTACCCACACTGCGGGCTATTACGTTTCCATCTTCTTCTCCGGCATGTTTTCAGCAAGATAGTTTCTTTTATGTTTTGTAATAAGCGTTCGATCCTCTATTTATAGGGATTAGACCGATAGTTTGTAGTTAGAGAGAAAAAGAGAGAGAGTTAGAGAGAAAAAGTTTTTGGAAGAAAACTGTTATATCTTACAAGAAGTTATTTTAAGTTTCATGTATTGTTTTTATGTAATGAGTTTTTGAAATACAATGAACTGATTCTTGGTTTACGTTTAGTGTTAGTAAATTAGCAGAAACCAACCAAGGGGGCCCACTTGGGAGGTGGAATAGATTAGAGTAGAGTAGATTTACTTCCAGCATTTCTAGTATTTCATATAGAAGTTACAGTTTCTTCCTGCAGCATTGTACTTTGTGAATGTTCCTGCAGCATCTGCAAGAATAGTTATAATGGATGTTCTGGGTTGAAAGTATAGGTTTAAGTAGAGTTTGCAATTTCTAGCATTCATTTCAGTAAGGAGATAAGTTTATTCTTTTCCTGCAGCACTAGTGTAGGTTTCTTTTATGCATTTCTTACCTTCCTGCAACATAAGCATAATGACTCTTTAAGGAACCTAGTGCACATACTATGCCAACCATTTCAAGTATACATCCCTGGGTTGACAAGTTAAATGCACCTCATAGTGGGAGAAGTAGTCCTTAGATTGAATAAACTATTCCTAAGAAAGGCCTTGAGCATGATTATTCCACACCTATTGTGAGGCGGTTCATTTTTGGCGCTGTTGCCGGGGATGGTGTCAAGCTAGGAACATTTTTGAGTCATTTTTTCATTCCTAGTTAGTTTTTAGATTTGTATTCCTAAAAATTGCTTCACAAACATGAAGAATTCAATTGCATGTATCAAAGAGAAAGGCGACGAGATGAATATGACAAATTTCTCCCAGAAGAGTCTGCTAATTTAAACAAGGAAGTTGAAGAAGTTGAGTTACCCTTTGAGGATGCAAGTCCCGACTTTCCTGCAGCATCTTCCTCCAGAGCAGAACTATTTGATATAAGTGGTCTTCAACCTTTTGCTGAAGTCTTGGCCAACTTTCTAGATAATTCCGGCCCAAATCCACCTGTTGTTAACAATCCCATAGCTAATGCTCCTTTCCAGCGGCAACCCCATAATCAAATACCCCTAGTAATGGCACAACCTACTTTCCCATTTCCTCTCCCGAGAAACAATGCTAATCTCAAAAATATACCTACAGCTACTCTTCCAAAGTTTTACGGTCTTATAACGGAGGATCCTGACACTTTCTTGTTTGAGTTTGACATACTCTGTCAAAGCTTTGACTATAATACCGATGCCCATAAGCTCAAGTTATTTCCTGCAACACTGAAAGAGGCAGCCTTACGATGGTTCATGGGCTTAGAAGCCAATGCAGCAAGTACCTGGGATGAGATGCAGACATTGTTTCTATAGAAATACAAAGATTATTACAAGGGGAGTGACCCAAAATGAGATGATATCTTTAGGATGTTGCAAAAGGAGGATGAAACATTGGAGGACTATGTTTCACATTTCTTATACACAATGCAGAACAACCCCCAGCATGTACTGGTAGAGGATTCGCAGAAACTAATCTTCTTAAGAGGGGTAAACGATAATTGTCTGGAAGCATTAGACTTGATGGCTGGTGGAGGCATATCCCAATCCTCTTGGGATGACCTCAAGAAAATCTGTCTCAACTACTCAAGGTCAACTATGAAGAAAGGCAGAGGATACCGGTCCACAGTCACAAAAGGGATTAGTTCGGGTGTTTCAAAGCTGGAGATATCTAATTTGCTCACGAATTTTAAGCAAGACATCATAAATGATGTAGCTACACATCTTGACACCATGACTGCCAAGAAGAAGCATGCAGAGGCTAAATCACAATTGGTTGAGTATTGTCCACACTGCCGCAAACAAAAGAAAGACTGCGGATGTAAGCTAGTAGCAAACTTGGAAAATCAACATTTTCCAACTGACTACATGAATATAGATGGAGACAATGATCAAGTGTTCTTCATTGCTCAACATCGACCATGGGATTCACGACAAGGTATGCCACAAGATCCTCTACAATTTTCAAATTCTAACAATAATCAGTGGCAAAACCAAAGTTATCAGAACACTTCTCAGTACTCTCAACCCCAGTGGCAAAACTAGAAAAATAACCAGTGGCCTAACCAACAAAACAACCAATGGTAAAACTAGAAAAATAACCAGTGGCCTAACTAGCAAAATAACCAGTGGCCTAACAAGCAAAAAAACCAGTGGCAAAACCAGCAAAATAACTAGTGGCCTAATCAGCAGAATCAATGGCAACCACCGTAAGGAAATTGGCAGCAAAATAATCAATGGAGGGGGCCTCCACAATGGCCTAACCAAAATTCTGGCTATCCATAATTAACACCTCTAGTGCAACCACCTGCAATAATGCCACCTCCTGCAACAACTAATGCTAATCCAAAGCCAACCCAACTGCCTGCTCAACCTCAGCCAAATCCAAACAACAAAAAGCAGCAGCAGCAAACGTACACTACTGACACTCAACAGTGCCCTACCTATTCACTAGAGATAGCTGATATCCATTTGAGGTCCGGTACCACTCTGCCTACAACTGAATATCCTATTATCATGGAAGTTGCAGATACCCCTGCATCACTACTTCCAGAAGCCACACTGCCAAATACCAACCAACCAACTGATATACCCAGCAGAACCATTGTCCACACTCCAATAAATCCACCCTTTCCACATAGGCTAAACAAAGAAAAACCTATATCCCAAGAGGAAGAAACATTTGATATTATTGAGCAGCTAAAAA
>MU223918.1:297946-321784 GCA_018584345.1 Thuja plicata | reverse complement strand
GAACAATGCATTCATTTGAAAATCAGAAAATAAAATAAAAAAACAGTGAGAAACCCTACCTTTTGCTTGAAAAATCTTTTGAACAAGGTGAAGAATCTTCCTCCTCCTCTTCTTCTTGCTCCTTGTCGCTCCTCTTTGGCTTGCAATCACTCTTTTCACTCTTACAAACACTCTTTTATGAGCTCTTCACTCTTCTTCTTGTTGCTGTTGCAAACACAAAAAAACCATAAAATGAATGCAAATGAAGCCCTATTTAGTTTTCTATCATTTTAGCACAAGAAGTGGGCCCCACATTCCCTAGGGTTAAAAAACAACACACTTAGCAATTAAATAATGTTGTGTTTTTTTTTTAAAATTGCTTTTTTTATGTGCTTTGACGGGGGACGCCCGTACGTCCCCTTTTGGGGTCGAGGGACGTCTGGAAGTTCCTATTCCCAAAAGTGGGACGTCTGGAAGTTCCCGTTCCCAAAAGGGGGACGTGGGGATGTCCCCGCGTCCCCGATGATTGGTGGCTGATTGGTGGCGCCGCTGGGAACGCGGGAACAGCGTCCCCCCGTCCCGGGTGCGTCTTCGTCCCGGGTGCGTTGGGGATTTGGGGGGGGACGCGTCCCTGTGTTACTCTGGTTTTTATTAATTTTTACAGACTGATAATACAAATAGGTACATCAATAACAATTGGTCTCTCAGATCAATAATAGTCAGATTTATCAATCAGGAGCAAACCGAATATTGATCAATGAATGCAATGCTGAAGTATTAATATTCTGATATGGTCAGCACAGTAGTAAAATCTTTATTCTTATTCTGAGTACTGAGAGTACAATGACACACACACACACACACACACAGATATGCATCCAAAACCGCTAAATAAAATTTCACACATCCGTGCACCCGATTCTCGCATCTGCATCCGAATCCGAATCTCCACCCGAATCAGCAACTTAGAATTTAACTATTAGAACTAGTAAATAGTAAGGGCAATAGAGATAGAATTTAATCAATGCTATTGCTGGCTGATTGTAAGTCTGGAAACATAGGATCCTGCCTTATTGAACAACCATTTTGCCCTGTCCTTTGCCAATATTTCCTGTGCTATTATCTTCCATTCATTCATTCAGAAAAAGGTAGGGTACCACGATTCCAAAATGTTGGATAAGAATTTGGAACACACGCAACATAAATACATCAAATTGCAAGCATAAATTGTGTGCATTGTGTTAGCTCTTTTTCATCTAGAATCACTATATAGCTTATCAAGCTTGACTCTCAGATTTCCCAATTCTTGATTCATATAGGGAAAAGGCTAATTAACAAGGATATGATCCTTCTACACTTTAAGCTCCACAAACTCAGGCGGGTGTACCTTCAATAAGTTATTGCTTTTCTGTAAGCTTTTAGTGGTGGATATGGGGTCATACTGATTTGCCTCTTACTTTTTACTGTATTAATAAAATCTCGTACAGATAACCATAATCAATCTAATACAGAGCTTTATAAGCAATACTATAAACATAACAATGACAAATAACAGTGATATAAGGATTCTCATCCTTCTTTTTAGAGTTCTTTGACTCAGGAAGGCTAACCTAGGTGATTCTCTCTTTAAGGAATCAACAAGTTAAATTGTATCCTTCAATACAATTACTTAAGCATGAATATTCTTTAGAACATAAAAGTAAATGATTTGTTTATATTAATGTTGATGATGAATAACTGTTTGTCAAACCCTAGACCAGTGCCTTAATCTTGGGCAAAGAGTCAAATGAAACACAAATCCATAGCGAACTAATTAATTGAAATGCACAAGAAGTTTAGATAGAGTGCCTTACAAACTACCTCTTCATTCCTATACCCCTGTATCAAATCCTTACAAATATGTTTAACTCTCTGGGATCACTCACAAGAGATACTCTCTCCTTGAAAGAAACTTATAAGCAACTGCATAGTTACCTTATAACTAGTATGTTTAAAATGCCTTACAAGCTAAACATACAAGAGCATAAACATAAATATAAAGAGACAACAAAGTTGTAGAACAGGAAACTCTGTATTTTATTAATATGATGTTGCTTCAATACATTCAACGACTAAAAACTTAAAAACTTAGACAAAATGAGAAGTCTGCCTCACAGTAATATATTTCACCATGCTTACAATTATGTTCTCTCTTGCTATATATAGAGTCTTAGCCATCTTGGAATCCTTAAAGACTAAGGATGCAACAAGTTTGGGATGGGTTAGACCTAACCCTAAAAGATACTAGAAGACAAAATACAATAAGACCTTCAAGCGGTGGAAAGACAAAATAGGAAGACAATCAGATTTCATCCTTAAATCTTTGATAGCTGGCACCTTTGTCTGTAGATATTCTGGATAGCCTCAAATAGTTGTTGCGAGATCTAGTGACTGCTAATACAAGCTAACTTACATTAGTCTTATTGATGACTAACCTCCCTGTGCTCATAGACCAGGTGCCAGGTGTCTCTTCATTCCTCGTCCAATATATCTAAGTCAACTATTGCAGGCTTCTTTTTCTTGGGCTTGGTGAGAACATCCCATGCTGCAACCTCTGCCTCTGCAGGCCAATTAAAGCTTTGAATGCTTTGTAATTGTGCCTTTTGTCTTTCCCATCTGGCATTTGTAATGCTCTTGACATCTGTAACAAACTTATTAAAGTTTGTTTCGGCTTTGAAGGCCTCATCTAAGGTCTTATTAAACCTTTCCATATCCAATTTACCACTGTCTGATATAAATGCCTCTTTATTAGGCAGTAAGGTATCAAATTCACCTCTCCATACTTCTACTGCCTTAATCTCATCATCTTCTCCTTTTATTGGAGGAATAAATTTATTATATCCTGAGCCAAACATGTTGACCCTAGCCTCAATCTGATTTGCCTTGCCCTTGAAGAAAGACAAGGTAACCCCAATATGCTCAATTTCCTTGCCCCATTTGTGTCACAATCTCAGGGAGATCTGCCCTAAGTGGCTGTAGGGCTGCTAACCTTTCAAACAAAGCCGTCCTTACTGACCAGGTTCCAAAATAAGGATTTAAAATTGAAACATAATTATTTACCTCTATTTGCAGGCCAGGCAACTTGTTGTAAGCAATGTATAATAAATCAACTTTGTTTTTCAGGACATTGATCCTATGTTGCAAGATATTTCCCAAGGCTTCCAAAGCCTCTTTATTCTAATCTTTGTCCTTCTGCTCTGTTTCCTTTGAAATATCCCCTGCATCCTCAGTTTGTACTAGTGCATCCACAACTTGCTTAGGTGAAGCATGAATAGTCTCAGGGATTTCTTGTAATTTCAAATTTAATTCTGCCACCAGCTTCTCTAATGCATTGATCTTTATCAAGCATAGTTCTCTATCCTTCACTACAACACTTGCTTCATCAAACAATTTTTGATATCTCTTTGACATCTGCTCAACTTTAGCTTCATTTAGATGAGCAAAATGAGTAAGGGCCTGTGATATTTCCAAATCTCCAGTGTTAAGGATAGACCATATGATCTTATCCCCATCTATTTTTTCTTGTACATTAATAAGTGATGGCTTCTGTGTCTTGGGAGCCAGAGCCCACATGGCTAAAGTTTTGGATTGTGGATTATATCCACATCCCCTAATCATTTCTCCCACCTGTGTCTCTGAAGACAATTTTATATCAGACTGGCTTCTTATCTGGTCAATGATAAATTCTGATGCGAGATCCCAGCCAGGCATAAGTAGCATCCCACTAGACTTAACCAACTGTCTAGCTTCGATCGTGTCATCTTTTCTAATTCAGGGTCATAAGCCTGCAAAGCTTGCAAGCCTACATTTGGCACTTGGTCACTCCCTGTCATCTCAGCTGTGATTCTACTTCTTGCTGCTTCTTCCAGATCAAAAAGTTTTTAAACTCTTCTGTTTTGATGAACTCATCATCACTCAAAAAGTTTTCTTGCTGCAGCTCTCTCTCATCCCGACACAGTAAAAGAGGTATTTCAACATCTTCTTCTACATCTTCTCTTTTCTTCTTTCCTTCCCTTATTAATTTCCTGAGCTGATGGTCATAAGCCCTGTTTCCAGTGATTAAAGAACCCACCTTATCCTTTTTCTTCTTCCGTGTCTTAACATCAGAAGGCTCCCCTGTTTCCAATTTCTGTTTCTTTTTGGGAGGTTCACCAGTCACCTCAGCCTCATGTTCTTGAGTTAAATCCATTGGAGGAGGGCTATGCATTGAATAGCTGCTGTCACTATACTCTGAGGAAGAGTGCTTGTTAGGACCTCTTACCTTATCTTCTATTAGTTCCTCAAGCTAGTTACACAATGTGCCCATAAGATTCCATCATCTTATCAAGTCTTTGCAAGTAAGGTACATCTGGGAAGTACCTCGCAAAAGGGATCCCTTTCTTCTTGAGTTGTTGTTCCAGATCCATTAGCTCTTGGAACTTATCTGCCCTTCTTGCAACTTCATCATCTTATAAGATGTTCCTTATAAGGTCCTCCTCTACATAATGCTCATGTTCTTTGGTATTTGGAATGGTTGGTGTCAAGAGTTTCTTTGCACTGAATATGAAACCCTCTGTGTCAACATACATGTACAAGGCTACATTCATTCTGAAATGACCCAACCATATGTTTACTGATTCCAATGCCCTCTTGCCAATTGTACTGTCGAGTTGTAAAGGTACTTTTTCTATGTGAAGCCAAATGCTCCTTATCAGTCAACATTAGTTGCAAGATGAACTCCATAACAACTATCCTTGGTGGTACACGATATGGAAGTATATGTGGTGGCTGGGAGCAACCATAAACCCTTATTAAAGTAAAACCTTTATTATAGTAGAAATCTCCCCAGTTGTGGTCTCCTGTCCACTTGTCCACAAACTGACAAGGCCTGAGAAGCTGCAATACCTTGATTGGTAATCTCGTCATGTTTACTCCTAAACAACTTAGAATTAGATACATCATCCAATTCTAGAATGCACAGAATTCATTTTCCCTTGATGTATAATTCCAAACCCTTAGCCAGAGTTGTATAGGGTTGGATTGGCCTTGGTAGAATCTCCTAGGGCTCAAATTTTGCAAGTCCATGATATTGAAATTATAAAACAAAATCAAATGCATCAATAAAGAATATTGCAAGAATTTAGGGCTAGGTTCCTTTTTCTGAATGTCTACGAACCCTTGATGCATTCAGTCAATCACATACTGGATATAGTCATAATCTGTGCTAACATGTGGACTCTGAAGATCCAAAACAATTATCAGAATATCTGAAGATATCCTGTCACTACTCCCATCAACTCCTAAAACTCTACACAGTCAATAGGAAATATATTTCATATAAAAAGCTAAATCCTTATAGAAATAGGGTCCAGTGGAATTTGGTATGGCCGCTATATAATTTCTGGTATTTTCAGGCACATGACCTTGAATCAACTTAGCCACAATGGTAGCTTCCCTAACATACCTAGCTGCTAATGCTTTTAGGTCCATCTTAGTAGTGCAGGGGTTGTAAATGTTGAAAGCTTTCATAAAAGATGCCCTATCTAGAGTAACTAGGGCTGTTCCATCATTCTTCTTGATGGTCTTAGAGATGGTATCATATCTACTAGCTAACTCAAGCAACAAATCTACATCTACAAAGACGTCTGGTACTATCAATTTGGCTAACCCTGATGTCCATGGGTTTGAAACAGAAACAAGACCATCGCTATTTTTATGAAAGTAATTAAAAAGATGGTATCTAGAAGCATTAGGAGTCTTAGCATCTCTACAATATGACATATTATCACCAAGGTATTCATCATTTACCTTTTTCCCCTGATTAGTTCCTGGTAGCAGAGTCACAAATTCATCGTAGTAATTCCTCTTTCCTTTCTGATCATCTTCGACGTCTCCACTCTTTCCACTGGTTGAAGCCACACTTACTGCTCGACTCATCTTTTCTGCTATAATATGAACAATGCTGATCAAACTCTTGTTTTTTCACACTGCAACCCAAACAATTGTGTTCTTCTGAAAGCACTAACACTCATGTAATCTTTAGCTCTGTATTCTAAAACTTTGGTAAACTGAAATGAGCAATGACAATGCTTATTTATTTCTTGAGAAATCAATGCACTAGTCTATTCGATATCATGAAACTGTTATTCAGTCACTTCTGCCATTACTCTGCGTGCTTTGATATCAATTTCCTTAGCCGTGGCGCCTGAGGTTGACAAGCGATCAATTTTGAATAAACTCTATGCTTGATATAATTGGCTCTTATTATTACAGCTCAGCAGACTTCATATATGCTATCACAATCCTTTTGTTTTGATTGGCTAGCGACTGTACATCATGGCGCGAGACAAAACCCTTATAACTTTACCTTACTTTTACTCTAGTTCTCTTTTGTGACCACACGGCTGTTCTATCTCCTTGTCGCTGAGAGTTAGCCTTAACTCCAATTTTATCATGAGATTTAACGCGCACCATGCGATCTGAAATCTATCAATGGTTTAGATCTTTCATATTAACCGTGCTTTCAACTTGACTTAACCTTCTTTCTTTTAGAGATTACGCGACTGAAGAAACTCGAAGTCGCTGAACTTTCTGGCTTACCATGAGTTTAGTTAGAGATTACGCGACAATCGTTAGATCCTCTTTAAATCCGACGGTTCGCGTTAAATCTCTTATTCATTTTGTACTTAATGCATATGATCGGAGACCACGCGACTATCTTTATATCATTTTTAATTTGACGGTTTGCGTTAAATCTCCCAAGTTTTATCCCTAACTGTAGTTTGTCATGAGACTTCGCGATTGCAAGCTATCTCTAAGTCGCTAGATAAATTTCCTAACCTCAGGTTTGCTTTGAGACTTTACGCAGGCCGCAGATCTCTGGGTGACTTAAACACGTGTCAACATCTGAATCATTACCTCTAAGCCGCTAGACAATCTCTGACTTTTTGACTTCTATCAACGACTTAACACCAACCATCAGATCTTTTCTCATCTACGGTTCAGATTTTCCCGCTGGAAACTTCACTGAGCCTTGACTTAACCTTTACTAACCACAGTTCATATGGAGACTTAGCGACTAACTGAATCTCGTTGTCGCTGAATAAATCATCTAACTCAAGGTTTATTCTGAGATTAAACTCCAGCCTTTAGATCTTTCCTCAATCTGACGGTAGTCGCTGAATCTCTTGAACTTTTATTCATCTGTACTTTTATCTCGCGATTAAACGCTGGCCACAAGATCATCTTTGAATCTGACGGTAGTTGCTGAATCTCTTGAACTTTTACTTAACCCTTGTTTTCTTCAGAGATCTCGCGACTGAACAGATACAACCATGTCTTAACCTTGGTGAGTTTGTGAGACTTTGCGACTGAATAGAATTCAAAGTCGTCATATGATCTTTTAATTGAGGAGTTTATCTTGAGACTTCACGCCCACCACAAGATCAACTTGAAAATCAACTGCTCGCGTTAAATCTCTCAATCTTGATGTACTTCATGAAATCCTTCTGAGATTACGCACTTGCCCTTGATTCATTCTTCATATTACGGTCTGCGTTAAATCTCAGGAACTTTTACTAATCAACACTTTCATTTCACGATTAAACGCCAGCCACAGGACGCCAGCCACAGGATCATCTGAGCATCTACGACTATCGCTGAATCTCTTAAGATTTAACTTAACTCTTGTTTCCTTCTGAGATCTCGCGACTGAATGAAAATCAAACCAAGCTTTAACTCTGATTTGTTTGCGAGACTTCGCGATTGAAGAAACTCGAAGTCGCCGGACAATTTCTTAACTCCGGGGTTTCATTAGAGATTCTGCGTGAACCACAGGATCTGGATCTGAATCAACGTCCTGCGTTAAATCTCTAAATCCTTCAAAGCACATTCTTTTTCTTATGAGATAACGCGACCAAAGCATTGCGCTGAGTCTCAAAATAGAAAGGAATATTTGGTTAGTTTTAAGAGATCACACGACTAACTTAAAACATGAAAAAGATCACATGACTTAAGTGATTTGAAATTTTTGAAAAAGGTAATTGTAAATTAGAAGCCAATCGCGAAGAACTAGGGTTTTTGCATTGACAAGGATAAAATTGACCTAGAACCTAGGGTTTTTGCTTTGACAAGGATAAAATTGACCTAGAACCTAGGGTTTTAGATATACTATTGATTTTATCATTCGGAGATCAACATTTGCAAGGAGAATTTTATAGCACTTTGGACAGGAATTGACATTTATGCAAGAACATCATTGGGAACCCAAAATTTTTTAAAGCAAGATTTCAAAACTGGAAATACAAACAACACATCGGTCAAATTGCAAGCAACATAAAATGTGATTCCTACTCCTAAAAGTTGATGTGATTTCTCTTAAGAAGCTAAATTAATAATAAACTAAAATTAAAATTAAAATTTGAAGTTTTAATGAAGGTCAAGGGGCATGTGAACACTGAAAAGTTATGTCCATTAAAGGAAGGAGAAGGAAATATAAATGAATTGAATACATCTTATATTATCTAATTATTACTCCTGTTGAGCACGAAACTGAGGTTCAATCTGACTTAAGAACGAAACTCCTTAAGGTCTGGAAAAAGAGGATGGAATTCCTCTGAATTACATAACTGAATTAGAGGATGCAAACCCTTGATTCAAATCTAGGATGAATGTCGAGAGATTGCATGGAGGTTTCATTTTTTAAAAGACAATTAGAATTGCTGTCAATAACTATTGTTATGGTGAAAAGAGAATGGCGTTCCCGGGCTCGGGTTTTGTTGCGAGCGGTAGGGTTTCTTCCTGGGCGCTTGCTGCTGGAAATGGCGTTGTGCCTTTGCCGCCGCGTCTCAACTCTGCTGCAGTCAATGGCCGTGCGCGCGGCAGTATGCCTAAGGGTGTTCCCTGCAATCGATCCATGGAGGAAAGTCTGAAATGGCGTATGCTGCGGGCAGACTTCGGAGGGTTTAAGTCGGGTGGCTCATCCCGAGAGGCTCTCGGGTATTCTGATGGCAGAGACCGCACTGATGGGTGGAAGAAGAATAACAAGGTTCCTCAAACAAACCTCCAAGGGGTGGGACCAAAGCTTCCACAAGGTGGTTTCGAGGGTGTTCATGGCGCCATTGTGAGTAATGTGCAAGTGGGACAAAGCCCACTTCTACCTGCACCCACGGCTTGTTCTGTAGTCTTAGAAGCCGGTTTGGAAGAGGAGGTTGGTCATAACCTGTGGGTTTTTTCGGAGTTAGGTCTGATAGGTCGTTTCAGGGGGTTGTGGCCCAGTTTATGTGATCTTCACAAATGGATCTCTGAGCAATGGGAACCGATTCTTGAGGGGTGGGTGCAGATTTACCTTGCAGCTAAAGGTTTTTTTATTGTTGTTTTTGAGAAAGCCAAGGATAGGGATAATATTTTATGTGATCACCAATGGTGCTGGGAAAACAAATTTGCACTGATGTTGAAACCGTGGCACCCAGATTTCAACCCAGCTAAGGAAGTTTTTGAGAAAGTCCCATTATGGGTGAGAATCCCTAACCTGCCCCTGCATCTCTGGTTTGATTCATGCCTAGAAGCAGTTGGTGATGCATTAGGGAATTTTTTAATGGTAGATGAAGGATCATCAAATCTGCTCCATTCTACTTATGTTCGAATCCTTGTTGAAATGGATTTAGCAAAAGAACTTCCTACAGAGATAATGGTCAAAACCTCAAAGGGCAGTTGGGTTCAATCTTTGGATTATGAAGGAATTCCTTTCAGATGTAGAATATGTTTTCAGACTGGCCACATGGCGGCTATGTGTGTCAAAAGCAGAGTGGGTAAGCCGGCTTCATGGTGGAAGGATGTTTCTCCCCAGCACTATACGGTGGAGAAGAAGGTTGAGCAGCAAAAGAGTTTTGTACATGCAGTTTCCGGTGAGAGGGAGCAACAGACCCCTAAAGGGATGGTTGCTCATCCCACGAATAACAAGGAAAGTAAGGCTGGGGTAGGGTCTGACAGGAATGCACAACAACAAAATGATGTCGTCACTCCAGCTGGAAGGGAGAAAAATGCTTTTGTTGGGACTCGAGAAATGATGGATGGCCTGGTGACAGAAGTGGGACATTCCCAAAAAGAGAAGGGGTTTATGGAAGAGTTGGCCCAGAACTCCATGGCTGGCTCTGAGGATTGGCAGAATGAAGCTACTAGACTCGAAGAGGGGTGGCACACTGTGAAAGGTAGGAAGAGTCGGGTAAAGACAGGATCCTTCGATATGACTTCGTTCTCATACAAAGGGTGGCTATGGCAGCAAATCTTGACTTGGTCTGTTTATGGACATTTGTGGTGCCTTTGTTTGGGGAAGGTGGATTCCTGATTTGTATCCACCCTTGGTTCGGGCCAAGCTCAATCCCGGTCTACTTCTAATAAAATCACTATTACCGATAAAAACAAACAAACTATTGTTATGGTTTTCGACACATTTCAAAGACAATTCAATTAATTTCATTTTGCTGCAAATTGAAAGTTAACTTATTATCTACTGCTGAAGATAAATCCGAATTTTTTGAGTAGAATTCTAAATATTGTTGATGTTATAGCAGCGGGAGATATCTTTCTCTCATATTTAAACAATAAATGATAAATAAGTGAATTTAAAGGCAAGTCGGACTTGCTATAATAATAATTTTATCTTTGTATAAGGCCGTCTCAAATGAAAAGTCACCATGTTCTTAAACGAGGCTAACCCAAGTGAAAAGATGCCTTGCTTTGTATGTATACAAGGTGATGATCATTCATTTGATCATCAATTTATTCACAAAAAGAAAATCACACTTCAAGAAGGAATTCATACATGTGTAGCAGATCATTATATTGCATCAACAGATTGATATCAAGGAGAAATAATATTTGGCTGTATATTTGCATCGTGAAGAGGTGCGATCTTTGTTTGCTTCATATCGGCTTTGTGTTTGGCCCAAGCTGTAACAGATTTCTGCTCTTTTCATTCAATTATAAGAGATATTTTGGCTGGATTTTTCTCCCCCAAGGAGGGCTTTTCCAGGGTATTTGTAGTGTTCTATTGTTCATCATTTTGTATTTATGCTTATCTTCAATTCTGGTCTAAAACTTACATGGTATCAGAGCGGGTTTAAGCAAGATCAAGATCCAAGGTATTTGTAGTGTTCTATTGTTCATCATTTTGTATTTCTGCTTATCTTAATTTCTGGTCTAAAACTTACATGGTATCAGAGCGGGTTTAAGCAAGATCAAGATCATATTTGTTTAAGCAGTGAAGTCTTCTTCTCGTTTTCTCATCTAAGTCTATCTAAGCATTGAAGATGGTGAACAGACTCAAGGTTGAAGATAGGCTGAATGGTGCATCGAACTTCACCTCTTCGAAATTCAGAGTTCTTATTGAACTGGAAGAAAATGACCTTCTAGATTTCGTGAAGAATGATGTTCCCGAGCCATCCGATGAGGTTGAGAAAACTCAATGGAAGAAGAATGGATTAAGGCTGGGAAGATCTTGATATTTTTTGTGAAGCATCATCTTGTGCCAATTATATCCAAGATGAAGACAACCAAAGTCATGTTCGAGACTCTTCAAGGCTTGTATGAGATCAACAACACCAACAGAGCTCTTGCCTTAAGGCAACAACTCCACCATATAAAAATGGCTAAAGGAGATTCAATCATCTCCTTCTTCATGAAGAGTACAGAATTGAAAGATCAACTATGTGCCATTGGAGATTTAGTTGAAAATAGAGACCTGGTTATGTTGGCTTTGAATGGTCTTCCTCAATCTTCGGAGCCCTCTATCCAAAGCATTAGTGGAAGATCTAAAGTGCCCAAGTTTCTTCGTCTTAGAGCTGATTGCATTCAAGAGGAATCTAGGTTTGGCTGCAAGAGGAAATGGACAAAGCTCTCATAATGAATAAAATCATGTCCTTGCTGTTCAAACTTTTAGAGGAAAAGGAAGAGGAGAGAAGGAATTTTCAAGAGGAATAGAGACAAAAAATCAGATTCTGCTCCTGAACCAAAGAAGAAGGTGTTAAGTAATAGCTTCGATATGATTGATATATATATATACACATTATTATCATTATCGTCATATTGATCAGATTCGATATATATACATATACATACATTATTATCATTATTATCAGATTCGATATATATATATATATTATTAATAATAATATCGTTGATTTCATACTCGATATACTTTACAAAGTAAAGTGAAGCGGCTGTTATATCAACCACAATCGATGTATTGTATTATGGATAAGTTACGATACCTATCGTATGATAGTTATCGTAACACATATTAATGTGTTACGATAACTATCATACGATAGTTATCGTAGCACAGTATGAAATATGAGCAGCGTTTAACATTGGGTTATCGGGTTGTTATGATATGCCATGTCTATGTAAAGACATGGCTGTACGTGGCATAAGCCACGTACAGTCATGTCTCTACATAGACATGACTATTAAGATTTATACTTATTAAGAACTTACATATGAATTTATAATTCAGTCTACATTCAAATTAAATAATTATATTTAATATAGCATATATTAAATTCTCTCTATTAAAGATCTGCATTCCTAACAGAAGGATCTCTCTCATATTCAATGTTTTGGATTTGACAAGTATGGTCACTATGCTTGAAATTGCATAACAAGATCAAAGCAACATCATTCTACTGCAGATATTGATGATGTGTCTCCTCAAGAGGAATCTAGAGACAACTTGGGGGTTTCTATTCATCTTTGCTCTTTCAAGCAATGTTCCAACTGACAATGACACTTGGTTGATTGGCAGTGGTGCTTCACGACACATTACAGGATATCGAGAGCATCTTTCAGACTTGGTAGAAAGAGAAACCAAATTGCAAGAGATAATCGGAGATGATGATTGTTATTTTGTGAAAGGTGTTGTGACCACCTCTCTCCATCTAGATTCTGGCATCCCTCTTCATTCGAGTGATGTCTTGTTTGTATTAGGAATCAGAAGAAATTTTGTCTCAATTTCAGCATTGGAAGACAAAGGGTACCAAGTTGCTTTTTCTAAAGGGAAAATTCTTGCTTGGCCTAAGAACTCTAGTATCAAATCAGCATGTGTGATTGGTGTCTATCAAGAGAGCCTATACAAACTTTCTATTTTTCTAGTTCAAGCATTATTGCATGACTCTACTAGTTCGAGTGAGCTATTATGACATATGAGACTTTCTCACCTACACTTCAGAACTCTTCCATCTATGGAGAAGATGGTTATTGGTCTATTGAAGCTCAGTTTGGAGCACGATGACATTTGTAGAGGATGTGCACTGGGTAAGAATATTAAGGGTCCTTTTCATAGTAGCGAAAGTAGATCAAAAGGAATTTTAGATCTTGTTCATTTTGATTTATGTGGTCCAATGTCTGTGACATCCTTTAGTGGCTTTTGGTATTATGTGATTTTCATTGATGACTATTCCCAAAAGACTTGGGTTTACTTTTTGAAGTCTAAGGAGTTTGAAGAAGTACTTGATAGATTCAAAGAATTCAAGGCTCAAGTTGAAAACATGTCTGGGAAAATGATTAAGGTTTTGAGATCGGACAATGGAGGAGAATACACTTCTGGAGATTTTCGTAACTTTTGCATTGAGGCATGGATCAAGAGGGAGTTCTGTGCTCCATACAACCCCCAACAAAATGGAGTTGCAGAAAGAAAGAATAGATCTATAGTTGAGGCAGCCAAACCTATGATCCATGATCAAAATATACAAACTTTCCTTTGGGCAGAAGCTTCCAGAACTGCAATGTATGTTCAGAACCGAAACCCTCATCGAATATTGGAAAACATATGACCCTTGAAGAGGCCTTCACATGTGTGAAGCTTGAGGCTAGGCATTAAAGAATTTTTGGTTGTCCTGTTTATATTCATGTGCCTAAAGATAAGAGATCTAAGTTAGAACCATTAGGCAAGAACTGAATATTTGTGGGTTACCGTGAGTCTTCAAAGGCCTACATGATCTACATTCCAGGGTAGAAACAGATTGATAGAAACATATTGAAATCAACAGGGATGTATCTTTTGAAGAGGAAGTAACCTTCAAAAGATCTAAGGTCTTACATGGGGATAAATAGTAAAGAACATGAGATACCTCAAGATATGAACATTTCTCTTGTTCTTAACCTTGAGGATTCAGAGGGAGTCTACTGAACCAAAAGAGTCTATTGATCCAGTTGATCCCACAAAACCTACTGATGGTCCAAGAGACATTGCTATAGGTCGAAAGAGACCTTTATGGGCTAGACAAACTATGCAAGAGGCAGAAAAGTATGCATCTCCTCGAGGCACCTTTAGAGAAAGCCAGAGACCACATAAGTTTCCAGGTTATGTGGCATTGATGACACACATCATTGAGTTTGAGCCATCCAGCTTTGAGGAGGCATCCAATCAGCAGGTATGGAGAGATGCTATGATAGAATAATATTAGTCTATCATCAAGAATGATGTTTGGGATGTTGTACCAAGACCTGAAGGGAAATCAGCTATGTTTTCCAAGTGGCTCTTCAAAATCAAGCATGTTGCTGATGGCAGCATTGAGAAGTACAAAGCAAGATTTGTGGCTAGAGGATACTCTCTGAAAGAGAGAATAAATTATGAGGAGACATTTGCTCTTGTTGCTCGATATACATCTATTAGGACTATTATTGCTATTGCATCTGCTAAAGGCTGGAAGTTATATCAAATGGACGTCAAGACTGCATTTCTTAATGGTGTGATTGAAGAAGTGTACATTGAGAAGTCAAATTTTCGTCTTCGAGCTGATTGCATTCAAGAGGAATCTAGGTTTGGCTGCAAGAGGAAATGGACAAAGCTCTCATAATGAATAAAATCATGCCCTTGCTGTTCAAACTTCCAGAGGAAAAGGAAGAGAAGGGAGAAAAGGAATTTTCAAGAGGAATAGAGACAAAAAATCAGATTCTGCTCCTAAACCAAAGAAGAAGGATCTCTCTCATATTCAATGTTTCAGATGTGACAAGTATGGTCACTATGCTCGAAATTGCATAACAAGATCAAAGCAACATCCTTCTACTGCAGATATTGATGATGTGTCTCCTCAAGAGGAATTTAGAGACAACTCGGGGGTTTCTATTCATCTTCGCTCTTTCAAGCAATGTTCCAACTGACAATGACACTTGGTTGATTGGCAGTGGTGCTTCACGACACATTACAGGATATCGAGAGCATCTTTCAGACTTGGTAGAAAGTGAAACCGAATTGCAAGAGATAATCGGAGATGATGCTTGTGATTCATGTGAAGGAGTCTCATGTATGCAAATTGAAGAAGGCATTGTACGACCTTAAGCAAGCACCTCGTGCATGGTATGAAAAGATTGATCGATACTTGATGAGCATGGGATTCTCCAAGAATGATGCAAATTCCGATCAACTACAAAGTAGTTGATGGTGAGGCTTTAATATTGGTTCTTTATGTTGATTTATTTCTTATTGGAGCAGAGCATCTCATTGTCAAATGCAAGAAAGAATTAGCCTACGAGTTTGAGATGAAGGATCTCGGTGTTTTGTGATCGATACTTGATGAGCATGGGATTCTCCAAGAATGATGCAAATTCCGATCAACTACTTCAAAGTAGTTGATGGTGAGGCTTTAATATTGGTTCTTTATGTTGATGATTTATTTCTTATTGGAGCAGAGCATCTCATTGTCAAATGCAAGAAAGAAGTAGCCTATGAGTTTGAGATGAAGGATCTCGGTGTTTTGCATTACTTTCTAGGATTGGAAGTATGGCAAACACCCAATGAGATTATTCTTAGTCAAGGGAAATACACCATAGATATCTTGAAGAGATTTGGGATGATGGATTGCAAGTCCATGTCTACACACCTATGGAAACAAATTTGAAGAATTTGAGTGATTCTGCAGCTAGTTTAGATTTGGTAGATCCCACCATGTACAGACAGTTGGTTGGATCATTGATGTATGTAGTCAATACTAGACCAGACATTTGTTATGCGGTGTGAAGCTCTGTGTCAATCCAATGTTTCATGATAGAACAAAACATGTGGAGATCAAATATCATTACATCAGAGATATGGTGGTGAGGAAAGCAATTCAACTAAAGTACATTTGCATTGATGAACATACAACTAATATTCTCACCAAGCCTCTCTCCAGAGTGAAGTTTATACATTTTCAAGACAAGCTTGGAGTTGTGGAGAATGTTGCCCTTGGTGAGAGGGAGACTCAACATCAGTCTTTGCTATTTGCTATAATGCATATTTCT
Organism: Thuja plicata; assembly: GCA_018584345.1. Classification (NCBI taxonomy): domain Eukaryota; kingdom Viridiplantae; phylum Streptophyta; class Pinopsida; order Cupressales; family Cupressaceae; genus Thuja; species Thuja plicata. Next base: position 305,509 of record MU223918.1, on the reverse strand, counting down.
TTGAGATGGAGAAATATGAGGTGAAAGTCCTTGTCCATCTTTGCGACAGAGATGTTGCTCTTTCCACCCATTGGAGTAGCCATGGTGGATGTCATGTTGATAGACTCCATGGCGACATCACGTTGAGGGACTTTGGATGGGCATTTGTATAAGGCCGGCTCAATTGAAAAGTCACCTTGTTCTTAAATGAGGCCAACCCAAGTGAAAAGATGCCTTGCTTTGTATATATAGAAGGTGATGATCATTCATTTGATCATCAATTTATTCACAAAAAGAAAATTGCACTTCAAGAAGGAATTCGTACATTTGTAGCAGATCATTATATTGCATCACTAGATCAATATCAAGGAGAAATAATATTTGGTTGTATATTTGCATTTTGAAGAGGTGCGATCTTTCTTTGCTTCAGATTGACTTTGTCTTTGGCCCAAGTTCTAAGCAGATTTCTGCTCTTTTCTTTCAAATATAAGATATATTTTGGCTGTGTTTTTCTCCCTCAAGGAGGGTTTTACCAGGGTATTTGCAGTGTTTTATTGTTATCATTTTGTATTTTCGCTTTTCTTCATTTCTGGTCTAAAGCTTACAAATATAATATCTAATAACTCTAAGTTGTCGGTTTGGATTCCGGTACAGATGCGGGTTCAAGATTCAGGTTTGAAATTTGTCCAAATGTTTTTTGAGTTGGGTTCGTCTGTACACATTTTTTTTAAATTTTTTTATATAAAAATATATGTACTCTTGAGCTAAGTGACTTCTGATTGAGGAGAAGCTGCTGTATTGTTCTCTTGTGAGGATAAAATGATTGAAACCGTATGCTTCGTCCTAGACAACATTGTTGAGAATGTCCAGGAAGATGAAAAGCGTCAACAAGAGTTGAACAAATTGACGGAGAGCCTCAAGAAGAAATTCCATAATGGTAGAATGTTATTGCATTACGCAGTAGATCAACGACACAAGGAACATGGCATGTATGTTGCCGAGTGTTTGAAGAATAAATTTAAGGATGGGAAAGATTTGATCAAAGCTGCAGATAAAGACGAGAGGACCGCTCTTCATTTTGCAGCTCTCGACAGCAACACAAAGCTTTGCCGATTTCTTATCGAATAGTGTGGGATGAAAAGGACCAAAATGAGGAGAATCTATTCCACTTTTCCGTAAAGGGAGAGACATCAGACGTGTTCCAAAATTTGTGTGAATTGCCCGGTGTAGAGATAATAATTGATTCACAGGATGCCCAGGGAAGACAACTCTGCATAAGTCAGCTGCTAAGGGATGTAAGGTGATGGTCGAGGTTCTGCTGTCTATTGTAAAACGGTATCCCCATTTAGCCAGGGAAGAGAAAAACAATTTCGCCCCAAATTCGGCGGAATTCTTCCCGGGCTCGCGCTGTGGTTTTGAAAGTGTGCCAAATTCTCTTGAAAGTTGCCCAAGGTCCAAAACATCAAATTTGATGCGAATTTCTCAGACTGGTAACGAATTTGTAGCGAACCGAATTGCGGCCGATTCCAGGTCCGCCGAGCGAATGTGGTAACGTAGTAATAAGAATCAATCATGTTAACTAACTTTTTTGAATTGATTTCATCCAGTAGCAATATAATTAAATATTGTGTTTATTTATAAATTGAGTAGATTTCATAATTGTGTGCTTGAGGTTTGATATAAATGAAAATTTCCGAACAAGACATTACATAAATGTCTGGTTTCTTTACTGAGTTTGATTGCTGTTCCTACGGCTCCTTTTGCTTTCTTGACTCCTTTGCTCTTCCTGTGGTTTGGTCAACACACCAAATGCGTGAAATAACAGTTGTTTACGGTTTTTGGACATCAGTAAGTTTGAAAGACATTGAAAACTTTATCAACCTAGAGGATTGTCATAGAACTTTCTTCAAAATGTTATTTCTGAACTGGAGTCACCCAGGTTTGTTTCTTGATGATTCAATATGATTCAGGTCCAGAAAACCAGAAAAACTAACCATACTATAGTATCATCAAGGCATCCTTGGATGTAGAAATTGCTCACAATATAAAATAGTTTGTAAACGTTGAATGGTCAAACAGTATGAGAACAGACACCAGGAGTAAATTGTTGAAACATTAGGATAGAGGGTGGTTACAATTAATATTTATGGAGTAAAAGCCAAGGGATTGACCTTTGATTTCAAGATCCAGGTGACTTTGATCTTGATTTGAAATGTTCCTTACGAGTAGTTTATGGTGGTTACCTACATGGTTGTATGTAATCTTGAAAGCCTTATTTATGGTGCCATATTTAATATAGTGTGTGGCATTGAAGAATCTGAAAAGCTTTTTATAATAAAGGAGGATGGGAGGTATTTGTGATTTACTTTGTTAGAATACAAAAATCCACTCATTAATCTAGAATGTTGAATGAAGTCTTGTTGATCATATTATTTGAATAATATAATATATTTCATAGCTTAAGATGTTCTTTGGTTTCAGGGATCTTATCAACATCACAAAGAGTTAAAGGCAGCACAGGGAATCAAGATAACCGCTCAGGTATCAATATGAGGTTAATAATTTAATGCATTTGAGCATAAATTTTCAAATTTATATGGACAAAATGAAATTGAGCTGCAATTTCTTGATTTCAGGGTCTTGAGCATGCCATAGCAGGAACTCAGTTATATGTTGTTGGACCTGATGATGATTTAGATGATGTTAAAGAAGAAGCAATGCAAGATATAAACAATGTTATGTCCCGGATTGACAAGAGTGGGGAAGGAGTTTATGTTCAAGCTTCAACTCTTGGATCTTTGGAGGCTTTACTTGAGTTCTTGAAGACCCCAGCTGTGAGCATCCCGGTTAGTGCAATTGGTATTGGGCCTGTCCATAAAAAGGATGTCATGCGTGCGAGCGTAATGCTTGAGAAAAAGAAAAAAGAGTATGCTGCAATTTTGGCATTTGATGTCAAAATTACTCCTGAAGCTCGGGAGCTAGCAGATGAAGTTGGTGTCAAGATATTTGCAGCAGACATTATTTATCATCTGTTTGATCAGTTTAAAGCATATATGGACAATCTTAAAGAGGAAAGGAAAAAGGAGGCTGCAGAAGATGCTGTTTTCCCCTGTGTCCTGAGCATTTTGCCAAATTGTATTTTTAACAAGAAAGATCCTATAATTGTTGGTGTTGATATTCTTGAAGGCATTGCAAGGGTCAGTATCTAAACTTAGTCTTTTTGGTGTTATGATTAATGCATGTAAAAGATTATTTTATTGTTTTTGGTTAGTATAAAGCCATATGTGGTGATTGCATCTACAGATCGGCACGCCATTATGTGTTCCCACAAAAGATTTCATAGATATAGGCAAAATAGCCTCGATTGAGATCAATCATAAAGCTGTTGACATGGCTAAGAAGGGTGAAAAAGTGGCCATGAAGGTACTTTGAGAAGCTGTCTTTGTTGTTAATAGTTTTCTATGATTTTGGATGCTATATTTTGAAATGTCTTTGTTAATCAATTATCGTACAAACTTCACAGATTGTTGGGAGCAACGCTGATGAAGCACAGAAAATGTTTGGTAGGCATTTTGAAATGGAGGATGAATTTGTGAGTCATCTCACTAGAAGTTCCATAGATATATTGAAAGAAAACTATCGGGTAAGGTTATTGGATACCCACATTAACATGATTTTAGTGTATTTACTATGTGTTATGATAATAAAGCATTGGTGTTTTCATTTTTGGCTGATAAAATAAATTTTTAAGTCTAAAATGGAATATTCTTCTTTTTTTCAGGATGATTTGTCCAATGATGATTGGAAGCTTGTGGTGAAATTGAAAAAGCTGTTAAAAATTCCTTAATCCACCACTAATGGTGCATTCTAGGATGGAACTTTGGATTTGAGCAAAACCTTCCGATGAAAAGGGGAAGATGCACCCTGCAACATTACAAACACCACGTTCAGGATAACAAATGGTGAACTCTGTTGATACCAGAACATTAGCTTCTGCTTCCTAAGTTTCTGCATCCTAAGCCACTTCTATATGTTTTCCTATGTGACCTATGTGCTGCATATCTGGCTACAATAAGAGAGTAGTGAATTTGAGATCCTCTCTACTCAGGAGGGCATTTGAATGCCTCTGATGTTTAGCTCGTTTTCTAAAATTTAATAGGCTGAAGGGGCAAGTGCGGTGTTGCCATTTGAGAAATGGAAGAGATTGATTCCAAGAGTATAGATTTTGTGTAATGATCTGTTTTATGATTTCTTGAGGTAATGAGGAAAATATCATGAAAATGTTGTTTTAAATAAATTCATATTTTACTGCAATTGTACGAAACCAAAAATATTACCATGTTGACGAAGTCATACTAAATGGTCTCAATATTTATCAACATTTTGCTTTGTCTTGTTTCATTTACCTATTGGCCCAATTCTGAAATAGAAAATGTTGGCCCAATTTTATCAATCTTTACTTGGCAGTAACATAAAAAGAATACAGTTTTTCAAATATATTTATATATATACATATACTAGCAATTGCACCTGCAATGGTTACACCGATAGGGAGATATACCCAGGTAATATATTCAAGGGCGGGGAGAAGATTTCGAGTAATTTTCATCCAATGTAAGAGGACAAACAACTTAAATATTAGAAGACACGTTAATCATTAGTCTCATACATTGGTCATTGCTATCGTATAACTTTTCCACATTATCATGTATAAATTAGATTGTCAATCATATAGAATGGTTTCGATTCTAAACAGTGCGCTTCTGTTTCATTACAACAGTCAATATGCTGATTCTCAGAGTGTATTGCTAGTAATTTTAAGAATGTAATAGAGGAGATGATAATGGCCGCAACATTTGATATGTTAATTGTGTTGAGAATTTGGGTGCATATGTTAATACAAAGGTGATATTTCTTTCTGGGGTTTAGCTGAAAGGAGAAGAGATTCAGGCAATTTCAACACTCGAAGATACCTGTTTTGCCTACTCAACAAATTGTTTGCAGTTGTAATTATTGGTCAAAGATTATGATGGCCGAATAATGATGAGAGATCGCCGGAAATTCCACCGAAGTAGAAGTTTAATGTAAAAGTAGCCCTGCACCTGAAACACGTCCTGTTGTCCCTTACCATCCCTGTCCTTGAAACTCAGCGGAACATAAACTGTAAACTATGTTTACAAATCTGATGAATATGGCTGAAGCTGATACCATACAAGAATACAATCCAAGCTTCTTCCGCACTACTTGGAATGCAGCCCACACCCTCAATTAATATTAACTTTTAAGAAATCAAAAAATGTAAAAGCTATACAGAAACAGTGGCAAACAGAAAAGTCTTTTATATGGAAGTTTTCAATCGATGAAATCACAAAAGGTCTAGATATAAGGAACTAGGAAATCACAATTTTGAAATGGTAAATATAAGAGACATATCAAGAATTTTTTCAGAAAATAATATGGTTTTTAGAAGTTTAGTGCAGATCCTGAAAGTAAAAAGAACATATGTCTCACAAACACTGTCAATGTAATTTTCCCGTTCAGAAAAAAAAGGTAAAAAGCACATTTCTAAAACTAAATGCTGTGGGTCAATCTTATGCAGCACATTTCTAAAACTAAATGCTCCGGGTCAATCTTGGGCATAAGGATTTGCAGAAGTGAAAACTCTTCCATGTACCCTTGTCCTCGTAGCTGCACCCATGCAGGTGTACTCCTTCCATCCAAGTGCCTCCACCACTTCATTGAAATTTGAGGCAGTTTTGAGCAGAAATCCTTGGATGTAATGGTTACCCCCAAATCCACTTCTAAATGAAATCAAAGCTATATAGTAATTCTGTCAAACACTTTGTTTGCAGTCCCTAATTTCTCTGTTTTGTGTTACAACCCTTATGACTCCGGAATGGTTTGTTGTATTGTTTTTGTGCTCTTTTTGCAAGGTTGTATGCAATAAACACAACTGAAATAACCAGCACACTGCATTTATAATGATTTTCAGATTAAATAATCAAGTGCAATGTTGGCAATGAAACAACTCACTAAATACTCCAGCAATAGAATGGCATGAATATTGTTTACATCAAACGGGTGATGGCGTTGGCCAAGGCATTAGTCTGCTGCTAACAAGATGCTACAGTGACACGGTTGCTACAGTGGTGTGGCTGCTATAGTACGCAGCTGTTATAGTACGAGACTGCTACAGTATTAATTTGTCTTCAATCGGTCCAATATCTTCATAAAACCATCCCCTCAAAGTGGCATAAGCATCGGACATGTAGTGAAGAAGATATGAGCAAACATCAACTCTGCCTGTAGTTGGAAATGCCCGCAATCTGTCTAATAATGAAGCTGATAGCAATGGATTCCAAAGGCCAAACCCTAAGGGAATGACGTCTAGAATGTCACAAGAGAGGATAGACGTCCTCTAATGCCAAGAAGGGATCTGCATCTCACACATCAATTTCTTCTCATATTTTCCCTGAACAATGGCCCAAGCTCTCCTTTTTATTTCCACTTCATAGGGTTGATCCACTTTTTACAATCAATGTGGGATAAAGTGTTTTAAAATAATATAAAATAACATCTTATGTCTCCCTTGGGCTTCCTCTCTCAAACACACAACCCAACATAAATAATACTAGCAATCGCACCTAGGTGTGCAATGGGTACGCCGTATTAATGTTGGAGGAACCAAAAATGCATTCAAGCAAAATTGGCCCACACGAATTCACCCAAAGCATAAACAAAACAACATCATGATGTACCAGAGTGTAAAGACTATCATCATAATATCTTCCTGCAATTTGAACATTTGGGCGGTTCACAATAAGAGAGGGTTTGATCTCACAACCTTTGGTGACTTGCTTCGTTCCATAGTAAACAACGAAATCTACAGAGGGCACAAACAAGTCTATAACATCCCCTAATGACTTTCCCTACTACCAAAGAATCTGTAACATCCCCTACAACTCTCCCTACTACCAAAGAATCTGTTGAATGAGCCATTTACCATAGAGATTCCTTCTTTCCTTAAAAGAAAAAAAGGAACCCAAAAAACTCTCAGATTATAGGATTTGGGTAGAAGGAAAAGGGTTTGGATATGGTGGGCAATGGATTTGTGGGCTTAATTGGGTTGAGTAAATAGTGGATTTATGAGTTGTTTACTGTTGGGGGTTGTAAATTGGGAGGTATTTGTGTATGTAAATGCTTCGTCAATGTGAAAACAGGGAATGAATTTGTTTGACACGTTGTGATGAGCTTTTGTGGACAACGAGGCTCATTGAAGAAATTGCCACGTACGTGAGATGTCCATAATATCTCCTTTTAATGCCTGCCTACTCATCAATAAAAAGATTCACCCTCTTTCTGACTCCTCGCTACCATCTCCGCCACTGGCCATTGATGCAGACTACCAGTGGGCTATGGTTGGACAGCCAACTCGGAAGTTTCTGTGGGTGTGTATGTCAATAATACCTTCAATTTGTGTTAAATAGGGCTTTTGTTCATTGATTCCATGAAATATTGTACTCTATCGCCATTGCAGTAATAGGGTTTTGATTTTGTAGTGATGGTGTCTTTGAATGTGCAGAT
>MU223918.1:262212-283235 GCA_018584345.1 Thuja plicata | reverse complement strand
TAGATATTTTTTCGAAGATCTATATTCAAATGAAAGGAAAGTTTTAAATGAAAGAAAAGTTTTTTTGAATGTTGTACATAGTAGATTAGATTTAGATCCACAGAAGTATCAATTTCATGAAATCATATTTCTGATTATGGCATATTTCTTTGCATACAAAATGTTGAAATTCCAGAAAGTTCGCATCACGGATCGCGCTTACAAGTACAGGGCTTTCTGCACCATTATTCGTATTCATCATCTCATTAAATTTATTTGGGACAGAGTTTGATTATAGCTCTCATACCCACGCGAGAATAGGGGTTTTCAGCGGCCCCTCCACAGGAGAAGATCGTTGGAAGGATCTAAACAGAGGCTTGTGCTGGAAAACGGTTTTCCTTTAGAGGGTCACAAACATCTTTCCAAGGTTGTTAAAATACCTTTGCAGCTTTGATTTGTTTCCTGCAAGGGCACATTCCAGTTCAGAAGCAAGAAGACAAACGGAAGAGACAAATTGCAAACAGCACGACACTAAAACAATACACGGAATTTAGGGCATGGCTCACACCTGTTGTGATGGAGCCTTCGAAACGGGTGTGGTATTGTCGTCACGATGATGGCTTTCATATTTCTAGGGCATCGTAATGGCGGTCGCAGTGAATTCCCAGGGTTATCTCTTTCCCCAAGCATTTCGGTGAGTCATGAAAATTTGCCACAGTGAGAAGGCGGTGCCTTGTGGAAGGAGCTCTGTGTCCAGAGAATCCGATTGCTCCACTATAAACAGCTCACTGTCTCTCGACACCGCGCAGGAAATGTGCACCAAGGCGGTTCCCTACAAGCAGCCCTGTGGCTGGTCTCCGTAGAGACATTTCATTTGCCCTGCATTCAATCCGAACAATATTCTTGTTTGACTATTGCCTTTTCCATTTACAGGTGCGACGTGTAAAGTGGCTAAAATAAACGGACGAGATGATTTCAATGGTAGTCATTCTTCCTCTACGAATCCTCACCATTGGATGCAAAATTTTGCCCAAGTGTGTTCAAAGGAAACGCCTACGGCGTAATTAAAGTAACACTTTATCATTTCAACATTTAATTTAAATGCTACCTTAATAAACTTCAAGCATTAAATAATATATCAATTGGACTTGAAATGAAGCAAGTGATGGCTTGTCGGAAAGCTCTCGATGCGAAGCTTCAAATACAATCATTAGAAATAGTAAGTTTGCCTGAAATCATGTAAATCAACTCCGTTCTGGCCCAAAACTGGAAATGACTAGGCCAAAACATCTCATGATCCAACTGAACCCTTTGTTAGCCTTTGGGACCACACATAATTAGGCTAACAGTCACACAGCTAGACAACTGCTAAAGTGGGGACATTACATCGGAACAACAATGCCCTAACCTCTTTTAGCTGATTGTCAATCTACTTTCTGTTGCTGCAGATAGTGTGCAGGAAGCAAGGGAGGCTCATTTTATCTTCATTGGAAGCAGGAGGTAGCAGAACCAATGGGAAATGTATGCTTTCATGGCTGCTATTGTCTGTAATTACTCATTGGTTGGGGATCGTCTCTTGTTGGAAAGGACATTTCTGCAACTTTTCCATAATGGGTGCTGTAAATTTTCCCCTCTACCCTCCTACAAGTTACAGATGCCCTGTCAAAGGTATGAAAGTCTCCTGACCAGAGAAATAGATGACCTAAAAGCCTGAAGTAGATGGCCTGATAAAAGGACTGGATCAATTTCAGCACCTGCTTCGTGGATTAGACATTAAAAATTATATTCGACACCAGTAGTCTGTTAAGCATGGAGCAATACTAAGTCATTGATAATATAATATATTGATCAATAAATATGTGAGAAGCATTTACTCTGTCAATTTGGCAGGTGCCCCACGGAATTGACAAAAAGAAAAACAAAACAAAACCATCAATTCTTTTGCGCAGTTAGCGTGATAAGCATGGTGCTGTTACCCCCAAAAATATCTGCACAATTGCTGTATACGAGGCATATGCACATTTTACACTTTATTAAACTGAAAATAAAAAATCCCATGATGAATATGGGGTCTTTGTTCCCTTGTTTCTGCAAATCCTAATCCCCCCAAAGAGCCCTAAACACTCAATGAATGAAGCATGGCATTCACATCTCTAAGAGCACTGGATCTATAAAGATAGAATTCTTTTGGCATTAACAAATTCACAATTCCAATAATCTTCGCAATAGAATTTTCTTTATTTACAACTGTTGATAAGCGAATTATCCAAGTACAACGCCAAGCTTAAATTTTTCAGTTTAAGATGCAGAGTCAACCACCTGGGCTCCTGTTTTTTTTCAAATTCATTTTTATTGAAAATATTTCCCTACATCAAAGCTACACATCCTTTTGATTATGCATTGTTAAGTCTACCATATCTCTTTAATTCCTTCTGTTTATTATGCATTGTTAAGATTACCATATCTCTTTAATTCCATCTGTTTAAAATATTTTTATTCAAAAGTACAGAATTTCGGACAAGTTTTTTAGGACTTTAAGTAAGAATAGAACTGTTTGACAATATGCTACTTATAATTGGAGCTTCACAACCTGCAAAACCTATACAAACACCGATAGATAGATTATTGGATTCTTAAGAAGTTGAGCAAAGACCACAAATTATCAATTTTTTAAACCAGACAGACAGTCAAATAATCAAATACAGGTCATAACCATGTTTTCAACTTTTTACTTGTATATTGCAATGGCTGCCCATCTAGAATCCTCCGATGAGCGGAAACCCATTTGAAACCCCATTACTTCACTTGAAATTTGTAACTTAAGATCTCCAGATAGTCCACAGTTAACAGAATCATGTCACTATATTGATACTACAAACCTTAAGTCTAAAAGCAAAGATCTATTGCCTTAAGATTTAGAAACACTTGTTGAAAAGAAAATTTTAAATACCAAACCCACGGGGCAAGACTCCGTTCTTTATCGATACATCAAACTATTTCAATAAAAGAGCTTTTAACAAACAATTCCAACAAGAGGTGTTGTTGAAGAATACCTGGAATAATTTAAGTTTGCAGCCAGCAAAATAAAGATTAACAGCGGAAGCTGTATAAAGTCATCACCTACTTCTTGAGGGCATAGACAACATCCATGGCTGTCACTGTCTTGTGGCACGCATGTTCAGTGTAGGTGAGAGTGTCTCTTATGGCATTCTCCAAGATCTTCAGATAACCCCTGGATTTTTCATAGATCAGGCCCTGATATGCTTGACATCTATCTCCTGACTAAATGCCTAATGTGGGCTTGGTGATGCCCTGGATGTTATTGTGGAGGACTTTCCTGTGCCTCTTGGCACCTCCTTTCCCCTATGCTCCATGGAGTTTCAGGGATGTGGACGTGTTTTCGGTACGGGTATGAGTCAAAGTCAAAATTTAGGAGACGGGACTTCAGGGGATGGCAATTAAAAATATAGGGGAATTTTTATATAGAGAGAGAGAATTCAAATATGCATATCATAAAATTGATAAACCATTCATCATAGACATTTTAGAGGCTCAATGCATATCAAATTAACAAAATTCAAATACTAAGTACTTTCATCGTAAAAATATGGCGTACATATAGCAAAAAAGCCCTAAGGCTCCAAGTATCATGCATGCAATCAAAATGACATAAATATTAAAGAGAAATCCAACTAAAATACTAAAACTAAATAGTAAACAATAACTTAGAAGTTCAACTCCATAATCGGATGTCCATAAAAATCAAAATCAATAATGTATCTGCAAATAGTATATGCCAAATATATGACTGTCCTCTAGGAATCTAAATCACTCCAAAATGCAATCTTTCCTCACCGGTGTTGCTGCTCTATGTTTTCCTCTTCCTCTTAGCAACTTTGATAAAACTATAAATGAGAAGAAGACTTACACTTTGTGTTTTAATGGTCAAAATAGGGTTTAGATTATTTTATTATAAGTTAGAAACCAAGTGGAGCCTGCGCAGTCAAATAAAAATTAAAAAAATTGTTTTTTTTTGCTCAATCGCTGTCCAAGTGCCGGCTGGGAAAAGGGGACGGGAATCAGTATAGGGGACGGACAGGGGACGACCACATCGTCCCCGGTACTGATTCCCGTCCCCCCGTTTCGACTGATCTCAAAAATGCCGTTTCGGGGACGGTCCCTGATTTGGCCTATTTGGGAACGGCTTGGGGGACGGCAAAGAACCATCCCTGCATCAAAAAACATAGGGGACGCATCCCCGTGGAGCATAGCCTTTCCCCAAACCCTTGCCGCCCTTTCCATGCCCAGACATTTTTGCTAGACCAGGAAAATCCTGTGTGACATTATTTTCTTCTTGGTCATGTTAGTTTAACCCGCTCGCTGGATGTGGGAAAGCTACCAAAATCCAACGTGAGAGATGTCAATTCTGTTGGGACTCCCACATACAATAGCTTTTTGGCTAATTACTTTTTTATTTGCTCCAAAGGAATTTATGGTTTCTCATATTTGGTGGCACAAATAAATTGTTGTAGCAACTTTAAGGGGCTGGACTTGTGCTTGTTGCATAATAATTAGAAATATTAGAGTAGAATAGATAACTCTGCTAGCATCCGCATTTAAGAGATGGATAAATGTGATGGAATTCGAAAGATCTTGCTGAATGCACAAGATGTTTTTTTTAATTGAAGGCAAGACCTCATTGGATGAATATGAATAAGTAAAGAGGGTCCAACCAAGAGCATCATACAGATTGTATTTTAAGTTCAGCTTTGAATGAATTGATTCCCAAGTTTATATGGGTATATCAGGGTGCCATGACTTGCTGGGCCTTTGGCAGATTCATTTAGTCTCAAGCTGAGCTTGGCCTGCTGAGGCCTAGGGAACTTGGCTGTATTTTCCGCCAGATTTGCCAGGCTGGGACTCTCGAGTCCCAAGCCTTAGACCTGGCCAGCCAAAAATCAGAAAAAAGAGTTTCTGGCTTATGCAACTATTCAGGCACATTGGACTTTGATAGGTCTCCATAGTGAGGTTCTAACAGTAACAAAAACCTTGAATGGTATCCCACGTACTTGATCCTTCATATTCCATTTTAAGACAGTTTGGATTTCATCCAATTTATGCATGTTGCAGAGCTTGGGAACGCTAAAAAAGGTTCTTAGCTCCTCCATTCAGATCATTTTCATATTTATCTATCCTTTGCTATGGAATATTCCTTCATGTCTGTACTTGAACTGTTGCTGAAGAAGCCATTAGAGTGGGGTGCCTTGTTTTCTCAAATGGGGACATTCCTAACTGCCATTATTCATCTGTTCATCTGTTTTGGTTGGTTATGTTGTTCACTTTCAGACAGTCTATTCTTATTACTCCAGGGCATAAGTAGGTGGTTCTAAAGCCCCCCTGGCTGTAATAGAGAAGTCTCCTCAATAATTTACACTCAGCCTCTAATTTAAGTACCTCACTGTTCTCCATCCAACACAGTTATTAGGCTTTGTATGATTGCTTTATTGCAGTTCTGTTGATATTTGAGGATTGCATATTGTCTATCTCATTTAACACTTAGGATTTAATTTAGTCTCTCATTTGTACATGCCTGCACATTTTCTTCCTCCAATCTCAAATCTTCATTAGTGTCACCTATTGAACACATAGTTTAAGGTTCGCTTGCCTTACGTTTTCGTGGTTAAAAAAGGAAAATTAAAAAGCTTATTTGAATTGTAAGTTGAGACATTGAACTACCATACACCTAGACTGCTAAATTTGCTTGAGATTTCCTACATTTCTTCCAGTCTGATTAATCTATTTTTAGTCATCTCAGGACATTAATATAGTTTATTTCTTTCTAGGTCAGCATGAGGAAACTCCAGTTATCTAGATTCTGGAATCTACTAAAACACACTTCAATGCAACCAAAAATATCGAAAGAAGGAAAATCATTTCCTGCCCTAACCTTTCCCTAGATTTAAAAACACCTGCATTTTCCTTCCTCTAAATTCACATCTGCAAGTACATCACCTTTTTGGGTTGAGATCGGTACGTTCTCTTCCCTTAATGCTATCATGCATCAAAACCGAAAATGAAAAAAGCTAATTATTTCTGTTGCAACAGTAAGTTGAGACATTGGAAACTTGGTGAATGATCAAACTAATGTAAGGCTTTCATTTGAGGTTCCTTTCTAGGTACTTGCACAAAATCACACCATAGACCTAGACTGTAAATTTGTTATAAGTTTCTTCCTTTCTTCTAGTCTCATTATTCTGGTCATTCGGGGACACTAATATAAGTTATTTATTTCCAGAATCGCTCTAGGGGAAACGGCAGTTGATCTAGATTCCACAGTCTTCTAACTAAATTGTTTCCTTCTATAAATTTATTGCTCTTCAGGGCAGCCTACTATACCTAAAGAAAAAAAAGCCTTCCCTAGATTTAAGGGTTATCTGGGCTCTAAGCTTTTCCTCCCATTTCTGAGTGTGTCTATTACTAAAAAATGTGCAGTACCGCCTACTGTTTGGTCACCTCTTTAAATGTTCAGCATTAGGGCATTCCGTTTAGACCCAAGCTTTGACATGTATTTTGTACTTGTAAATGGAGATTAAACTTATATCAGATTTGCTTATGTTTAAATTGCAATTCTAATTTCTGAATATGTATATGGAATAATCTTAATGATAATGTGTGTCTGTTGCATTTCTTCGAATAAGGCTGAGTATTTTTTTCGATTTCTATATCTCATTATTGCTTATCGGGTTAGCATATATATCTATCTAATGGGCATGTCCGCTCAAGACGTGCCTCTTCATTAACGGCACGAACATGATATACAAATGCCGTTTCATTTCTGCTTCTTAACAATTAGTTAAGAGTTGACAAATGCATGATTAAGATGCCGATAATAATATATCAAATGCATATGGGATCTGGTAAATACGAATGATGTTTGATCGATGATGAAATCAATATTATTCTAATTCTTACAGATCGAATACCCTCTTATTCAATCAAGTTGATTGATTCAGAAAAATGATAAACAATGAGATTGCAAGTATAGATGTCTCATCATTGATCCTTTACCTGAACGAAACTATTATTCTCAACACTCCCTCTTAGCTAGGGAAGATAAAGAGTATGAATAAGAACACATTACAATGAACTTTGGGAGTATATTACCAAACACATGATAAGAGCTATCACATAATTCGTGATAAGATATATCACTTAACTCCTGATGAGAGTTATCACATAACTGGTGATAAGATTTATCACCTAATTTGTGATACAAAAGGATATAATATGCTCAAGAACATAACATTCTTCTCATATATCCAAGTTATGGTATGTGCACTGACATTAAGTCTCATAATCTCTACCATAACAGATCACAACAAATCCATGAATGATATCAAGTCTCACGATATCAATCAAATGATCTTCTAAACATCATAAAGTTGTCACCTTACAATGTTAAATACAAGTGTTCATTATCTGAAAGATCATCACCTTTCAGTAATGTACATAGGGGGCCCATTAAGTCATAGAGTCACACATATGACAATAGAAGTTTACACATTAAACATCTTTAATATATTAGTACAAATCAAAAATTGAAAATTTACATTTCAATCATACCAAGATTCTTCCTGAAGTGTTCAACTTTCACTCTAGAGAGAGGTTTGGTAAGTATATCTGCGGTTTGATCACCTTTACTAATATACTCCAATTGGATCACATTCATTTCTACCATGTCTCTTACGTAGTGATAGGGAATCTCGATATGTTTTGATCTATCATGGAATACTGGATTCACAGAAAGCTTAATACAACTCTGATTATCATAGTGGATAATAGTAGGTTTCAGAGGCTCACCAAATAATCCAACAAGCAGTTTTCTGAGCCATACTACTTTTGTTGCTGCCATGGAAGCTGCAATGTATTCGACTTCTGTTGAGCTTTGTGCCACTGAAGACTGTTTCCTGCTTATCCACGATATCATAACCGACCCTAAACTGATGCAACATCCTGATGTGCTTTTCCGATCGGTCACACTTCCAGCCCAATCTGAATCAGGGTATCCATGAAGGTTTAGGTCAACATTTCCATATTTGACACTATAACCAAGAGTACCTTGAAGGTACCTCATTATATGTTTTGCAACAACGAGATGTATCTCCTTTGGTTCACACATAAACTAACTTAAAGCATTCACTGCATAACAAATATCTGGTCTACTGTTGACCAAATACATCAAAGATCCAATCATCTGTCTATATGGGGTAGGATCTGCAAATTTAGAATCTGCTGTTGCTTCCTTTTATTTGTGTAAATTGGTTTTCATAGGTGAGGACATAGGTCTACAATTCATCATTCCAAATCTCTTCACGATATCGAGTGTACTTTCCTTGGTTCAAAACAATACCATCTGATTTCTACTAGACTTTTAATCCAAGGAAGTAGTGTAATAGACCTAAGTCCATCATATCAAACTCTGAGTCTAGGTCCTTCTTACACTGATCAATAAGGCGATCTTCTCCTGTAATTAACAGATCATCAACATATAAGATTAATATTAGCATATCACCTTTGATTATTTTAAAAATAGAGATTTGGATCTGCATCATTTTTCGAGAAGCCTAATCCCACAAGATAACTGCCAATTCTTTCATACCAGGCTCTGAGAGTCTGTTTAAGTCCATACAAGGCTTTCTTCAATTTACACACTTGTGATTTTGCATTGTGAATCTCAAAGCCTTCAGGTTGCTCTAAGTAGACTTCCTTTTCAATAGTCCCATTCAAGAATGCAGTTTTCACATCCATTTGATGGATCTTCCAGCCTTTGGTTGTTGCATGGCTAGGACTGCTCTGACTGAGGTAAACCAGGCAACAGGTGCAACAGTTTCTTCATAATCAATGCCTTTCTTTTGTGAAAAACCCTTGGCGACAAACCTTGCTTTGTGTTTTTTTATACTGCCATCTGCAACATGCTTTATTTTGAAAAGTCATTTGGAGGAAACAACATATTTCTCTTTTGGTCTAAGTACTATCTCCCACACATCATTTTTCAAGATGGATTGATACTCTTTTGTCATGGCATCTTTCCATACCTGCTGCTTGAGAGCTTCTGTAACACTAGAAGGTTCTGAGTTGATAAATTCATTCATCAAGGCAACATAACTTGTGAATCTGTTAGGTCTTTTGCTTTCTCTAAAAGTCCCTTTAGGTGCTGCATAAACTTTTGCTTCCTCCATCATCTTTGTAGTCGATAGTGGTCTCTTTCTAGGATTTTCTATTGAGATGGTCTGATTTTCATTTACATTTTCTTCAGGATACTCCCTCTGAACCTCAGGAGGAGGATCTTTTTCTAAATCTTTAGGGGAATCTTTTACTTCTATCTCAATGGAACTTCTTGCCCTTTTGAAGGCTATATCTTCCTCAAAAATGACATCTCTTCTTAGTTCTATCTATCTCTGACCAGATTTATAAATTATGTAGGCTTTTGAGGTTTCACTATAGCCTACAAAAATCCATTTCCTCCCAGTAGGTTCTAATTTAGTCCTCTTTTATTTGGGCACATGAATGTACACAGGACAACCAAATATTCTCAAGTGACTTATGTCAGGTTTTACACTAGTAAATGCTTCTTTATGGGTTTTGTCACCAATATGAGAACGAGGACATCTATTTTGGATGTAAACAATTGTACTAGAGGCTTCTGCCCAAAGTGAAGTTTCTATGTTTTGGTCAAACAACATAGCTCTAGCAACTTCTACAATAGTTCTATTTTTCCTCTTAGCAACCCCATTTTTTTGTGGGTTGTAAGGTACAGAGAATTCCCTCATAATCCCAACATTTATACAAAATTCTTTAAAGAGGTTTGATGTGTATTCCTTTCCATTCTCTGTTCTTAAAATTTTGATTTTTTCTCCCAGAATAGTTTTTTGTAAAGGATTTGAATTCCTCATATCTTTTAAGAATCTCCTCAGATTCTTTACATTTAAGAAAGTAGATCCAGGTCTTTTTAGAGAAGTCATCTACAAAAATTACATAATATAAGAAACCACCTATGGAGGGTATGGACATGGGTCCATATAAGTCAGAGTGGACTAGTTCTAATACATTCTTGGTTCTACTTGAACTATTTTGAAAAGACCCCTTGGTGTTTTTCCCTAAGGCACACCCCTTTCATGCCCCTCAATGATTTAGATTTAGTTTGGGTAGAACTATAACTAGGTTTCCCATAGAAGATAGGGCACAAAAATGAAGGTGTCCTAATCTTCGATGCCATATCTCATTAGTGTTTGAAGTTTCATGAATTAGGGCTTGATTTTTTCAGTACATAGTTAATATAGATACCCTTGTCTAGTGCCTATGGTTTGATCCTTCTTTATGGTAGAGTTCTTTGGCTAGGCCGATACGTTCCCTGCATCCATGAAGGTGACCTTGTATTTGTTGTCTTCAAGAGCAGCTATGGAAACTAGGTTCCTCTTGATACCTGGTACAAACAATACTCTGGTAAGTTGGATAGAGATGCTAGACTTCAATATGATAGTGCATGTTCCAACACCTTTGACTGGATGTGCAAAGTTGTCTCCAATTGTTACTTCCTCATCAGTTTCTTCTATCATGGAGTCTAAATGTTCTCTGAACCCAGTGATGTGTCTTGATGAGCCACTGTCTATTACCCATGTGTTGAATTTGTTTGATACTTGGTTTGATAGAGCAGAGTAGAAGACAAATTTCTTAGAGTCATGATCTATCTTTGTCTTCCCTACTTTGGAAAAAGTTGCTTGTTGTTTTGTTCTATCAGGATATCTGACTGCATAGTGTCCATACTAATCATCTTTGAAACATTGTATTTGAGAAACATCTTTCTTCTGATTGGATGAACCCTTTCCATGGTAATTTTTCCTCTTCTTAAAATTTTTCTTCTTACCTTTCTTGTGAGAGTTTGTGTTCAAGACATGGAAACCTTCATCTATGTTTTTCTAGTTGAATCCTTTCTTCATCTGTCTTGATTCCTCTTGTAGACAGTTTGATCTCGGCCGATCAAATTTGGGGAATTTTGATCTTGCACTTATGCCTTGAACAAATGTCTCCCATGAATTTGGTAGACTATCTAAGACAATAAGTGTTAGTTCTTTACTTTCAATTTGATATCCAAGTGATGATAGTTGGTCCCTTAGCGCATAAACTCTCATAAAGTATGCATTGATGGATTCTCCTTTATTCATGCTTATATGATTGATTTGTCTCTTCAGAGCCAAGGTTGTGCTGGAGTTGTTTATCTCATAAGTACTTTAAAGGGATTTGAACATGTGATATGCAGTCTGATATTTCAATAAAATCGGCACAATATGATCTCTGACCGCATCCAATATAAGCTTCATGGCCTTTTCATTACTTTCAATCAATGCAGTCTTTCTTGGATCATGCTCAAGTTTAGTTTAGTTTTCTTTCACGAATGAGTCCAATTTATTTTCCTTTAATATCATCATTACTCTGAATTTTGATGATGAGTAATTGTTTGCTCCCTCAAGCCTATTTTCAAATCTTATTGTACTCATCATTGTAGAAAGGAACGTGTAACAATGTTAATTTGAAGAAAAATCAGAATTTCTCAAGTCTAATCAGATCCTCCTTAACGCAACTCTGATACCATATAAATGGAGATTAAACTTATATCAGATTTGCTTATGTTTAAATTACAATTCTAATTTCTGAATATGTATATGGAATTATCTAATGATAATGTGTGTCTATTGTAGGTCTTCGAATAAGGGTGAGTATTTTTTGATTTCTATATCTCATTATGCCTTATCGGGTTAGCATATACATCTATCTAATGGGCATGTCATGAGTGGACATGACTCCACAAAGTGGAGGCATGTCTGCTCAAGACGTGCCTCTTCATTAACGACACAAACATAATATACAAATGCCGTTTCATTTTCGCTTCTTAACAATTAGTTAAGGGCCCGTTTTTTTGCTGGAATTGACCTGGAATTGGAAAACATGAATTAGTTTCCACTCTCAAAATTTAATTCTCAATTCCAATTCCATGAGTCAATTCCAATTCCAGGTCAAGAGGTGGAATTGGAGAAATGCTCATTTTGTACCAAAATTGGAATTGGCCATACCAATTCACCAATTCGTGTTTTCCAATTCCAAGTCAATTTCAGCAAACAAACGGGTCCTAAGAGTTGACAAATGCATGATTAAGATGTCGATAAGAATATATCAAATGCATATGCGATCTGGTAAATACAAATAATGCTTGATCGATCATGGCTTGATCGATGATGAAATCAATATTATTCTAGTTCATACAGATCGACTATCCTCTTATTCGATCAAGGTGACTGATTCAGAAAAAAGATAAACAATGAGATTGAAAGTATAAATATGTCTCATCATTGATCCTTTTATCTGAACGAAACTATTATTCTCAACAATACTTGGTTGCTTCCTATGGGTTGTTATTACTTCACCATTCTTTACAAGCAACCACTGTGTCGATGTTTTGGAATTGTCCTTAGAGCAATTTCTTTACCCTGTTTCATATTAATACTGATTGTCTAAGGCTACACACCAACCTAACCAACCATACCAGTTTATTGAGGGCTGAAAATGAGATAAAGAAGATGAAAATACAGAGTAGGGTTTTGCATCACTTTGGAAAGCATACTTCATCAACGTAGCTCATAATTTATTAGTTTACTATGTTAACAAAGCATATCTTGTAAAGATTATACATAAAAAACCTATAAAGTCTTAAAAAATCTCAATGCTTCATTTTTAACTTCAATTTATTGAGTTTGTGTCTAGTTTGCGTTGATATTTCATTTTATTTGGTATCAAAGTTAGTTGTTGAGATATTATAATATATTGAGATATATGGAATTTAGTTTACAAAAGTGAACCTATATTAATATAAGATGTGACATGGGTTAGAAAAATCATTAGTCTTGTTTATCTTAATTTGGTGGTTCAATGTTTTTTAAGAACCCGTCACAAGTGTTGTGTGGATAAAGCTAAAAGACTATTTAGGGAAAATCAATGGGAGACCAAATTTTTCTTTGGAGTTGTACTCATTAAAGATGGAACACTAGGATACGTTAACATTATGGTTACTTAGTAGGCCATTGATGTGGAGAAGGATGTCAAAGATCAAAGTATCATGTTCTGTTCTTTGTTGCATTAGTGGAGGAACCTTGTTTTGGTCAACAAATACTAAGCTCACTCTTGAAGAGGTCGTGATTTCTATTAAGAGGGGATTAAAAACTCAAGACCTCAAAGAAGGTCAGCAAACACTAAGCTCACTTTATCCGTGCAAAAAGAAGGATAAAGTTAAAAGGGGCTAATCAGGTGGAATGTGGATTTGTGTTGAAAAAGGTTACATCAAAAGGAGAACAAAGAAAAAAAAGAAAATAGTGGCTTAGATGAAACAAACTCCAATAGCACTAAAGATGAAAATCCAAAAGATTTTAATATCACTAGTACATTTGAGGCCAAATTTTGACGACTATCTGTCGGATTTTCAACGCCTATTTGTCGGTACTCCGACAACTGTAATCGTCGCAGTTATTTCATTGGAAATTGCAACGGAACTGGTAACTGGCGATATTTCGACACCGTATCCATTGGACCTTACCACATTAATATCCATTTTATCATAGCATTTCATAGGGTACATCTATCGGAATACCAATGGTTTCCTGTCGGGATACCATCGGATGTGCAGTGATTGCATGACAGGAAACCCCGTCAAATATATTTCACAGCCGTCATAACTATCTATAAAAAATGCAATGTATCCATCATCACGCCTGTGGGAATGCCGATAGAAATCAAGTGACCCTCCGACAGGGCAACCCATCGAACGTATAGCATTGTCGTCATAATTATCTGTCGAAAATGTAGTTTTTCTGAGAGGAAACCCTGTCGGGTGTATAGCACTGCCGTCATAACTATCTGTCAAAAATGTAGTCAATCTGTCGATTTTGCTGTCGGGATGCTGACGGAAATGAAGTGACACTCTGACAGGACAACCCATCGAACATATAGCCTTGCCGTCGTAACTACCTGTCACAAATGTAATTTTTCTGACAGGACAACCCGTCGGATGTATAGCCATGCCGTCGTAAAAACTTGTCGAAAATGTAGCTGTTCCGACAGGAGTACTCGTTGGATGTATAGCATTGCTGTCAAAACAGTTGTGATTAGCGTGAGAACTGTGACGTCTTGGCACACTAAAGATAACAAATCTCAAGAGACCACCATAGAGGGTCTCTATCTTTGGTCCATATTACTGGCAAAACATTTTATATTTCATTAGCTCATCAAATGTGGGGATTATTTTCATGATAACATATTATTTAAGTTGACGTTGCACGAATTTATTTTGTTTGTGCACTTATAGACTAAAAGGACAACGATAAAGAAACATTTCCTCCCATGGCCTACATTGCTCATGCCACAGGAGGGGATGCTTCATTCGCGTTGTCCTCGTAGTCTACAAGTGCGCGAAGTAGATAAATTCGTGCAACGTCAACTTAAATAATGTATGTTATACATGAAAATAACATCTATTAAATTCTTTCAAATCCCCGCATTTGATGAGCTAACTAAATATAGAACGTTTCTTTAATCGTATGGACCAAAGACGGAGACCAACTATTATGGTCTCTTGAGCTCTGCTATCTTTAGTCCTAGCTACTGGGTAAGGCCTGAAAGACTTATGCCTGCCGATCATCTATAATAATCACCGCCTTGCCTTTATGTACACTGCACAATATCTAATATATTACTAAAGATGAAGAGAAGGCAAAAATTATGAATGGATAAAAGAAACAAAAGATACAATAATATTATCTTGTTGTTTACCTTCTCATAATTGATCCCAGTCTAGCAAAAAACTTTTACACTTGTGCATCTCATCAATACTAGAGGCCTGAAGGAATTTTATACGATCACTAGCACATTTCATGCATGGATGACAAACAGTATCCAAAGTTTCTAGATTCTGAGAAGAGGTATGAGTGGAGGCCAAAGAAGGAATATTTGTGAAGGTTTTATAGACGTAGGTTACTGAATCATCATCTCTGCACTGGTACTCAATCTTGAAACCCTCGTCCTCACTTTTGTCCCACCTCAGCTCAGTAAAGAATATATTATCTAGAATTTTAGACATCTAGCAAATCTCCACAAATATCCCTTCTGGCCTCCACTGAATATATATATATATATATTCTTTGATTGTTGTTTTGCCAAAGAAATCTGGCTCATGTTTGGTATTACTCTTCCTAAAGATATTAATGTTTTTGAAATCGTTACTGGGCATATTGATGGGGTTAAAAAGGATACTAATTTGTTTTGGAATATTCTTTCTTCTAACATACTATGGAAGATTTGGATGCAGGAATGAGTAAAGGTTTCAAAACAAATCCAAGATTCTTACTGAGTCTTTACAGGTGCAAATTACCATGAGGATGGAAAAGGAAAAATTTAAAACACTGTTAAAGAATGGGTACGCCACATTCTTCGCATTCGAGCTTAAGGATGGACAGGCCTAGAGGAGTCATATGGACAACTTGCACATATATGAAAGAACTATAAAGTAGCTCAACCTGGAACTTTAAAAAAACAAGGGCGCATCTGATAGCATGATCTTCCTGCTCCACCAAATTCAGACGAAGAAGAATATTGTTTGGATGGAGGGCACCATGGGATGGACCGCATGGGTGTATGTCTTTGATGATATTTTGTATTTTGTTTATGATGTTGTCGAACTGTAAACTTTTGATACTTTCAGTTTGAGGCGGTGCCTCACTTTTGTGGGTTTAATTCTGTGACTTTGTGAACTTTATACTGTAACTGTGTTTTGGTCACCTTATTATCAATACAAAAAAAAAACTCTCGATCATTGGTTCTCATCAATGTACGAATAAAATTGTGACAAAACACTTAATCCCTAATTCAATCTTTGACAAAAAAAATTGTGACAAAACACTTAAAGAATATGGAAAGCTCACAATATTTGTTTACTCCACTCAATAAATGACCTATCTATAAAAATATGATGAATTGCATGAACCAACCAATGTTCTCAAGAATTGGAAACAAATAACTTAACTATAGAAACTGTAGGGCAGTTCAACTTAAATGAAGATAATCCAGAACAATTGTTTCTTTCCAGAGCACCAAATTGACAACCGATTACTTCAAGTTTCATCAATTGAGAGAAATCTACAATCAACGTTTGGAAGGAGCAGTATTTAAACTTCAAATATTTGAGATGTTGAGTGTATATTTTCAAATTGTTTAACCCATAACAGTCACAAAGTCACAAAATTTGGCGTTGTGGGCATAGACCTATAAACTTTTCAATTACATTTTTTCAGTTTCTGCAATAATAAAGTGTAGAGAACATGATACGAGGCTAGGAAAGCCTAGACAAGACTCAGGAATTTCATTAAAATATAAATATGAAAGTTCCAAAGTAGTGAGCGTCTGATAGGCAATAAGAACATTAGGAAACCAATTCATTGGGATGAAACCACGTCTTATAAAAATTTCTTTTACCCCCTTTACCCCCACACGCTCAATCCATTCCTCAATTTTTTCAGTGTTGCTCTTACTGCGAAAGGGAGAATCAAACCTAAAACTTGTAAGAGGTGCAAAATGTTGTTTGTTATTTGTTATTACAAACCCATTACAAGCATATATTTGAAGTATCAAAAGAAAAACTTTAATTATTATTTGGGCCCTTTATTAATTAAATAAGTCCATATGATATTATTTAATTTTTAGGACCATTTAATTAATTAACGTAATTAAGATATTTTATTAAAAATTGGGGACATTACAAATAGGAGTTGTAGAATGAATGAATATGACATTGATGGAATATGATTATGCTTAGTTGTATTGACATGGAACATAAGTTATAGGTAGAAGTGGTTGCTATAGCTTCTTACCTAATGAATAAGTTTCCTTCCTCAATTCTTGTTGGTTGGCTGTCCAAAGGTAGTGTTATCTTACCTAATGAATATGTTTCCTTCCTCAATTTTTATACTTTAAACAGACACAATTACTCAATCATCCCTATTTGAGCTTTGCGGTATTTGAGAGAACTACTACAATGTTATCAGCAACATGAAATCATGTTGGTGCAACACCATCTTTCACTGTCAAACTTACTTATCAGCTGTTAGCATAAATTTTATGTTCCGAAGGTCGAATTTCATCTAAAAGAGTAGTGCAGTTTATATTTAATGAAGAGGTAAATAAAATAATTTTCTCCATTCCTATCGTCGTGGTTCATATGTTTAGGTTTGTTCCAAGTTTTATAGCTGAAAGATAAAATATTGTTGAGATAAAGGTATTGTTGATTTGAGATTTAAGGGCTGGAGTTTTATAATAGAGTGTTATGGTTTTCTAGGATTTAGAATCTAGAGAGGGATATTGTAGGTAGAGGCAGAGTAGATGCATTTGAAGGTTCTCTAAAGTCTATAATGGAGAATTTGACAGGGCATTCATAAATCAAATATATGTTAAGAATACTATGTTCAAACTATTGCTCTGCAATAAAAATTCTATCAATTGTAACTATGCAATAATTAATGTTAAGGAACCTCATGCAAATTTATAGCTTAAAGCATAGAAAATGATTTAATGTATTCATATTCTCTAATCTATGTTTTCATTGTGTTCTGGTACAACTCAGTTTCAAAAAGAAGAAAAAGTATGCTAACCATGTCATCTTCATCTCTTCTTTTCCTTTCATTGGTCTCATCTTTTCCCTTTTTGACATCCCATCTCATCATGGTTGTGCCTATATTGCCAATAAACAACATTCAATATCACTCAAAAGTATTAAATGCTCAAATGCTTGCAATCCATTAAATGTAATGGGATGAGGATGAAATCTATTAAGAGGAAAATGTAGTTTGATAAAAATAAAATTGTATTAGATGATGTGAAAAAGAATCATCAACATTGCATATTACATTTTATATTAATTTTTCTCAGAAATGGGAGAGATGAAAAGAAACCAAAAATTTTAACAGCTGAATACCAGATAGATTATATCATGGCTGAGCCTTTCAAAGCCAATCACAAAAGAAGCCCAGATGTCCCCATTTTAGAATAGGAATTTCATATCCCTAGCATTTTCCAACAAAGCATTTACCCTACACGAAGATATATAGTTTGCATAAACTATGTCATCATAGATGTTTCATTTCGAATCACATTGGACGATCCATAATCAGGAAGAGAGTAAAACTGTAAAACTAACTCCTTCCAAAATAGAAAGAATCAAAGCATGGAATATAAGAAGATATTAAGAAACAATTCAAATAAAATAAATAAGATTATATCCTAAACTTATCAATTTTCTAAAAACAAGTTCAAATAGTTAAGTTACCTATATTTATATATTTGAAATGATAAACAACTATTAAAGAATTACCTTTAACTATTTAAGAATGACGATGACAAACCCATATGTACAAACGATTTCATAATGAAATATATGACAGAAGATTTGCATGACATTTATCCAATACATGAAGACATGATAAAAATAATAATGAAGCAAGATTGAACTTTGAGAATTGAGGAAGGAAACCTATTCATTAGGTAAGAAGCTATAGCAAAAATTGAGGAAGGAAATCTATTCATTAGGTAAGAAGCTATAGTCCAAAGGTATTGTTAAACTTGTTGGTTGGCTGTCCAAAGGAAGATTAGTCATAGTTCAACATTAGGAGAAGCATACATGTCTCACAAAACCTGTCAACAACACTGATTGCCTTCTTGGTTTTGTCCTGCACCAAAATACAAATGCTACACTCTTCTAATGCTTGCACTTTCTTCAAACATGAGGCAATTTCCTCATTGGTAGATTCCACAGATCTCCTTTTATCTCTTTATTTGTTCTCTCTTGTACTGGTGGCTACAATCTTTACTTCAAACAAACTACTAATGTTCATAACTTTTTAGTTTAGTGGTAATAACAACATATTCGAGATGGGTTGGCTTAAACAATACACATTAACAA
The DNA here is from genome assembly GCA_018584345.1 of Thuja plicata. NCBI lineage: Eukaryota > Viridiplantae > Streptophyta > Pinopsida > Cupressales > Cupressaceae > Thuja > Thuja plicata. The sequence continues at coordinate 264,205 of MU223918.1, read as the reverse complement.
CTGACTCCTAATCGAAAAGTCTTAAATAGTCAAAGTTGACTAAAGCTTAATTTGTTCCTTAGTGTGTGTTGTTTAAAGACAACCATCTGAAATAAACTTAACTTTAATGGTGACTGATTGAATGACCTAATCATCTAAAGCAGTTGAAGCAGTTTTGATAATTATTGAATACTAATGACACTAAATCTCACCTTATATTGTATGGTGACAACCAAATATGCTAAAAACAACAATATATAAAACTCTAAACCAGATCTATATGGCCTCTTTCTTATTGGCCCGGTCTCCTTGTTTGGACCCTTTTTTTACTGAACAGTTCTTCAATGACCCTTTATTGGTCCTTCCTTCACTTTCTAAAAACAACAATCTACTCATTCTGCACAGACTTCTGCTCACTATGATGGGGGTAGATGGAGATGGATACAAACAACATAGATAAACAAATATATGCACAAATCTCTTACCAAATTGTCCTATGTGCTACAACACTTACCCCTCATAAATCTTTGATAAAATTCATTACAACATTCATCTTACATGATCAGGTATCATGTATACACTCTGATTATATAAGTTATTACACGATGTTTCTTTATATAGACTGATATATCAAATATTTAACATTTTTTTTTTCTTTTATTCTTAATAAAGATAGCAATTTTCCACAATTTATAATATTGTACATATTTTATTTCTGAAAAGGATTGTGTGTTCTTTTTTGCATTAATATTTCAGATCACACTCTCTTATCCATCATTAGAATAAAAGAACTAAAAGAGGAAAAAAATATTCTTATTTCTTTTTATATTTATCTATTTTTACTCCAAGACTATTCCATTTATATTCTTTCAAACTCATAATATACAAGCTATTACGGGATGTTTCTTTATGTAGATTAATATATCAATTTTTTTTTTCTTTTATTCTTATCTATATTTTTTATTTTACACCATTCCATTTATATTTTTTCATTTATTATGATTATTGAAGTGGAGAAACTACACATTCTAAAATAGATTAGTTTGCTCACCTCTTTGTGAAGCCTTGCTTAGGCTGATGGAACATCTGGAGACCTGATAAGCAGGAACAAAGTCCCCACAGAGGGTTGTACTCATAAAATCTTCTCTATAAAGACTTTGGAAAACCAAGAAAACCATGTTTAGTTTGCATGCAATGAAGAAGATAATGCAAAATTCAAGGCAACTACTTAACAAGTAAAAGAGCGGTAAATTAGAGAATACCCTTTGCAAGAAAACTAGTAGATCCTGTAACCAAAGCCATGCAAAAATGCAGTTTTCCATTATTCACCAGTCACGGTGGATGAAGATGTTTGAACCAGATGGTGGTAATGAAATACCATCTACTAAAGGAATCTGGGTTTGAGAGTGATGATTGATATATGAATGTTCAAAACGTTGAAGTGTACACAATAGATTTTTTATTTTTTATTTTTATTTTTTTTCATAACAACATCTTAACTATCAATATTTCTAAATTTCAATATACTATACCAATATCCAAAAGGCACCAAACACTAACAACATCTTAACTATCAATATTTCTGAATTTCAATATACTATACCAATCTCCAAAGTCACCAAACACCCCCAAGTGACCTTGCTATTTATTTTTATTTAAAATTGAAAGTTATAAATTAGAACTTTCTAATGACTAGATACAGGGTTGTTTGTGTGTTTCTACAAGTATATTCGAAACCATACAATTCTATGAAGCAAAAATCAGTAGAAGACTTTCTTGAAATGCATGCCCTCGCTCTTTATCATTTAAAATGCTTTCTAGCATGCATTTCTAGACATGTCTCACAAAACCCGTCACTAGCACTACTTATCAACATTCAGAACTAAAGTTCTTAAGAAAGGAAGAGCATGGTTTCATAAAGGAAAAATGTTCATATCCAATGGACAAAAAATGATGTTATAAAGTGATGTGATATTCAGAAGGAAAGATACAAGATATTTGCAACAAAGTTTGA
>MU223918.1:148841-202971 GCA_018584345.1 Thuja plicata | reverse complement strand
TAAGGAATACTTAGCAACTCCACCCACTTGAGAAAGTCCACTTTCTCAAGCTGGACTTTCTTAAAGTCCATATTCTCTTACATCCTCCCTTCCCTCTTTAAGGCCTTCATTAATGCCTTCACTAATAAAGATGCCTTAAGCCAATGTCTCTCTCATGTCTTATTAATGCCTTGGGTATTAATGGCTCTTACATATTCATTTATGAGTCTCCAAATTCATAAATGAACTTTGTCCCCCCCCTCTCTCTCTCATTCTTCTATAAATAGAAGCCTATTTTGAGAGCAAATAAGCCTTCACTTTAGAATAAAAATTACATTGTTATGCTGTTAGATTTATCCTAGACTCACATTTCATCCATTTTATCATGCTAGTTTATTGTTTTCATTTCATGTTTTCAAGCTAGATTGTATGCTTTCTCACATTTTTAGTTTAAATTCAAATCAAATCCTTCATGCTAGTATAGTATTGGTCACTGATTTGGAGCATATTCTGAGGGCTAAATATGCAACTAATCACACTCTTTCTAGTTAGAAGGCAATATGCCGATATTAGTGATTTCTAACATTTTATCTAACCATTTGAGCTAATACAATGACCTATTGAGTGTTTGTGTCATTTTCAACAGGTACCCATTTACACACGCACAGTATGCACCCTAAAATGGTCGCCTAGACTTTGGGCCCCATTGTATTATTTTATCATTTTATCAATTTCATGAATCAATGCTTTGGAATATTTTCATTCAAATCAATTTCCTTGATCAAATTGTAATTAATTCAATTATTTTAATATTTCCTAAGGTTTGATCATTTTTATCTAATTAAAAGATTTAATTTCTTTTTAAATTAAATAAAATTTATCTTATTTAATTAAAAGATTTAATCTCCCTTTTAATTGATTAAAATTCATCTTATTTAATTAAAGTAAATTTCTCCCTTTTAATTAAATAAAATTCCTCTTATTTAATTAAATTAAATTCCTCTCATTTAATTAAATAAAAATCTTCTAATTTATTTAATTGAAAGAAAACCCCTCTTTTAATTAAATAAATAAAAATCCCCACTTAAACCACTTTATTTGTTGAAAAAGGAAATAAATTAAATGAAAAAGTAAATAAAATCCCTTTTTTCTTCACATCTTTCTAAGTGGTGGGTTTTTGCCTCTTAATCTCAACCATTGATCAATTCTTTTTGCCTCTTAATCTCAACCGTTCACTTTTCTATATAAGGAAATCTCTCGTTCTCATTTGATAATCATAATCATCAATGAATCATCGATCAATCAATCATCAATAATAATCATCAATCATCAATCAATTTTTTTCATAGTATTGTTATATTGCAGGTTTGGAGAGCAATTTTGGAGGAGCCTTTGAGCATTTGAGCTTGGATATTGCAACTTCTCTCTTCTTGTCTTATTCTTTCTTGCATTCATGGCTATTCATATAGATTAGAATAATGTTTATTTCCATAGATTAATCTTGCATTTGCATTTCCTTTCATAGATTAATATGCATTGTTATCATTTAGATTAATTTTCTTTTATGCATTGCAATCATATAGATTAGATCTCATTTTTATGCATTCAAATCTCTCGTTTTATGGTGTATTTGCAATAGACACAACTAGGTCTATCTGAGGGCCTTCATTTTATATTTTTACACATCCATGACTATAGAGCTATGGATCGATATTTGAGGCCTCATTCTTGAGCAACCTTGAATGGAATGATTCATAGAAGTGTGATAACATTTATGCACACATAGGACAGTTCAACTTAAATGAAGATAATCCAAAACAATTGTTTCTTTCCAAAGCACCAAATTGACAACCGATTACTTCGAGTTTCATCAATTGAGAGAAATCTACAATCAACGTTTGGAAGGAGCAGTATTTCGGCTTCAAATATTTGAGATGTTGAGCGTATATTTTCAAATTGTTTAACCCATAACAATCACTAAGTCACAAAATTTGGTGTTGTGGGCATAAACCTATAAAATTTTCAATTGCATTTTTTCCAGTTTCTGCAATAATAAAGTGTAGAGAACATGATACGAGGCTAGGAAAGCCTAGACAAGACTCAGGAATTTCATTAAAATATAAATATGAAAGTTCCAAAGTAGTGAGCATCTGACAGGCAATAAGAGCATTAGGAAACCACTTCATTGGGATGAAACCACGTCTTATAAAAATTTCTTTTACCCCCTTTACCCTCACATGCTCAATCCATTCCTCAATTTTTTCAGTGTTTCTCTTACTACGAAAGGGAGAATCGAACCTAAAACTTGTAAGAGGTGCAAAATGTTGTTTGTTATTTGTTATTTCAAACCCATTACAAGCATATATTTGAAGTATCAAAAGACAAACTTTAATTATTATTTGGGCCCTTTATTAATTACATTAATTAATTAAATAAGCCCATATAATATTATTTAATTTTTTGGACCATTTAATTAATTAACCTTATTAAGATATTTTATTAAAAATTGGGGACATTATAAATAGGAGTTGTAGGATGAATGAATATGACATTGATGAAATAGGAGTATGCTTAGTTGTATTGACATGGAACATAAGTTATAGGTAGAAGTGGTTGCTATAGCTTCTTACCTAGTGAATAGGTTTCCTTCCTCAATTCTTGTTGGTTGGCTGTCAAAAGGTAGTGTTATCTTACCTAATGAATATGTTTCCTTAAATTTTCAACTTTAAACAGACACAATTACTCAATCATCCCTATTGGAGCTTTGCAGTTGTAACCACTCTAATTTGGTCTGCTTTGACTATAGACCCTATTTTCCCTTAGTGTGATCATACCCCCAATTATGTCAAGACAACTCTTCAATTGGTTGGCATAATTCATCCAAATAAAATTTATTTTTCTAAGTGATTTAATCACTAATTTACATTAATTGCTTTAGCCAATCCAATCAATTCAGTTCAATTCAAATAAATTCAAATAAAAATATGGCTAAGATAATTAATTTAAAATGAATTAATGAAATCCTAATTATACCTCATCACTTGCAAAATCAATCCCCTAGCCTAATTAATTCAATTTGGCTAAAGTCCTAATTAATTATTACAAAGAAATTAAAAGCTTAAATGATTAATTAAAATCCCTATTATTGAGTGAATATGTTATTACAACAATTCTTTTCATTAATATTCTCTCTAACCTAACCAATCTCAACTACCCAACCATGAGTTCAAACTCATCCCAACCCCTTCTCATATGCTAATTCTTCTTAATTAGCTAATTAACCCTAATTAGATAATCCCCCCTCTACTCATTCTCTCTCCTCCCATATCTATCTCCTTAATCACCTATCTTAAGCCTTAATCATAATCCTAAGCTACCCCTAAGCTTTTCACATTCCTAAATTTGTGATTAGGAATTTAACCCTCCCTCAAAAGTCAAAGTTCTCAAGCTTGACCTTAAACCCTCACCCATGCTTCTTAAACCCTCACCCACACCTCATTAATGCTTTCATAAATGAAGCATCAATAGATCTTACACATTCTCTTTCACACTCCTCATTAATGAGTCTTACATCCTCATTAATGACATCCCTTCTAGAGTCTTCTCCCCTTCCTCCATTTTCTTCTATAAATTGGATGGATTTTGAGCTCAAATGGCCCCTGAATTTTAAAGAGTTGAAAGCATTCTTATGCTGCCCATATTTGGAGATTTGAAGGAGTAGACTTATGTTGTGCATGATTTTAGGGATTCATATTTCTTTTTAGCTCCAAATAGTTGTATTATTATAATCTTCATTCTTAGAGCTTAAATGCATATTTCTTATGATTTTGATCATATTTAAGTTATATAGTCTCATTTGAATATTTCATTCTAGGTTGTATATGTCACTGAAATATGCATAATATGAAGGCTATTATGTCATTTTTCATACTCCTAGTTAGGAAGCAATAGGTCAATTTTGGTGATTGCTATGCTTGCTAATTCACTGTTTTCACTAATGCAATGATCTATTGAAGTGTTGTATCTTTCTTAACAGGTGCATAAAATCACACACACATTTCTGGCACCCACCATGGGGCAAGATTGCTCAATTTTTCACAAAACTCTTCTCTCTGTCCTTAACATTTTTGAAGTTTGCAGGCAGTTTATCATTTTGGGTTAAATAGCCATCATTTCTGGGAGTGATCTATCGTCTGCGAGAAATATTTGATTGTCTCCAAGAATTTTGATATCGTATGCTGCTTCAATGACATCATTTCTAGAAGGTAAAAATTTGGCTTTAATGCGTCTTTGGTAACCCCTTTATCATTTTGGGTCCATTTTATCATTTCGCATAAAAGGATTATCGTTCTTTCATTGATAAATTTGATTGCTAACTTGCTAACTTGGTTATTTTCATGGTTTTGATCATATTTTTAGCAGCCTAACATTTTTTGCAGGTGTTTGAATGGATTAACTTGATTTCTTTGTTCAAAATTTTAAAACACTCAACACATTTTCTAATCGTTTGTTAAATTAACTAGATTACTATGCTCTTTTCCTTGAAGGAAAATCAGAAAATCAAAAGTTGGTTTAATACTTGTGAAGGAATTTGGAGATAAATGGACAAGGCAAACAAACTCACAGTTTAATTCATTTTGGGATTTTGTAATTGAACAAGGCAAATCACTAAGCTTGTGGGACTAATTGAACAAGCTTCACTATTTTTAATTTTCCCTTGGATCAGAAATTGAACAAAGAAAATGACTAATCTTGTGGGACTAATTGAACAAGCTTCACTATTTTTAATTTTCCTTTGGATTTGAAATTGGACAACACAAATCATTTAACATTGCGGTTAATTGAACAAGAAAACTTCATTGTCTAAATTTTGGATAGTAATTAAACAAGCAAATCACCTAAGTTTGGGGAAACTGAACAAAACAAAATTTGCTTTCAATTTTGGGAGAAAATGACATGGACTAGGAGAGTATGCTCTTCTTCTTTCAAAGAATCATAAATCTAGAACTCATAAGCTTGCCAATCCTTTGTATGCTTATTTAACATTAGAGGGCCTGCTGGTTGAGGAAAAGATCTCTTGGGATGACCCAAGTGAGGACAGGTTTTATGCCAACCCTTCCAACTCATTATAAATAATTGCTTCCTCGTAGGCCAAAGCCTTGGAAGACAGAATCAATTTTGTTCTTTGAATTTTGACATCATTCCTTGAACATGCTTGGGTATGTGTAGAGCGGAGCCACTTGAATATTGCTTGCGAGACTACACCTATTTGAGTACTCATAGGGCTATACACCTCAATTTTTCCTTGTGCAATTCTAAGGGAGACAGTTTCAAATGGATTGCCCCATCATAAACAACAAAATTTGTAGTCAAACTACCTGTTTCATCCCCGAAAGGTTGATAATCCTTGTGCAAGGAAAAAAGTAATTGCCCTAAGATACTCGTCATATCATTCCCTCACTTGCGTTTGGAGTCGGATAATATGACATCATGACTGGAGCCATTGCGTGCTTGGTGATGGCCATATTCTGATTAGCATTTGACTGTGTACTTAAGTCTATGAGCAAGGATTTTCATCCTCTATTTAGAAAATAGGGTGTAAGGATGTGTCTGTTCACCCCTAACAATGCAAACCTGCTTGATGTGTCTGAAAGTTTATTAACAAGATAAATCATTCATACAAGAAACAAGATTAAATCCTTTGGCTACATACCATATTTTTCACTCACTAGAAAGACTAAAAAACACACCCTATTATTAGACAAATTTGCACAAACTTCAAAATAGTATTACATTGTATCTAGGGAGAAAGGTCGCATCTTGTATTTCTTGGCTTGCACACAGAGTGTCGCATCTAGGACAATGGAAACTTGCATAGTTGCCTCTCAGAGAAAAATAGTTTATTTGGATACCCTTTTGGCTCTTTAGTCTGTCTCTGTTGCCTTTTTTGGTCTCATTGTTGCTGTATCAAAAAAAAAATTTAGACGTCTACCTTGCATGTCATTTCAGACTCTTACAATCTATCTCAATACATGTGGTCTATTCACTTTTCAAAACAAGTTGATTCCCAGCTCACTATCAGGGCATTCTAACCCTTTAACATTGGAATTATTTACTTCCACCAAATCACAAACAACACTTCTACCTAGACACACTCACTTGAATGATTTGAGACTCTACTTGACACTATCGGGAAAATTTTACAAATTTGAGATACAAATACATGGTTAAAACAAGACACAACATGTACAATTCTAAATAATTAGAAGTACCTCCAAGATCACTACACTTTCAACAATGAGAAACATCTCACAGTTCCATGTTTGATTTAGACTCGTCAGAAATGGAAAGACCTACTCAAGAATGGAGTAAGGCTTTTGAGGAATACAAAAATGACAAAAACCAAAAATGCAAAGATAGTGATGATGAAGAAGAACAAAATATTGACTGTCCTTTGTTTGGTTCGGATAGTGAGGAAGACATTACTGAAGAAGAATACAATAAACTCAAACAAAGTAAAAAATTTGAAAAGACACTGGAAAAGATAATTGGCGAAGATAAAGAGAAATACTTTCTCCATCTAGCATCCACTGGCATAAAATTACCTAAAGATTATGATGTTGAACAACTAAATTAAAAAGAGGTATCAGCTCCTATCTCTATTCTCGCCAAACAACTAACCTTGATGCAAACTGAGCTTGTAAATCTCAAACAAGAGAAGGATGAACCCAAGACAAAATACTCTTTGGACTCTATTTGTCCATTTCCTTTCGATAAGAGTATTAATATGGTTCCATTTCCTCCCAACATGGCAAGGCCAAAATATGACAAATATACGAGAGAGACTGGCCCACATGACCATGTGAGAGAGTTTTGTGCTCTAAGCATAGAGTACATGCATGAACCTACATACCTAATGCGGCTATTTCTGGGAAGCCTAGGTGGAAACACCATGGATTGGTTCTCAAAGCTTATGTCTAAGGTAAAAAAATTTGAGGAGTTAATTCAATGATTTATCCAGCAGTACTCCTATAATATACAACACGATGTAACTATGATGGATCTGTGTAACACTAAACAAAGAACCAGTGAATCATTTACACACTTTCTACAAAGGTGGAGGAAGATCTTTGCAAGATATTCAAGAGCTATTCCTGAATCCAAAAGGATGGAAATCTTTGTTAATAACTTGATACCAGAATTGAACTATGCATTACAAATGCAAGATTCCCCTAGCTTTGACAGGATGATCAAGAACGCCATCTGTATTGAAGAAGTCATGATTAAAAAGGGAGAAATCACTCTCCAAAGTGATAAAAAATCTACCAACTCCAAAAACAAGCCTAAATGGTGGGAAAAAAATAAGAATGTTGTTAACGATGGAGTGGTAGATGCGTCCAATGCTAATCCTAAACTAGCAGTGTTCAATCTGACGAATAGCATGCAAGCAAGTAAAGATTCCAAGGTAACGACCTCCATACCTAAAGTAAACAATGAGAATAAAAAGGGTCAACCGTGGACTTCCAAACCTCAAAGAACATTCAATCCTTTGGGAGAACCTCTTGAGACCATTTTAAAAAAACTCTTGGACAACAAAGTTCTGACGATCCCGGATTCAAAACCATGGGAACCAGAAGTCAAACCAAGGTGGTGGGATGACAATTCTTATTGTTTCTTTCACAAGAATAAAGGACACAAGACTAATAACTATCTTAAACTCAAACATGTTATCCAAGACCTTATTTAAGGAGGCAAGATCAAAGTGGAAGGGCACACCACTAATGAAGACCATGCGACATTTAACAAGTCATTCCCTAATTATGAGAAAGGGGAAGCATCTAAAGGAAAAGGAAATGAAGTAAACTACACCTACTCTAAAAATGATAATGTGATCAACATGCTAGACATTAAAAATGAATCAATTAATGTGGTCACTATCAAAGGTGTTTGAGACACATCTTCCCAATCAAAGTCAGTAACCTGAAGTCAAGCACAAGTCATGATTAAAGGGCCTAATTCCTCATCAAAACTGGCAACAACTTCCAAGGTACTCATTGTCACTATTCCAAAACTGATAGCAAAAAAACAAATGGTTACCATCCCCACTGCAAACTATAACTTGGTGGATCAATTACAACAAACCTCTACTCAAATTTCCATTTTTGAGTTACTTAAAATCTCCTCGGTGTATAGGGAAATTCTTGAACAATCCCTACATGCAGTGAATGTGCCAAAGAACCTTGATGTAGACAAATTCCAAGCAATGGTTAATCACATCTCAGTGCCACGTTACCTCTCTTTTTCAGAAGAAGATGATAAATCATTGATACATCCGCATAATCAACCCCTTCATATTGAAGTCCTAATTCATAAATCCCATGTTAGACGTGTATTGATAGATGGAGGCATAGGGTTGAAAATTTGTACCCTTAATCTAATTAGGAAGCTAGGTCTCTCAGAACAAACCATTGATTCAAGAAGTAAAATCACTATCAAAGCTTATGATGAAGAAGAAATATCCTTTAAGGGTCTCATTGTTCTACCCATCAGAATCAAACCAGTTGAAAGGAATGTCATATGTCAAGTTTTGGATCTACCCTTGGCTTACAACATACTGTTAGGGAGACCTTGGATCCATGAAATTCAAGCAGTACCATCTACTTACCCCCAATGTATCAAATTCTCACATAATGGGGTGGAAGTGACAACTCCTGCAGATGCTAGTTATACTTGTAACAATGTTAAGGCAAGTAGTACGGTCCCTCATAACAAGAAGATCCAAAAGAGATTGTACCTGAGACTACCAAAGACATGGTTATGAAAGGCTTTGGAAAGATCTTAAAACTTGAAGAAACTAGTATGGGAGAATACAAGCTGGACATGACCCTGTCATTAACAAAACTTTCAATGTCACCAAGATCCTATGGGAAACCTTCCCCATCTTTCACACCCACTATGTCTAAAAAGATAGAAAACCACAAAGCAACTGGTATGGTTAAAGAATCTACCTCTCAAGGGGATGACAATGAAGAAAAAACAATCTTGGCCTGGCTTTACAAGGGGGAACCAAAGGAAAGTGAGGTAAAACATGTGGAAATATCCTCAGAAAAAATATGTTAAAGGATACGATCTCCTCAAAAAAATGGGATATAAAGGAAAGGACCTTAAGGAGACAAAGGAAAAGGACTTATTGAACCTATACACATGGAATTTAGGGATACCAAAGATAAAATAGGACTAGGTTTCAATAATAACTTTGAAAAACCCACGTCACAAGATAGTCTAGTCTTTGATGACGGAAGTGATAAAGAAGAAGAAATAGAACTACAACAATGGTCCTATGAGAGATTATTACATATTGGTACATCAAATCCCAAATATCAAGGAGAACAATATGTGCCAAGCTTTGAGATACCACAAGACACTCATATCCCTTTGTTAACACAAGATACTATTCAAGAGGTAGAAGAAACAATAGAAGACACTCCAGAGGTGTCGTTGATAGCAACAACTACTGAAGACACACCCCAAAAATAGGATTCACATCCTAACTGGGGGCAGTTAGTCATAGTTTCACATGTCCTTGACTTACCACACTTTGATCTACAAGTGGATAATAGAGTACATCAGGTAACTATTACTAAATTCTTAAACAGGTCTGATGATGAAATAGAAAACTCCCATGATTATGAGTGGGATGATCTATCTGTTTCAACAGAGGACATTGAAATAGATGTGATTCACATGTTCAAAGCTCCACCAGAATACAGAGAGCATTCAAACACTACTCCTAACAATGTTGACATTCTCAAAGCAGAGGAGGTATCCCTTCCCTGACTCATTAATGAAGAAACTGGTATTTTCCTAGACCTGGAAGAAATTCAGAGACTACAAGCTAGGAGCCTCCTTCTACAGAGAGATGAAGACAAAAGTTCCACTAATGAGTCACTAGAGTTAGGTCCACATATAACTAACTATGACTTTGATAATGACGATCTGACTCTTATTAATCTAAACATCGATGAGATAGACTTAACAGAACATGTCATGTCAGTTAATAGTCTTGACGCTGACACAATGTTGTCCTTCCCAAAATCTGACTCCTTGTCTTTAATAAAACTGGACCTAATTGATTGGACTAATACATATCCTACTCCTATCCTAGACTTCCCTAATTACTACACTTTGGCTTGCTACCTAAATGCTTGTGAACCTTACCCTTCTTCCACCAATTTAAGGAGCGTGAACATGTCACAGGAGGATATCAAGTTTCTCAGTCACAAATTGAAAAATAAAAAGAAGAACAGAACTGACGGTGAAAACCACGTTGTGGCAGTGTCAGATTCAAAAAAAGTAAAAACAAAAGACATATCTGATGGTGAAAACCTCCCAGAGGCACCAAAAGATGAGATTCTTGAAATCCTCCCAGAGCACTTTCAAGAAAGATCTTCAGTTTTGATAGAACCAACACAACCAGTTAACTTGGGCACAACTGAAGTTCCTAAAATTGTTCACCTAGCACAATCTTTGTCAGATGAGGAGAAGACACAATTTACTGAGTTCCTAAAAGAGAAGAATATCAAATTTGCATCATCTTACACAGATATGCCTGGGCTAGATCCTGATCTGATAATGCACCAGTTATCTATAGCTCTTGGGATTAAACCCGTGAAACAAAAACTAAGAAAGATGCATCCTCATGTTGCGTTATTGGTAAAAACAGAGCTAGAAAAAATATTGAAAGCTAGATTCATCAGAGTCATTGCTTACGCCGGATTGATTTCTAATGTAGTCCAAGTATCTAAATCAGATAAATCTATCAGGATCTATACAGACTTTAGAGACTTAAACAAGGCATGTCCTAAAGATGATTTTCCACTGCCTAATATTGATATGATCATTGATCTAACAGCAGGCTACCAAATGTACTCATTAATGGATGGTTTCTCAAGCTATAACCAGATTAAAATTGCTCCCAAAGATCAAGAGAAGACCACATTTACATGCGCATGGGGAACCTTTTGCTAGAAAATTATGCCATTTGGGTTAAAGAATGCAAGTGCTACATACCAAAGAGTCATGACCACTATATTCCATGATATGATGCATAAAAACATGGAGGATTGCGTGGATGATACCTTAGCTAAATCAAAAGAAAGGACTACTCATATTGATGACTTAAGGAAGATATTGGATCGTATGGAGCAATTTCAACTCAGGATCAATCCAAAGAAATGTGCCTTTGGGGTCCAATCCGAAAAGCTTTTAGGATTTATTCTTTCAGCAAACAGAATAGAAGTAGACCCTAAAAAATTCAAAGCTATACTAGAAATGACTCCTCCATGCAACATTAGTCAAATAAGAAAATTACAAGGGAGACTCTAGTCAATCAGGAGGTTCATGTCACAACTTGCGGACAAAGCACAACCCTTTACCAAATTGCTACACAAAGGTGTCACCTTCAAATGGGATGAACATTGTGAAGCCAATTTCAGAGAATTAAAAGAGTACCTGGCTACTCCTCCTATTCTTATAGCACCCATCCATGGAAAGCCATTACTCCTATATATTTTAGCTACATCCACATCACTGGGGGTATTGCTAGCACAAGAAGATGAGACTAAAAAGGAAAGAGCAATCTACTACATCAGTAGAACACTAGTATCCTATGAACTCAATTACAACATTATTGAGAAATCTTACTTAGCAGTTGTTTTTGCATCACAAAAATTAAGACATTATATGCTATCACATAGAGTGAGGCTCATTGCAAAGATTGATCATTTGAAGTACCTCCTAAGTAAGACAACATTAACAGGACGACTGGCAAAATGGGTCCTGATTTTGAGCAAATTTGACATTGAGTATGTGTACAAAAGGGCTATTAAAGGGAAAGTCATTGTAGATCAATTAGCTAATTCACCACTCCAAGATGACGAACCTTTAAGAATTGAGTTTCTTGATGAAACAATTATGCATCTAACTAAATATCTATTGAAGATGTACTTTGATGGTTCTTTCACGCAACAAGGCTCTGGAGCAGGGGTTCTATTCATAACTCCTCAAGGCTACAAAATACCCAAGTCCTACAAATTAATGTTTCCATGCACAAATAAAATTTATGAATATGAAGCATTGGTAAATGGTCTTAAACTTGCTATGGAATGGAAGATTGTAGAGTTACATGTGTATGGTGACTCCCAGTTCATTATCAATCAAGTAAATGGAGATTATCAGATGAAAGATGAGAAGTTGATGCCCTACAAGCAACTGGTTGATGACCTAAAGAAATACATTGTCTTCATCACATTCCACCAAGTACCCAGAACAGAGAATAAAGTTGCAGATGCTATGGCTACACTGACATCCATGTTACAACTAGAGGAACATCAATTCCACTATGACTTCTTGGTGGAATAATTATCTTACCCAGCCTTTGATACCCCTGAATACCAAGTAATTTGTGCTTTAACCACCCCAGACCAATCTCGGTATACTAACATCATTGCTTATCTAACTGACTAGACTATTCCCAATGATCTATCCAAAGATGAAAAATGAGCCTTGATTAGGATAGCATCGCGTTATGTCCTCATTACTAATAACTTATATAGATGAGCTATCAATGGTACACTTCTTAGATGTTTAGAAAACAAAGAGTCCAATCACGCATTGAAATAATTCCATGAAGGTGTATGTGGATCACATTCAAATGGATTTTCATTAGCTAAGAAACTGCTAAGAGTAGGCTATTACTGGCCCACAATGGAAAAAGATGCTATTCAATTTTCAAAGACATGTCATAAATGTCAAACACATGGAAACCTCATCCATGCTCCTGCCAGAGAACTCATACCATTCATAACACATTGGCCATTTCAGCAATGGGCCTTTGACTTGGTTGGAAAAATATATCCTAATTCTTCAAGTGGACACAAGTACATCATTACGACCACTGATTATTTCATGAAGTGGGTTGAATCCATGCCACTGATCAAATCCACTAACAAACAGGTGGCTATGTTTATCTTGAACTACATTATTTGTAGATATGAGATACCCTCTTCAATTGTAACATACAATGGGGGCCAATTTAAAAACCAAGACATTGAAGACCTTTGCACACAGTTTCACATTACTCAACATTGCTCCTCAATCTATTATAATGGACAGGCTAAGGCATATAACAAGAATAATCTTAAAATCCTCCATAGAACTGTGAGCAAGTCTGGTAGAGATTGACATTTACAATTAAATCTGGCACTGTGGGCCTACAAAACAAGCATCAGAACACCAATTGGGTTCATGCCATTTCCCCTAGTCTATGGTGCTAAGGCAGTATTACCTATTGAGGTTGAAATCCCATCTTTGAAGGTATCTTTATAAGGTATTGTTACTGATGAACAATACCGCATTGATAGGGTAAATTCTTTAGACTAACTTGATGAGTGCAGGAAACATGCATTCAATCATCTAAAAGTGTACCAAAAATTCATGTCAAAAGGGTACAATAAAAAGGTCAAACCACAACACTTTCAAGTGGGGGATCTCATTCTAAAAGAGAATTCTAAGAACCAGCCTAACAAAGAACAAAAAGGAAAGTTTGTACCTAACTGGTTGGGACCCTATGTCATTACTGCAACTGTTGGGATTGGAGCTTATCAGCTAGCTACACTTGAGGGAGATTTTCTCCCAGATCCCATTAATACTTTACACTTGAAGTGGTTCTATTCTTGATGTCTGGCTAGCAGAGCCTATGTAGTCAAAAATATCAGAAAATACCTAAACAAAAAGAATCAGAAAATTGATCTTGAAGAAATTCAGAAACAGTGGAAAAATTCTTGAAGAAAGGTATCCTTGGTGAAAACCTGGCAAACAAGCGCCTTGATACTACAAAAACATTCAAAAAATAAAAAATAGCAAAAAAAAAAGAGATACAAGTACCTTGATGAAAACCTGGCAAATAGGCATCTTGGTAGCAAAAAGAGGAAGCTTTGCTGAGTGGTGAAAAACCTGGAAAAAATGTGTCATTCAAAATCCGTGCTCTATCTATCAATACAATGATGATGCTACATTTTCATATTTACACCTATGCTATTTGATGACCCTAATTCCTTACACGTGTCTTATCCTTACTTGGGATTTGTCTGCGTCTGCATCTTAGGAATAGTCACGCTGCACTGGGGGCATATTTTCTAGCTTGGTTAGTTCACATATACTAGGTTTTCCTGAGCATCTTGTCTAGGATGGTTCACCTCTCCAAAATGGTAACATACATCCCACTAGTGTTTGTCCAAGCACTTGACATCCAAGAACTTAAAATGAACTAGTGTTTCTAAGACATTACATGGATTAAAATTACTGACATTACATAATGCTTCTAAGACATTTCATGGATTACAATTATTGACACAATTACTTTCGCAAGGACTCAGAAAGGAAAACATATTGCTTACATTTCCAGAATTCTGATTGATGAATCTATACTGCGCTTGAAAAATAAATCAATAGTATTTTTCAAATACTACTTAAGCACATAGTTTGATCTTGGTTTGATTATGACTCTTTTATGTTCTAATGATGCTTTAACTAGGGGCATCTAAGAAGTTATAAGTTTTCTTTGATTGATTCTCAATTGATGGTTGTTATGTCTTCCGAGTTACTCCATGATGTCTGCACAAAGACAAAGAGTTGCAAGGATGGGGGGCGTAACATTTTCTTGGTTTTCTGCGTATGGTGATTGTTCCAAATGATCCTACAAATTTCACCTAACCTAGATGTTTATGGTAAGAGTTGCCAACATGAGTGGGTAGCCACATATATTTCGATCTTTGTTATGTGTAAACTATGGTGAGGTTGAAACAATTTCCTTGTCTATTTTCTAAATAAGATTCTCACTAAAGTGTACGAAACATGATGTACCCAAGGATATGAATTTTCAAGGTCATTACGGGTCACATATCTTACATTACACTTGAACATAAATTGATTCTAAATCATTAAAAGGAGATAATTAACTTGTCATCCTGGCTTCTATGCCTTGATGCCTAAGTTTATTTCTGACATTGCATCTAATAAACATAGTATTCATACTTTTATAATACCAGTGGGTATTAGTGACAGTTGTACTATCAGGTGGTATCCGCTCCAAAAAGTGCCCAATGATGATAACATGCTACAATGTATACAAATCAATGACAGTCCTAAGAGTCTGCATATAGATGAATTTTGAGATTGCATAATTCATTTGAAAGAACAACATAAGGATTTGAGCTCAAAATCATTTCTATTTTTAATTCATTCAAAATCCACATTCATTACATAATCCATGATTCCTAAAATCTTTGATCTATCGGGAACGAAATCAAAATCACCTTTTAAACATGATTAACTTGGTAAAACATGTGTTTTCTCTAAACATGCCTTCATTTCTTCACTTCTTCTAATACATTCTTTCTTGACCTAACCGCTCCATGCAAGTGATACATCATTTCAATAGAGGGATTTTTTTTTCCTTCAATTTTGTTCCCGATGGGGCATGATCACACTATCATCAATCAAATTCTTGCTTGAAACATAATTAAAAGTGACTTTGTTATCAAAAAACTAAAGGCATGATAGTTCCTTGACTAAGTTGGAACTGTTGGATTGAAAGCTTTGGTTCTCACAAGTTGGATATCTTATGTCTACTTTTTCTTATATTCTTATTAAAAGTTCCTGGCAGCTTTATACTGACCTTTGTTCGATCAAGTTCAAAGTTGGTATTATCAATTATCGGATGACAACCAAGTTCAGAATTGGTATCTTTAAGATCTTTGCTTATTGACCTTTGTACAACAATCAAGTTCAAAGTCAATTCTATCAATTTAGTTCAATCAAGTGCGAGACTGATCTCATCAGAAATTTCGTTTGATCATGAGCGAAATTCTAAAACTTCCTGAAGTCAACATCAAAAAGTTTCTTTGAATGAATGTGCTACTCACACATCAATTCAAAGAGGGGAAAATGTAACCACCCTAATTTGGTATGCTCTAAATATAGACCCTATTTTCCCTAAGTGTTATCATACCCCCAATTATGTCAAGACAACTCTTCAATCGAATGGCATAATTCATCCAAATAAAATTTAATTTCCTAAGTGATTTAATCACTAATTTACATTAATTGCTTTAGCCAATCCAATCAATTCAATTCAATTCAAATAAATTCAAATCAAAACATGGATAAGGTAATTAATTTAAAACAAATTAATGAAATACTAATTATACCTCATCACTTGCAAAATCAATCCCCTAGCCTAATTAATTCAATTTGTCTATAGTCCTAATTAATTATTACAAAGCAATCAAAAGCTTAAATAATTAGTTAAAATCCCTAATATTGAGTGAATATGTTATTACAACAATTCTTTTCATTAATATTCCCTCTAACCTAACCAATCTCAACTACCCAACCATGAGTTCAAACTCATTCCAACCCCTTCTCACATGCTAATTCTTCTTAATTAGCTAATTAACCCTAATTAGCTAATCCCCCTCCACTCATTCTCTCTCCTCCCATCTCTATCTCCTTAATCACCTATCTTAAGCCTTAATCCTAATCCTAAGCTACCCCTAAGCTTGTCACATTCCTAAATTTGTGATTAGGAATTCAACCCTCCCTCAAAAGTCAAAGTACTCAAGCTTGACCTTAAACCCTCACCCATACCTCATTAATGCTTTCATAAATGAAGCATTAATGAATATTACACATTCTCTTCCACACTCCTCATTAATGAGTCTTAAATCCTCATTAATGACATCCCTTCTAGAGTCTTCTCCCCTTCCTCCATTTTTTTCTATAAATTGGATGGATTTTGAGCTCAAATTGCCCCTAAATTTTAAAGAGTTGACAGCATTCTTATGCTGCCCATATTTGGAGAGTTGAAGGAGTAAACTTATTTTTTTCATGTTTTTAGGGATTCATATTTCTTTTTAGCTCCAATTAGTTGTATTGTTATAATCTTCATTCTTAGAGCTTAAATG
The DNA here is from genome assembly GCA_018584345.1 of Thuja plicata. NCBI lineage: Eukaryota > Viridiplantae > Streptophyta > Pinopsida > Cupressales > Cupressaceae > Thuja > Thuja plicata. The sequence goes on along the minus strand of MU223918.1, from coordinate 185,968 downwards.
CATACTTCTTAAGCATATTTCTTGTGATTTTGATCATATTTAAGCTATATAGTCTCATTTGAATATTTCATTCTAGGTTGTATATGTCACTAAAATATGCATAATCTGAGGGCTATTATTTCATTTTTCATACTCCTCCTAGATAAGAAGCAATATGTCAATTTTGATGATTTCTATGCTTGTTAATTCTATATTTTCACTAATGCAATGATCTATTGAAGTGTTGTGTCTTTCTTAACAGGTGCATAAAATCACACACACACACACTTGTATTTGAGAGAACTACTACAGTGTTATCAGCAACATGATCTCATGTTGGTGCAACACCATCTTTCACTGTCAAACTTACTTATCAGCTGGTAGCAGAGATTTTTATGTTCTCAAGGTTGAATTTCATCTAAAAGAGTAGTGCAATTTACATTTAATGAAGAGGCAAATAAAATAATTTTCTCCATTCCTATCATCCTGCTTCATATGTTTAGGTTTGTTCCATGTTTTACAGCTGAAAGATAAAATATTCAAAAAATAATTGTTGAGATAAAGGTATTGTTGATTTGAGATTTAAGGGCTGGAGTTTTATAATAGAGTGTTATGGTTTTCTAGGATTTAGAATCTAGAGAGGGAGATTTTAGGTAGAGGCAGAGTAGATGCATTTGTAGGTTGTCTAAAGTCTATAATGGAGAATTTCACAGGGTATTCATAAATCAAGTATATATTAAGAACACTATGTTCAAACTATTGCTCTGCAATAAACATTCTATCAATTGTAACTATGCAATAATTTATGTTAAGGAACCTCATGCAAATTTATAGCTTAAAGCATAGAAAATGATTTAATGTATTCATATTCTCTAATCTATGTTTTCATTGTATTCTGGTACAACTCAGTTTCAAAAAGAAGAAAAAGTATTCTAACCACATCATCTTCATCTCTTCTTTTCCTTTCTTTGATCTCTTCTTTTCCTTTCATTGGTCTTGTCTTTTCCTTTTTTTGACATCCCATCTTATTATGGTTGTGCCTATATTTCCAATAAACAACATTCAACATCACTCAAAAGTATTAAATGCTTAAATGCTTGCAATCCATTAAATGTAATGGGACGAGGATGTAATTTGTCAAGAGAAAAATGTAGTTTGATAAAAATAAAATTGTATTAGATGATGTGAAAAAAAATCATCAACATTGCATATCACATTTTATATTAATTTTTCTTAGAAATAGGAGAGATGAAAAGAAAACTACAAATTTTAACAGCTGAATACCAGATAGATTATATCATGGCTGAGCCTTTCAAAGCCAATCACAAAAGAAGCTTAGATGTCCCCATTTTAGAATGGGAATTTCATATCCCTAGTATTTTTCCAACAAAACATTTACCCTACATGAAGATATACAGTTTGCATAAACTATGTCATCTTAGATGTTTCATTTTGAATCACAGTGGACAATCCATAATCAGGAAGAGAGTAAAATTGTAAAACCAACTCCTTCCAAAATAGAAAGACTCAGAGCATTGAATATAAAAAAATATTAAGAAAAAATTCAAATAAAATAAATAAGATTATATCCTAAACTTATCAATTTTATAAAAACAAGTTCAAATAGTTAAGTTACTTATATTTATATATTTGAAATGATAAACAACTATTAAAAAATTACCTTTAACTATTTAAGAATGGTGATGACAAACCCATATGTACAGACGATTTCATAATGAAATATATGACAAAATATTTGCATGACATTTATCCAATACATGAAGACATGATACAAATAATAATGAAGCAAGATTGAACTTTTGAGAATTGAGGAAGGAAACCTATTCATTAGGTAAGAAGCTATAGCAAAAATTGAGGAAGGAAATCTATTCATTAGGTAAGAAGCTATAGTCCAAAGGTATTGTTAAACTTGTTGGTTAGTTGTCCAAGGGAATATTAGTCATACTTCAACATTAGGAGAATCAGACATGTCTCACAAAACCCGTCAACAACACTGATTGCACTGATTGCCTTCTTGGTTTTGTCCTGCACCAAAATACAAATGCTACATTCTTCTTATGCTTGCACTTTCTTCAAACATGAGACAATTTCCTCATTGGTAGATTCCACAGATCTCCTTTTATCTCTTTATTTGTTCTATCTTGTACTGGCGGCCACAATCTTTACTTCAAACAAACTACTAATGTTCATAACTTTTTAGTTTAGTGGTAATAACAACATATTCGAGATGGGTTGGCTTAAACAGTACACATTAACAGCTGACTCCTAATCTAAAATTCTTAAATAGTCAAAGTTGACTAAAGCTTAATTTGTTCCTTAGTGTGTGTTGTTTAAAGACAACCATCTAAAATAAACTTAACTTTAATGGCGACTGATTGAATGACCTAATTATCTAAAGAAGTTGAAGCAATTTTGACAATTATTGAATACTAATGACACTAAATCTCACCTTATATTGTATGGTGACAACCAAATCTGCTAAAAACAACGATATATAAAACTCTAAACCATATCTATATGCCCCCTTTCTTATTGGCCCGATCTCCTTGTCAAGACCCTTTTTTTACTGAACAGTTCTTCAATGACCCTTTATTGGTCCTTCCTTCACTTTCTAAAAACAACAATCTCCTCATTCTGCACAAACTTCCGCTCACTTTGACGGGGGTAGATGGAGATGGATACAAACAACATAGATAAACAAATATATGCACAAATCTCTTACCAAATTTTCTTATGTTCTACAACACTTACTCCTCATAAATCTTTGATAAAATTCGTAAAAACATTCATCTTACATAATTAGGTATCACGTAGACACTCTTATTATATAAGCTATTACATGATGTTTCTTTATATAGACTGATATATCAAATATTTAACATTTTTTTTCTTTTATTCTTAATTAAAGATAGCAATTTTCCACAATTTATAATATTGTACATATTTTATTTCTGAAAATGATTGTGTTCTTTTTTGCATTAATATTTCAGTTCGCACTCTCTTATCCATCATCGGAATAAAATATCTAAAAGAGGAAAAAAATTATTCTTATTTCTTTTTATATTTATCTATTTTTACTCCAAGACTATTCCATTTATATTCTTTCAAACTCATAATATACAAGCTATTACGAGATGTTTCTTTATGTAGATTAATATATCAAATATTTATTTTTTTTCTTTTATTCTTATCTATATTTTTATTTTACACCATTCAATTTATATTTTTTCATTTATTATGATTATTGAAGTGGAGAAACTACACATTCTAAAATATATTAGTTTGCACACCTCTTTGTGAAGCCTTGCTTTGGCTGATGGAACATCTAGAGACCTGATAAGCATGAACAAAGTCCCCACAGAGGGTTGAAATCATAAAATCTTCTCTATAAAGACTTTGGAAAACCAAGAAAACCATGTTCAGTTTGCATGCAATGAAGAAGATAATGCAAAATTCAAGGCAACTACTTAACAAGTAAAAGAGCGATAAATTAGAGAATACCCTTTGCAAGAAAACCTGTAGATTCTGTAACCAAAGCCATGCAAAAATGCAGTTTTCCATTATTTAGCAGTCATGGTGGATGAAGTTGTTTGAACCAGATGGTGGTAATGAAATACCATCTACTAAAGGAATATGGGTTTGAGAGTGATGATTGATATATGAATTTTCAAAATGTTGAAGTGTACACAATAGATTTTTTATTTTTTATTTTTTTTATTTTTTCATAACAACATCTTAACTATCAATATTTCTAAATTTCAATATACTATACCAATATCCAAAAGGCACCAAACACTAACAACATCTTAACTATCAATATTTCTGAATTTCACTATACTATACCAATCTCCAAAGTTACCAAACACCCCCAAGTGACCTTGCTATTTATTTTTATTTAAAACTGAAAGTTATAAATTTGAACTTTCTAATGACTAGATACAGGGTTGTTTGTGTGTTTCTACAAGTATATTCGAAACTATACAATTCTATGAAGAGCAACAACGAAAATGTTTGAAAGAAAAGAAGAAGAAGCAAAAATCAGTAGAAGACTTTCTTGAAATGCATGCCCTTGCGCTTTATCATTTAAAATTATTTCTATCATGTATTTCCAGACATGTCTCACAAAACCCGTCACTAGCACTACTTATCAACATTCAAAACTACAGTTCTTAAGAAAGGAAGAGCATGGTTTCATAAAGGAAAAATGTTCATATCCAATGGACAAAAAATGATGTTATAAAGTGATGTGATATTCAGAAGGAAAGCTACAAGATATTTGCAACAAAGTTTGAATCCTTAAGCAACCATGTCAAAGAGCAGTGAATGTGTACAAAGTAAAGACTAATTATTTCAGCATTTGTTGCATCATAGGAAGGTAGTAATCATATGACTCAAAATAAAAAGGTACATTATGATAAATCAAATGTCATGGAATGGTGAGATCACAATAATTTTGAACAAAAGCTTCATATGGAGAAGGACAATGTGAAACAGACTAGATTTTTTCTATCTTCTAAATTTATGATGAAACTGTTAAGGAAAATAATGAATAAAGTTAAAGAGTCTACCATTATCAAGTGTATCAAATTCATGAAGAAGCACATCAATTATAAGCAACATGAACAGTAGATCATCCTAGGGATAGATATTCATTCAGAGACATTCACATCAAACAAAGCATGAAGCAAAAGTAATGCAGTGGACTACAAGTATAAAAACATCAATTACTAATCCAAAAGTAATTTTGTACTGATAAATATCATAACAACAATCATGAATCATATTCAATGAAGAGCTACAACTATAAGGGAGGTAATGGACATTCATATCACCAGTATCAAAACCTTCCAATTCAGTAAAATGGATTTAAAACAACTATATTATGGATGTTTCACATGAGAAATATTCAAGGGGATTTTTTTATTGAGAAAATAGAGTTACTCTACAGAGTTACTATGCAATGAAATCCATAGTTTACAAAAAGCATTGGTTTCAGATTCAAGCAAAGAATTATTTTCAAACCAAAGACATTATAGTGTCAAAGCATGTGCATACATGAAAGAGGTCATTTTGCATGGGGCAAACTGCAGTTTTGAGAAAGATCTTGTGACATATAGGTCTTTCTTTCATTTCAGATTGTTTCTTTAAGGAGGATGTGTTATTGTTTTAAGTGCATTGAAATAGTCATAGGACAATACAAATGAACCAATGACAAAAATATACATCATAGGAGAATAAATCATGTGCTTGTAGCAATACAAAAAGAGAATACATCAGTTGACGAGTAAAAATGCAGCGTGACAAGATATCAACAAGTAAAGAAATTGATATTTTTGAGAAGATGAAACCAAAAGTGCAGCCAATAATGTTCACTTTAAAATATTACAACAGTGAATAGTGTCATTGACATAGGGTAACTGTAAGCGTCAAGTCAACCATGTGATCAATGCTCAATTTCATAAAAGACTAAAACTTCATAAAAATGATATTTTTAGGGTCCAAACTCCTGGATAAGGTCATAATTAGGTCTAGTAACTGCCTACAAGGTATCAAGAACATAAAATACGGTCTCAAACACTTTGATTAAGACCAAGGAAGTATGATTACATCAAATTATCTAATGTTATTACTTTTTTTCCATCGAGATCATCTTTGCATATTATACTTGCTAAGTTATAATCATGAACAAGAAATGCATTCAAGACAACCATATGATCAATGCTCTATTTTGCATAGCCTCTTGTGTTTTACCAATAGTTGGCGTACCCAAGTAGGTTCATTGGGAGTGATTGTCCAAATCAACCCAAAATAGGAACTTGAATCATCAAGTTTGGATACTATATTGAAGTTAGATGTTGTTTTCAAAGGTGTAAAGCCTATAGTAAGAGATCTACTTGAAAAGTTGAGAGATTCGGTCCTAGAGGACAAGTGAAGCTATAAGCTCTGCATCAAGTGGTATCAGAGCTCGGTAAGAGTTCTTAGGAGAAAGACAAGATGTCAGTGGAAGATGGAGATACCACTTGAAGCCGTGCAATATTGACAGTGAGATAAAGGCTACATTTGAGACCCTAGATAAGGAACAACCTTATTGAGCTTCACTTTGTTTTGAGAATAGTTTTATATTCTGTACTAAATAGGGCCAACCATTTCAAGGTGGAAGATCATTTGGCCCCACCCCCCTAGCATCACTCTAAATTTCCCGTTAACATCTAACATTCATTCATTATTTCATCCATTAATAAAATGTAACATTCATTAATTATTACACGATAATATTCATTAACATTCATTAACACATTATAAAATTTATGAACATTCAATAGCACACAATTAAATTCATTGGCACATAAAAAATCAACCATTATCAATTAAGGTGCATAGATGCAAATCATTTCTTTTTTTTCTTTGTAGGTTTTCTCTGTTTTAAGAAGAAATCGTTAAGAGGAGCATCAATGTCATCATGATCATCTCCCCTCTCATCAAATCGTAATGCAAGCCTAGATCTCTGTTGATGCAAAGGGGGGTCATCTGTAATAACATATAAAAGGGTTAAATTGAAAACATGTTATTATAATTTGTTACAAGTATTTCAGTACTTTAAAGGAAATAATCGTATAGCTCTTTACCTGATCTAGTAACATCATCAACTTCAAGATCAGGTTGTCTGGCCTCAACCTCAACCTGCTCATTATCAATGACCTCTACACTCTTTGCAGCTGCAATACAGATTGTTACATTAATCCAAATACCCATTGCAATTAAATTTGTATTACTACACCAATCAATTTAATATGTTTACTTGTATTAATAATTACATATAAAAAATTGAATAGCAAATGTATACCTCCATCACTATGATGCACATCTGAACCAACATCATCACGCACAGGTTGTGTACCATAATCGGTAGGTTGCATTCCAATTTCATATGCATTCATGTTATCATTGATTTCTCACTTAAAACAAATATACTCACTTTATGTTGGAGTTTAACATCAAATAAACTAATTGGTAAATTATTAAATTTGAAATAATCATCATTTAGCGTACTTACTGCGATGGATCCATCAGTAGAACCTTGTGCACTTCTTATTCTTTTAGCCATGGCTTTATAGCCTTGTTGGAAGCCAATTCTCTTGTTTGCTTCTGTGAGACTTATATTTAACTCCGTGCCCTGCATTTTTTCTTGGTATCGTCAAATTTTATTTCATTATTTCATCAAAACAAAAAAGATTGCAAATTATAAATAAATATTATAAAGATCAAATTATTATTTTCAGTGTTAAAACCCATCTATAGATTGTATTTTTCCTCATATAAATCTGATAATATTAACACTTACAACTCATGCAGCAAGTTTGGAACAACCACCAGAGTCGAGCATGTGTTGCCCGCGCTTTTTTAGTCTTGCCTTTGTTGCCTTTGATGTGTCAGGAAATCTATGAAGAGATTGAAATATGTTAGTTCATATAAATATGAAGAGTATTTAGTACATAATTACATTCTTAACAATATCACTTACCTTCTTTTGTGGTTTGGTGGTGTAATTCCTTTTTTAATTTTGTTTTTCTCGTTCGCATCCATAATAAGACGTTGCCACTCTAAATAAGGAATGCAAGGGGGCGCTGGTACTTTGGGTTTTTTAATAATGTACACCTGTACTGGTCCCTAATATACCTCAAACATAACCCGACCATCTGAAGGATCTTATCCTTCTCAAATGCACAAGGTCCAAATAAGTTTGTCATACTCTCTACGAGAGCATCCTTTAACTTTATATCTTGGACTTTCCACCTTTTAAGAAAAAAAATAGTGTTAGATTGAAAAATGAAGTGAACTTACCTTTAATACAGTTTAAGAAATGGATGTAACGATAGCTATCCTAGCAATCATATGAAATCAAAATAGTGGATTGGGGTTTTAGTTCGGATATGATGTTCCACCATGTACACATGGTGGACCCGAATATCCGCAAACACTTGTCATTAGGTTTACCATAAAAAAACATCATTCCCTACAACATAATCATGGGATCATTATTCGAAGGATATAATAGTATAAAATAAGAATACAATATATGTAAGCTTCCCATATTGAATGCAAGGTGTAATTAACATACGATTGTATAGTAAAAGAAAGGTCCAATATTTAAAGTACCTAGAAGTTTTTCTATTTTCAAGGGAAATCCTTGTTCATCACTCATAAGAAATATGAAATCCTTCACCATTCCCGTACTAGGAATATGAGTACATCCAAGAAATTCATCATCATGTGATGCATCTCCTGTTGCATAAATTGAATCCATTACAAAATGCCCCTAAGAAAGAAGACTTCAAGGTAAATAAACATATATATAATGATAGAGAAAATGAAATCTGTGTATGATTATGTGGTGTCATGGCATCTGTGGCCATGCTACACATTGCTAACATTGCAGGAGGTAGTACATCTGAGCTTGTCATCGTATGAGGCGGTGATAGGAAATGATCATTGACAGGTGCTGAAGAATAAGATTGTTAGAGCATAATAAAAGAAGTGATTAGCATGGACAATATTTTTAGAGTGTAAAAAAAAGATAGCCCAACATGCGATCTACCTAAACCACCTACAATACCCTCATCATGGCCACGAGGATCAAAATTACGCAAAAAAAATTGTAAAAACAACGCATTTGCTTATTTTTTAATGACATAAAAGACTAGTATAACATAAAAACTATTATTGAACTTTTGTTATAATTAATAAGTACATTAATACTTACTCTATAATTTTGAGATAGGTGCATTAATTCAGTTGCCCTCTTTTGTGACTCAGGAGTCGGAGGGAATATAGATGCCAATTGAGCCACTCTTTTTCCAAATTTTTGGAGGCATTTTTTAATTGTAGAGGTCGTGTCAACACAAATACTGAAATCAATGTTAGAGTAGTCATAGTATAGCTAATAATTAATCATTTAATTATTAGTCTATTTACTCTATGCTTAAGTTACTTAGACAACTTATTTTTCTTTAGGGTTTTCCCCTTTAGGGTTTCGGTATCCTTTTATAAGGACTCACCGCTTTACTTTTCATTAAGGAGATTGTATTCATTATTGTTGTTAATAGAAATTCTTTTCTTTCAACATGGATTTCTAGTCTCTGGCTTTTTGGCCGCCATAGCTTCTTCTCTCTTCTTCTGTCTTTACTTCTTCTCTGTGACAGTCTTGCATGCAGGTGTTCTTAGGTGGATTTGGTTTCCTCAAATCCAATATGGTATCAGAGCTCTCCTACTGCTCATTGTTCTGGTCTTTTTGAAGCAAGCTCATCGAAGTTCAGGGGTTTGAAGATCGCCAGTCTTTTCTGGGATTTTTTATTAGTTCTGGGGGGTCTTTATTTTTTGGGGCACTTTGGACCAAAACCAACCTCACAGTTGCGTCCAAAAGGCCCAAAAACCCCAAAATCTATATAAGGCACATCTGGTTTGGACACCGGAGCCTCTGGGAGAAATTTCTTGCCCTTATAGGGCCGTACGGGCACATTTTTCGAGGAAAAACATTAAAAAAAATTTTTTTTAGAATTTTTAAAATGTGCGCTGTGTAAAAGGAATGGTGCCACTGGCGCACCACTGCCACCAGCCAGCGCCCAGCTGCCACCCTCCCTGCTCCACCTCCAGCGGTCCGCCCACCGCCACCGCTCAGCCCCGCCGACCTCCGCCACGCTCTGCGGCCCCTGCCTCCGGTCTGCGCCACCTGCGTCGCTCCGCCTCCGGCCCGCGCCGCTCCTCCCCCAATTCCGCCTCCCCCGCGCCGCCCGGGGGGTCTGTGTAGCCCCCGTAGGCTGTATTGTAAAGTGGGCAGTCTTATGAGGGACCAGGGGCTTCGGCCCAGCCCCTGCGCGCACCATGCGCCTAGGGGCCAATTTTTTTAGCCCCAGGGGATTTTTTCTAGCCTTTTGGAGCATTTTTGGGCCCTTCTCACTGTTTTTGCTCTATCTGGAGCATACGGAGGCCTTTTTTGGACTTCGTTATATCGTCGGAAAGCTCTTTCCGACTATGGTGATTAGGTTATTGGCAAACAGAGTTTCTTGGGTTGTGTATAATTGAGTTTGATCAATTCTTTCATGGTACTATATATCGTCAAAAAGCTGGTTCAGTGAACTATTCAGTTACAGGGGTATTTTTTCTAGATTCTGCTCCAGGTTTTCTCCCCTCCGAGTTTGGCAGTTTTTGCACTCTGGTGGTTTTCTTGGGTTCTACAGGTCTTGGGATCTCCTATTCTAATTTTTTAGCTCACTCTTCTTTCTGACTTCTGAGCTTGTTGTGTCTCTTCTATTGCATCTTTGTTCTGTAAACGCACTGAGATAAAGTGCCTACTTCTACATTTCTGGGATCTTGTACACCTTGTATGGTTGTTGTACTTGCACTCTGTTATAAAGTGCCATGGGGGGTTATGATGATTATGCCATTTTAGGCACATACACCTTTTTCAAGTGAGTGTACCTTCCATGACATTAGCCCATGCTGTGTGTTGGTGACATCGCCCTTTATCCTGTGTTTGTACTTTTGTTGCACTGTTGGTGTTCCTGGTTCTTCGTTCTGCAGATGTTTCTGGTATTGCATTTCAGTGTTCCTGTCACCTCTCCCTGTTCAGCATCATGGGGGGGTTCACCTGTTGGTTCTATTTCTTCCTGGTTTGATTGATCAGCTCTTCAAACATTATCTTCTCTACCTGGTCATGCACTTCAGTGGGGGTTCCAGCAGTTTCTTCTGACATAGTTTATAGTTACATGCTTCGGAGATGCTTCTTGCTCTTTCTTGTTTTGGGTACCTGATCAGGCCTTGTTGCCGGGACCCATCTTTCCTGCTTTCTGCAGTAGTTTAGTTGTTTTTCTTCTCCCTAAGTTACACTTAAGGGGGGGTGTTAGAGTAGTCATAGTATAGCTAATAATTAATCATTTAATTATTAGTCTATTTACTCTATGCTTAAGTTACTTAGGCAACTTATTTTTCTTTAGGGTTTTCCCCTTTAGGGTTTCGATATCCTTTTATAAGGACTCACCGCTTTACTTTTCATTAAGGAGATTGTATTCATTATTGTTGTTAATAGAAATTGTTTTCTTTCAACATGGATTTCCAGTCTCTGGCTTTTTGGCTGCCATAGCTTCTTCTCTCTTCTTCTGTCTTTGCTTCTTCTCTGTGACAGTCTTGCATGCAGGTGTTCTTGGGTGGATTTGGTTTCCTCAAATCCAATAATCAACATCTAGGTCCTCGTCAAAGAACTCCTCCTGAGGGACTACAGGTTCCTTTCCCTTTCTCTGCTGACCACCTTTTTGTGACAACAATACTACTAACACTATTAGAATTAATCCAAAATAAAGATGAAAAGAACGTAATAAAAAACACTATTTAACATTGATTTTATATAATTTGTAGTACAATAACAAAGAGGTTTACCTGCTGGGAAGAAGTGCCTATAGTGTCATCATTGTCCCCTCTATGTGACTGCTCCATATTGTGTCCCTGTGTTATTATTTAAAGTTAACCAAGTATTAGAAAGGACTAGATTAATAAATTTCATTAGAAGATGATAATGGAGATGAGGTGGATGGTGATGAGACTCTCTAGATGTGGCTAGCAAAAAAAATCAATTATTTAATGGTACATAGTACGTACATGCACCCCATGATAGTGACATTGTTCATATCTATGCAATTCAAATTGTCATCAACAAGCATCTCTTCCCCTGCATGTATTGATTTTATCGCACATACAAATACATGATTTCCCTCGCGTGCCCCAGATATGAAATTGGGTTGCTTAATAGTTGATAGAGGTCATGTGCTATTTATAAAACCTACAATATTTCTTGATTCTTTTTGCCTTCTGTCAATGTATATAGCTGCTCTTTTACTTTGCTCATTGTCTTTTTGTTGAATATAATTTGCCGAGAGTGCATACCTACACATACTTTTTTATATTGAACAATTCACATCCAAATTTTGTAATCGTAACAAGGTCCAACATACTCCATCAATTTGACAACTTTGTTGTAAGAGACCTTTATGCCATCCATGGAAAATAGGCCGAAACCATTTTTTGACGATGGTGCAATGCGATATATCTTGCCTTTAACACTAAAATCAATGTTTATTCGAGGAAGTTCCTTGGGGAACCATTCTTTCTGTAGATATTGGTACCTAAAGGGCACCTCGATGTCGCCTTTTCTCTCATCATCATAAGAACATGACCCCCCTTGAGAAAGGAAAAATTTCATGCGTTTATTGAATTTCCTTCTAGTCTTTTGACCTCTAGTTGATCTTCCTAATTTAGAAATACTACATGACTCACTTTCTTCTTCCCTTACTATATTTCCTTCACTTGAGGAAGACACATATGAAAAATACCTATTTGCTACTACCAGCACTCCATGAAATGAGAGAGCTAGAAAGTAATGCGAGATATTTGGTAAATTGTGAAATACATTAATCTCTATAGGGTGTATTGACTTATACCTGTCGATCTATGAGACTGTGTGGGATGCTTGTGAAAGGGGTTCGAGTACCTACATATGTAATTTAATTATCATATGTTAGCTAAAAAATTCATGATACATATACTAAAAAATACATAGTAAGTACATTAAAAACCATAAGCATCCCATATGAATTAAAAACATTAAAAGGTACATCACGAATTAATTAGATTAAGCATTGATCGCATAGCTATACATTTCTATCAAGAAATCAATATTAAATAGATTAAGCAATGATCACATAACTGTACATTTCATTCATGTCATCAATCTTCTTCTTCATCCAACTCATCACCATGATCATCATCGTCGATGACATCATCACCACCACCATCATTGTCGTCGTCTTCATCGACATCAACATCATCATCATCATCATCGTCGTCATTGTCATCATCATCATCATCATCATCATCATCATCAACATCGTCATCGTCGTCGTCATCATCATCATCATCATCATCATCATCATCATCACCATCTTCTTCTTCTTCTTCTTCAAGAAAAGTTGCGTCAAGAACATCATCGACTAACTGTTGTTCGTGATCATCATCTACATCATCTTCTAGTTGTTCACAATCTTCTTCTTCCATTGCATTATACCTCATCAACCTTCCTCTTGGATCATGTCTAATAAAAAATGACCAACCTGATTCATGTGGAACCTCTGTGTAAAATACTTGCTCACATTGGCTTGGAAGAACATAGGGATCATCCTCAAATGGCTCAAACCACCTTGTATTTGTTAGTAATAACTCAGAGGGGGGGTGAATCAGTTTCCTCTAAAATTAATCCTTAAATCAACCCTTTAAACTTATAACCACAAATTATATCTCAAGTTATCTTCTATCCTACAAGATGAATGCCTTGAATAACTTATATCAATTTACTACTTGTCGGATTGTTCTGTTAAACCTTCTTCTGTATGTTCATCGATAAGCAATCATCTATTTACTGAAATATAGTAAATATGCAGAGTATACCGATAAATCTAGAATGAATTATGTAAGATAAAAAATAGTAAAGAAATTAATCATACACATAACACATGGATTTTAACATGGAAACCTTGTTAAGGGAAAAAACCACTGGGACCGGTACCCCAAATTTTCACTCTTCTGAAGTGAGCCCTGTTAGAAGCCAACCCTGTTAATGGTTACAAACACACTGTTAGGTGTGACCTTGTTAGAGGATTTTATACATAGAGGTTGTCACTTAGTATTAGGCATCTAATGTTTCCATCCTTGAATCAGCCTTTTTCTTAGACTGTAAATAGGCATCGAGCATATCCAATGCTACTTTCATGAATCAACCTTTTTGGCACTCCTTGAGATGTACCTCAATATATAGAAGATTTTTAAGTCATGCTCAGTTAAGAGACTTGATGATTCAATGGTTAAACTGAAACACTATGACCTGTTCATATTGCAACTTAAATTGTAGATTTTCATATCTATTTAATTACATTACCTCTCTAACCAATGTATCAATTCAATCCTTGTGCTCCACACTTTCTGCTCTGTGATGTTGTGCTCACTTTTCCTCGGTGTCTGTAGAATTGCTTAGCTCTCCCTTCAGCTTGTTTGATCAGGACTGCATGAAGTTTTTCTTCATCAGTTTCTCTTCAGCATCCTCTTTTTGTTCACTCCCCTTAATCCTTTTTTAAAATGAATTAAGCTCATCTCTTATATAGACACAATATTCATTATTTCTTGGTTCTTGATTTAAAGCATAACTCATGATTTGTCTTGCAAATATCTTCTTGCCAACTTTACAAATCAGCTTTAAATCAATAACTTATCTCTGATTTTATCTGGATGATTAAAACAATGATAAGTATCCATTAACTCTATCTTTAGCTTCTTGCCAGCTAAGCATTTTTTTCATTTTTTGAATTCTCTGTTCTATCGGTCAATACTTTAGTTAGTCATCGGTGATAACTGATTGTTCCATCGGTGTGACTTCAGTTATCATCAGGATCTCTATCCTTTTCTTTTTTGTCGGGCAACACTGAAATTTTTTCCGTCGGGTTACTCTGTGTTTTGCTCGTCGAGCAACATTGTAACTCTGCTCATCGGTAATTTTGTGTATTTCTTCGTCAGGCAACACTGTGACTTTGTTCTTTTTACTCTGACCGTCGGGTGCACTCCATTGATGTATGCAGTCACTTAGTGAATACTTAACTTGTATGCATTACTGATTAGCATAGCCTTGATTCATGAGTTCTTTGAATTCTTTGGCAGTATCTCCATGACCATACAAATTATATCAAGTTTTCATCAATGATAATACAATACATTAACTAATTTAATGCATTGCATGATCATCAACTTAACATCTTCAAACATTTAATCAGTTACATGTCATCAATCTCTCCCTTTGGCATTGATGGAAACATACTACATTATCATACTATACTATTGCTAATACAATATGAAATATACAGTTTCATCAAGCTTTCCTAATGTAACTATTACAAATGTCTGGTTTTTGGTAAGCTCAATTAGCTTTTATTTGATTCTTATAGAATTTCTATCTATCTTCAATCCCTTCACTGGATGGATGTAGAATCTTTCTTTCTCTGATTTTATGTGTTCACCTTCTGTGTCAAACTCTCTCCCTTTGACTTTTCTCCTTTCTTTTGATGTTTTCTATTTCTCTTGTCAACAACTCTCCCTTTGTATCAACGACTCTCTCTTTGTATAATATTTCCATACAATCTCTCTCCCTAAGGATATAATCTCTCCCTACTGGAGTAATGTGATAATGGATAATCTCTCTCCCTTTCCAGAAGGATGTGATAATATGGATAATCTCTCTCCCTTTGACAATAATGCCAAACAAATATCTCACAAATATCTATCATTAATGTCAAGCAATCTTTTCTCTCCATCCATAATATATTCCTTGAATTTCCCTTATCCATCAGCAATACAACAATATACTCTGGTGCTTGGTGATGATATATACCTGTCTGTATATAGATGTAGCTTTGAAGTTCATATCTTTGCTTGCATCAATATGAATGATATTATGATAATATGTAGGTTGATGTAGCTTTCTAGTCAGCTTACTAACCAGTAGACAAGGGTATGACCCCTAGTCTCTTTCTCAAGTACTCAAATGCATCCTTGGGTAGTGGTTTGGTGAAGATATCAGCCAATTATTCCTTTGATTGCACACATACTCAAGTATCACCTCCTTTGCCTGAACTTGTTCTCTTAAATAATGATACTTGATGGCAATATGCTTTGTTTTAGTATGCATGATTGGATTTTTGGATGTGTTTATTGCACTTGTATTATCACGGTAGATAATTAATGGTTCTAGAATTTGCATATGCATAGCTTCTAGTAACTGTTTGATCCATGCAATATTTGAGCAGTTTGCAGCAGCAAAAACATACTCTGCTTCTGTAGTAGATTGTGAGATGCATCCTTGTTTCTTGTTGATCCATGTGACAAGTCTCTCACCCATGAAGAATTCTCCTCTAGTTGTGCTCTTCCAGTCATCAAGATTTCCAGCCCAATCAGTGTCAGTAAAAACTTTAAGTTCAAATTTGCCTTCTCTTCTATACCATAAGCCATAGTCCTCGGTATTCTTCATATATCTTAGGATTATTTTCATAGAAGTCATATATGATTCCCTGGGATTAGAAAAAAATATAGCAACTATTCCTACTACATGTGCAATATCTGGTCTAGTATGTACAACATACATGATTTTTCCAATCATTGATCTATACAAAGTTTGATTTACCTCTAATGACTTGTCCTCCTTTGTCAATTTTCATCTAGTTGCGATCGGTGTTCCAAATGGTTTGGATTCTTCTATCTTGAATATTTTTAGTACTTCTTTGATGTATTTGGATTGTGTAATGAAAATACCTTCTCCTTGTTGCATGATCTGTAGACCAAGAAAAAACTTGATCTCTCCAAACATAGACATCTCAAACTCTTTGCTCATTTCATTTGCAAATGATTTTTATGGCATATCATTGCCTCCAAATATGATGTCATCAACAAATATCTCAGCAATCAAAGTGTTAGCTTCAACATCTTCCTTCAAATAAAGATTATTGTTTTCACTTGTTCTTACAAACCCAATAGTTATAAGATATGAATGAAGTCTTTCATACCAGGCTCGGGGTGCTTGTTTCAATCTATACAGGGATTTGTTAAGTCTACATACCATGTCCCTCTTGTCTGGATCAATAAACCCTTCTGGTTGTTCAATGTATACATCTTCTTCAATTATTCCATTCATGAATGCAAACTTGACATCCATTTGATGTACCTTGAATCCTTTATATGCAGCATAAGCAAGCAATATTTTTACTCCTAGTCTAGCAATGGGTGCAAAGGTCTGTCCATAGTCAATTCCTTCTTCTTGTGCATACTCTTTGCATACTAGTCTTGCTTTATTCCTTGTGACTTCTCTATTCTCATTCAGCTTATTCATGAATATCCATTTTTTACCGTTGACATTATTTTCATCTAGTCTTGGTACAAGTGTCCATGTCTTTTTTTTTTCTCTATCTGTTCAAACTCCTCATTCATAGCACTAATCCATTCATCATTATCTAGTGCAACATTGACAGATTTGGGCTCATAATCACAAATAAGACATCTTGTATTTAGAGACTTACTTCTAATTCTCATACCAATATTTTTATCTCCTATGATCTGGTGTTGTGGATGGTTCCTTCTGACATATCTTGCAAGTATAGGTATAGCTCTTTGTCTATCAACTTTATCATCATTTTGTTCTTCATTCTGTTCTTCATCAATTTGTGCATCATCTTGAGCAATATTCTAATTGTCAGTATTTGTAGCCTGATGCTTGGGTGCAATGATATGTTGCTTGGGAGCTCTACATTGTTGGTAGGGTAGAGTGTCTCATTCCTCATTGTAAGTGAAATTATTGTAGTCCTCTGGTTCTTTAGTGCTTTCCTTTTCATTCTTCTTTGCAAATTCATTTATCTTTACATTTGCACTTTCAAAAATTTTGTTAGAGGCTTTGTTTAGACATTTATAAGCCTTTCTCTTGGTAGAATACCCTAGAAAAATTCTTTCATCACTCTTGGATTCAAGTTTTCCATTTCTATCATCTTTTAAGATATAACATTGACTGCCAAAAATTTTGAAATAACTTACATTGGGTGTGTATCCATACCATATCTCATAAGGTGTCTTTTTGGTGTCTTTCTTCAATTGTACTCTATTCAATGTGTAAACAACAGTATTGACAGCTTCCCTCCAAAAGATTTGGGTGATGCCTTTCTCTATCATCAGTGTCCTTGCACAATCAACTATGGATCTGTTCCTTCTTTCAGCAATTCCATTCTGTTGTGGTGTTCTCGGTGTAGAGACTTGTCTTTTGATTCCATGCTCATTACAAAAGTTGGTGAATTCATCTGAAATAAATTCTCCTCCTTTATCTAACCTTAAGCATTTTAGCTCCTTACCACTTTTCTTCTCAATCATTTCTTTGTACCATTTAAACATCTTAAATGTTTCTGATTTATCTTTTAGAAACATGATTGTCATCATTCTAGAGTAATCATCAACAAAAAGAATAAAATATCTATTTCCATAATAACTCTTTGTCCTCATAGGTCCACATAAATTAGTATGGACTAATTCTAGAATTGCATCAGATGTATGGGTTTTTCTTTTAAAACTAGACTTTGTCATTTTACCTTTTTGACAATTCTTACACATGATGTTGTCGGGCTTGGTCATTGTCGGTAAGCCTCTGACATTTCTCTTTTTGCTAATCTTTATCATGTTGTCAAAATTTACATGACACAATCTTTTGTTCCATAGCCATATGTCTTCATTTTTAGAAATCAAACAACTAGAGTTAGTATCATTCAGATAGAATAAGTTACCTTTTGTCTGCTCACCAGTCCCAATCAGATTTTCAGATTTATTGAAGGTCTTTGCCTTATTATTTTCAAATTGCTACTTTGTGACCTGAATTATTCAACTAAGAAACACTCAATGGATTATAATTCAATCCATTTACCCAATAAGAATTTTCACATTTTATCTGGTTATTCAACATTATTGTTCCTCTACCTTCAAATGGACAAGGTGTATCATTACCCATTCTTACTGAACCACCTTTATAGTATTCAAAAGTCTCAAAATTTTGCTTATCACCGGTCATATGGTGAGTGCAGCCACTATCTATGATCCAAACATCATTTTTGCTAATTTTAGATATGAGAGTTGTTTCTACATACCTTTCTTCATCATCATCTGAATCATCCTCTACAGCCACAAACACTATCTCGCTGTCTTCATCAAATTCGGTGTCAGTATCATCATCCTTGCATTTTGCTAGGTAACTGACCTTCTTTCCTTTGTCCTTATATTCTCGGGTATCTCTTCTTTCTGATTGTCGGTAGCTTCTGTAATCACCTCTGTCAAACTTCTTTTCAAATGATCTGTCAATACTTCTGTCATCTTTTCTTCTGTTAGTACATCTTAAGCAAAGTGTCCAATCTCTTTGCAATTAAAATAAACAAGTGGTAATTTACCTTTGTATTTACCTTTGCCTCTCTACATTCTTCTATCCATAAGTGCTTCAAAGGTCATCTTCTTCACTTTCACTGTCACTATCTTTTCTTATAGTATTTTTATGACTTGATTTACTTATTCTCACAGAAGATTTGAATGCAGACTCTATATTTGGTAAGCTATTATCAAACTTATTCATCTCAAATGAAATCAGTCTTCCAATCAAACTGTCTAGAGTAACATTGCTATTTGCTACTGCTCTCATTTCTTGAATGGTAGATACTCTAATAGCATAAGTATCCAGTAAGGTTCTTAGAATTTTACTTACCACTATATCTTCTTCTAGTACACCTCCAACTCTTTGGATAGCATTGACTACCTCTTTGATTCTTGTACTGTACTGAGTGATGTTTTCACCTTATTTCATTTTGAGTTCATCAAAATTTCCTCTAAGGCTTTCTGCCTTGGCTCTCAAAACATTTTTGTCACTACCATGTACAAGCTTCAATTTGTCCCACATCTGCTTTATAGTTTTGCATTCTTTGACATCTTCAAATTCAGCATCGGAGAGTGAGGAAGCAAGCTCTATCATCATGTTATTGTGTTCATGCTTCACTCTCATTTTTTCAACTGTTGGTGCTCCTGTGGAAAACACATATTCAATTTCTAAGTATTGAGTAACATCATTACCAATACCTGATAAGTGGAGTCTTATTTTACTCTGCCATGAAGCAAAATTGTCTTTGTTCAACTTGGGCACATCTTGTTTGTTCATCTTGTGATCTTTAGCTTAGGTCTTGAAACCTTCCTTTATAAGCACACAAGCTATGACACCAATTGTTAGTAATAACTGAGAGGGGGGTGAATCAGTGGCTTCTTAAAGTATTAATCATTGGAAATCCATTGTCATGTTCAATAACAGTTCTATCAGGATCATTTTGATTAAGTCGTAGCCTGTACCATGTGATGACAAAGAGAACTAATATGAAGGAATTAAATTCACACTCAAGTATATCATCCAAAATTCCATAGTATTAATTTTCAGACTCTTGAGGATGTAAGTCATTTCTAGATGAAATATTGGTCACCTGAAAGACTGCACTTATCCCATAATCACAAATTTTCTTTGTGTCATCCAACTTTTTGATGCAAAATTTATGACCATTGCAAAACATAGCATTGTTGTGTTTGACCTACAAAAATATGTCAAATATGTATAAATTATTGAATCAGGAGTTCATAAACGTATGAGTGATTAACAAATTTATACGTACCTAGAAATCTCTTAAACCATATGCTAAATCTATTTCCCTTTGCGTAACATTTGGATCTCCGTTATGATGAGCTTCTTTAACCAATAAAGACACAACTTCCCATGTTAATGTGTGACCTAAATGATGACATCGTTCAATCCATACCGTCATCCAATCTTGATTGTTTTTAATATACAAATACATTGCATCCCTCTCAAGCAATTGTACAAAAATTAAATACACAACTTACAACCAATTAATTTTTAAGATTAAGAATTAATTAACAGCTATAATAACATCTTATAATTTATTACCTCACACTTTTCTCAATCAACCTTTTCCCACCAAGTACTCCCCTTTGAATTTTCTAATGGTGTCGAGATCCCAAATGCGATCTATATGGATCTTTGTTGCAAACTTAGGAAGATATTCATTAATGTACACCATAGTATGGTATACCATATATCCCTCCACCACAGAACCCTCAGGATGTTCTCTTTTCTGAACCAAAGCCTTCAAAAATTTCAAGTGCCTCTCAGCCATCCACATTGACCGAGTGTGTTCGGGTCCACACAATTCAATCTCCTCAACTTGGTGTATGAGGTAGTCTTCTTGTGCATTGAAAAAGGTTGAAGGTAGGCACTTTTGGATTTCACACATTAGATGAGGAATTCTTCTCTTCCAATATTTTATATCTTGTTTATAGATTTCTTTAGATGACAACCACCTACAAGACATTCAAGACACAAAAATATATAAACACGAGACTTTATAATATATTACATAACAAGAAAAACAAATTGCAAATAAAATAAATATATACAACAAATTGAACATATATCATTTCTTAGCTCATGTATTTTCTAAGATCATATATCACTTGTTTAATGTTATTGTCGATGTTCTCTGGGAGAGATAGGGGTAGCACGTACTGCAAAAATTATAAAAATAATCATGTCATTCTATTCTCACATAATACAATGAGAAGGACATGAAGTTTAAAAATATATTGTAAATACAAAAGAACATGACTTACCTTGATATGGCCCAAATACACTTTTCTTTGATGTGGTATTGCTTATGTTCATAGCAAATCCTATGGGAAATCAAATTTTTTGTATGACTTCTGTTATGACATCACTTTGCTGCTCTATTAATAACCAAGGAAGGGCCCTTATATTAATCTGTTGTCCATTTATATTTGATTCAATAAAAAATTTCATTGCATGATTCGATTCATGAATGTCACTACAAATTTTGACAAATTTTTTTCTATCACGCCTTCCATCCAATATCTTCCACAATGTCTATGTTTCATTCTTTCCAATATGCATAGTATCAAACAAATGCATGAAGCTACTCATAGTAGGGAAACCTACTAAATTGTATGGGATAACTTTTTAGTCCCTTTGGAAGGTGCTCAATAGTATTGCCTTGATGACCTTCATGATCATCAATCACATAATCAACAAACAAAACACAATATAAATATATAAATTCTAAACATAAACCATTAGGTAGAATGGTAGTACCTTGACGATTAATTATATTATATTCCAACTTCCATAGGTGATTTTTCATTATTTGTGGCTTATATGTAGTCTCTTCTTTCCCATTGAAAAGATGTTTTTCGGTAGTTCAATATGTATGATTTTTATGGAGGAAGTTCCTATAATCATCAAACACCTGCTTTCCTAAACTTTTTGAATGACGATATTTCATCTTTGGACCACAAACTAGACATGCAAATTTTCCCTTTGTTTGAAGACCTACAAGATAATGATACAATTAGATTAAATATGTTAATTTTTATATTTAGAATTATCATGTGCAACATGAATTCACCATTACATACCAGAAAAATGTGTTAGCCCTGGGGCATCCTGTATTATCCATACAAGCATTGCATGGAATTGAAATTGTCTGTGTCTTATTGGTCTAGAGATGTCATACATAGTGATACCATTCCATAACTCCAACAACTTGTCGATAAGAGGCTCAATATATACATTCATATCTTTAACTTGGTATTTACCTAGTTGAATGAACAACAACATTACATAATTATTGTGACTATTTTACTGCAAGATTTATAATTACATGTAGATAAATATTAAATGATCAAATACCTAGAAATTTTATTGCCAACATAATGTGCTCCCTCTTTATTGGCATCCATGGAGGAATTTTATTGTTGATGAAAAAAAAATCCAAATAGAGTAAACAAATCTTAGCTCTCCAAATGGATTGACATCGTCCGCTGCCAATGAAAGCTTTAGATTTCAAGGTTCTTTGATAAAGTGCAGCCACTTTTCCTCTATGTCCTTAAATGCAGAACCATCTGCAGGCATTCGAAGAATGTCATATCGACTCCTATTGCATGCATGGTAATCTATAAATTGTGCCAAGCTACTACACTTGAAAAATATTTGCAAACATGGTATAATGGGGATGTAACGAAGAACCTTGCGAGGCACCTTTTTTGTTATTTGATCTGTTTGATATCTACTCGTATGTAATTTAGGGCATTCTCTTACAAATTAATGTTCTTTATGATAAATAATATGATCATTGGGACATGTATTTATTTCTTGATACTCTATTTCAATATATTTCATAGTGGCACATAATTCTTGGTATGAGCGAGGGAGAATATTCGATGGTGGTAACAAAAACTCACCTATCAATCTATAGAAAAAAAATATAAGTTGTTAATATTAACAATATTTATGGTACATGTTTCACCCTTTAATTACTATAATGACATACCTTAGCATACATGTCATTGTTATGTTGGATAAACCATTCATAACCTTCAAGTTCAACAATAACAATACAAGAGAGAGAAGAGTTGTTTGGGAGCCTTCATAAAGGGTCGTGGCTGTCTTCTCAAGTAGAGGTATATCATGGATGACATCAACATAATATTGATCATCATCATCAGTTGCGACAGTACCAAATGTGTCATGGATCAATGTATTAGTACCATCATCTTCAAATCTGTTATCTGGCGCATGATCGCCATCTTCCATGGGATCATAATATTCAACTTCAATATTCGCACCTCCATGATCCTCCACTTCCAAAACCATATTCTCCATATTCACACCTTCATGTTCCATATAGCATACTGTCCTGGGGAGGTCAACCTATATAAAAATGATGAACACAAATAAACCATCCTAATGATCTCATCATCAAGTGTATTTTATATATGTATTAATTGTTAAATAAATATAATGAAAAACTTACCAATTGATGATAATCAAACCCCCCTTCAATGTGACCATAATCCCTAGAATGTCTCTTAGTTCTTTTGATTAGCAATCTTCTAGTGTTTAAGACCTTACAAATATTGTAGGGACAATAACATTTTCCATCGCCTTTTGTTTTCAAGTTATACCACAATCTATTGATTGTATCCCCATTCTATGCTTCACTTAGATTGTCCGACATGATCCTTCTTCACTTAGATTATCTATAACCTAATTATATATAGAAATTGAAAAGTTAGTTATGAAATGATGTTTTAGTATAGTATACCAAATTAAAATACTTCTTCTATTGCAATCTTCCACCTCAAACTCTTTCCTATTGTGGCAAGAAAGAAAGATATTCAAATATATAGTAGTTTGTAAATCAAAATAAAATATAATATATATTATACACAAAATATATCAGAAGTGCATCAAATTTGACCAAGCACTACTGGGAGCTAGAACTGGCAACAAATGGAGTTGTGATGATTTTCACAATAATACATTTGTTGTAGGGTAAGGTCCCAGTAGTGCTTAGGCAAATCTGCATGGTGAAGGTTGTATATGTTGTGTGTGTGTGTGCGCGCATTAAAAAAGGGGGTCTTTATCTTTGATCTTAAAATGACAACTATGCCTATCTAATGTTTTTTGAGGGTGGACGGAACAACAAATGGAGGCAACTTGAGACCACAAATGGAGGTAAGTTGTTGATTGAGGTAGGGAACAACACCCGTCAGTACTTTTATCGAATTGTAAATTTCAATTTTCAACCATTTTGTGAATAAAAAACATGGATGTAATCTCAGAAAATAAAAAAATGTTGACACGATAGATTACTTATATTTTTATTCTACATTACTTACTATTTCAGTGCACGTTCCACCTGCAACTTGATCAAGTCTTGTTTGATGCTTCAATTTGTGTTGATTGTCCTGTAGAAGTACACAGTTTTGTATTTACCCAATATATTATTCAAAAAACAACAATAGAATAAAATACTTGTTGAGAAAGATCATCATAGGAGTATAAAAAAATTGAGATCCAGAGGTAACTCAACATTATAAGACTCTTACATTCAACCTTCATCTCATGCTCCTAATAAATAGGAGATAAAATACATGAAATTGAAAAATTACATTACAAAACAATGAGCTAAAACTACCTACAAAAGTAGTACCCAATTTATATACAAAATTTTTAACTAATAAATTGTGTTTTTCTTCTCATCTTCACTACCAAACTAATCACCCCTTTCAAAACCTTGAATTTTTTGAACACAAATTTTGAGAAACGTTTGCAAGATTTGATCAACTTTGAAACTTTGACACCAAATAACTTTGTGAACCTTAAAAACACATCAACTATGATCCAAATATCCCATTGCCACTACTCAAATGCCTATTCAACCTACTTTGACCTATTTGACCACCTTTGACCAATACGGCCCAATAGGCCAATTGGGTACATTTGTGGCACTAATGGCCTTACATCCAATACCAATTGTATTAAACAAACATAAAATAATAACTATGGCCTTATTGCATTGATTTCAATGTAGTCTATTCAAGGTGTGTTTATTCATATCAATTAATTTCAATGTAGCCTACTTGTTGCTACAAATTTCAAATGCTTTTTTTAATCTAACTGCACTATGCAAGTCCAGTTTAGCGACCATGTGCTTGTCATCCTCAATCAAGACTAAGGAACACTTTAAGATAGGATTTTCTTTGGACTTTTCATTAAATTGGTATTGTTTTTCCCAAGATACTTCAGATGCAAAAGCATCCTAGGGACCGAGCAATCTTGTACCAGTCCAAACTATTTTCCTTTCTTTTGTTTTCTTTTAGTTGTCTACACAACATATCAACTATTGTGTTTGGCTTTGTGCAGTGTGCATCAATGGTTTTGGCTTGTGGTTTTGATGCTAGAAGGATATATTGCAGTAACACAAAAACTAGTCATTGAGATGTCAGAGCAACATGGGCATACATTTGTCTTCCAAAAATAGAGTATGAAACCTTGTGGAACCACACAGAGCAGGGCATGTTACCAGGGTAAGCTTAGTAAAGCCATGCAGGATTATGTTCGTGCCTTGAAAAGTAGATGATTGAAGAAACCATTCAGAGGCCAGTGGGTGGAAAGAAATTAACAACTTCTCAGCTAAGTCAGGTTGTGTAAAATGTCCATTATGCACAATGGAATACAGAGGTGTTCCAAAAATAGCCAAAGAATCAACAAACCTGCTGATGGAAATGGATTGACAAGATTTTCAAAGCTTCAGTTGGTAAAATGTGTTGTCACAAGGACCATTCAGTTCCCATATCTATAAAGTAAAAAAACACATGTCACTTCAACATAAAAGTGGAATTTTCCTACTATAGAGGTTATTGGATTCAAGCTAAAATTGGAACTAAAGTTTGAAATGGAGTCAAGACTAAAAATGATAGTCATAGGAACAACTAGTCTTAAAACAAGGAGATAGATTGAAACATAGAGAGTCTCTACCAGAGAGTCATGCTTTACATATGCAATCCTTAGAAAGACTCAGTACAAAGACAACCCACTCACCCAACCCATCTTAAATATTAAACATGTACTTGCTTACATAGACATAAGTTCACACAAATATAACCAAGTAGTAAATTAAAACCATTTTCCAAAATTAAATTAAATACAATTTTCCAATGTGAGAGTCCATATTAAATATATTATCCATTGTACATACAAAACATAAAGTGGCCCTAAGAATGTTAACGCCTAATGATGCACATACTTCTAGGTCCCCCTAAATATTATGCAAGATGTACAACCCTTTATCCCCACACTTATGACACTCTTACTCTACTATGGACCTCCAACCACAATCTAACTGCCTCCTTAAGGGAGATTGCATCAAATCCTCTAACATCATTTATATTGCATCAATTCCTCTAACATCACCTATGGGGTAATGCTCTACATACCGAAGCAAAGATCCCAATTCAACTCACCCACCAGTGCTAAGATGTTGACTAGCAAGATTTGAACCTTGGTCTGCAACATGAAAACCATTTGACACAACCCCATTGACAACTCTTACCATTAAATTATTATTTTTAATATTGATGTCATTCAAAATTGAATAAATGGTAAACTAGTACCCCTTCTCTAGGCGAAAAAATGATAGACGTGGAGTTTTTATAATTGATACTGCAAGATTTCTTTGCACCATCTGCCAATAAAATACATGCTCTGAAAATTATTTCAAAAGAAGAAAAGCAACTAGGGTTTCAAATATGTGCATTTCTTGGCTTACAACTATACTATGATTTATAGCACTTGAGTTGCATTTAAATCCACACTTAATGGTAGATAAGAAGTGGATGATATAAATCCAACCTATTATTAAAACATGGCATCATAGTGATCACTGGAATGTGAATGAAACTCTATACACAAGTCTCCCAACATCTAACACACTCACTTGATACAAGATATAAATTTTCACAGAGCATGTGAACTCTTCAAGGTAGGAAATCTTTGAAAAAAGAAAAGAAATTGTTTCTAAAATACCCTGAAAACATGCTATATGACTATGCAATGTAACACTCTTTTAACAAAGAGAAAAAGCAGACATCACTTGCAGCGTTACAAGTTGCATTGATTAATTTAATATTAATTCCACTTTCGTTATTACTTCCAACATTGTAAAAGTTAGTTTTTAAATTATATTATGGGGGTGTAACAAGTCTTCCAACATCTAATGTCAAGAAAACTAAAGCTAAATATTCTAGAACCACGGATTCATTTTATAACATATGAAAATTCAAAAAGAGCTTGACCAGCCCCTTGTGCACTCTAAATAAAACTAAACCAGTTTCCTTCCACGATATTAAACTAAGGATTTCCTAGTCCCATCTCATCAGTACATTACACAAGTTAAATAGGAAAATTGGATCTCATTTCTATGAGCCCATGCAAAGTGGATATATGCCAAATAATGCTTAAAATGATTTAGTTTACTACTGTAGAGGAATTGGTGCTAGAACAAGGAAATTCGATGTCTTTGATGGTATCTAAAGGTATGTGATTTCATAGTTTAATGATTTTATTTTCAAGGTAAGAGTTGTAAGCATTCATTAAACTAAGGCTGATTGCTTACATGGTATGGGGTCACTTCCATGATATTCAAGTTGTGATCTCCCTACTTTGCTAAATAATTATCTTATAAACCCATAGAATTGGACTACTTATTTCAGGATTGGACACCCTAAATGGTTGCTAATTAGATCATTCAGTCTCATTTTATTATCTACCAGGGACGTAAACTTTGAATGACATCTGCAAAGTATATGCTTCAAACTCTCTTGATTCTTATGGCTAATCCTATGAAATTGAAATACATTAAGATTCAGGAAATCTATGCTAACTCAAGAAAATGCGCATACTCTAGGAAAATAGTAATCACTGATAGGAACTGCTCTACCCGCCTATGTTGCAGGAACAGTCTACTAGTTTTGTTACTAGTGGATGCAGGAACTACAAAGTTATACTTTACTTCTTAATAAACATGGAAATGAATTGTACTCTAACAAATTAATTGACTCACCAAGTGGGCCCCCTTGGATGAGTGAATAGAAACACAATCAAGATAAAAGAATTGAACTCAAACTGTGTTGGAGATTTACTTCTAGCAGCTAGTTGATTGTATGTTTGTCATTGATGACAACATATAATATACAGTAGTGTTCTATATGTACTTATCAGAATGATGTTATCAAGCCTTGCATGGTTATATTCATGTTGTATACATGTTTATATTTTTTTCATACATGCAGACTCAGATATGAAGTTTCAGTTGTGTTGTGTAATTCAGTTAACGACAGTTACAGTTTCTGGAGTTTGTCTGTACAGAGCCGACATATTGCATTGGTTCTTGAGTTGTGCCTATCTTCAGGATATGCGTGTGTATATTCAATTTTAGTTACGAGTTGAAGATAGTTATCTAAAGGCGCCAAACGTGTTTCAACAAGATTGCAATGTTAGAGTTATTTTGGTGAGGCCGACTTTGTGAAGCGTCGCGTCTATTCAGTTCATATTGTGTGGTTGTACTTATGCTTGCGTGATTAGTTAAGCTAACAAGGATGTTATGAAGATTTTCCTAACAGGTCCCATCATCTCATACTTTGATAAAGATACTTATAGTAGTTCATTTGTGGAACGCTAAGTGTGAATGAGAAGAGAAGAGACAAAAAATGTACAGAGCAGAATATCAGTTGTGTTTCATTCATCAAGGATCTATGTGAAGAAGAAGTGAAAGATTACAATACATTAGAACTGATCAAGATAGTAGGTCTACTCTACAGTTCATCATCAGATATAGTGCATATTTTTTCTATAGAAGGTTGTAGCCTTCACCATTGAAGCAGTGAGCTTTTGAACAGTGAGTCCTCACCCTTAATAGGGTTATTTGTAAAAGCCTCCTAACAGGGTTAGACCCTTAACCAAGTCACTATACTTATTGCATTATAAAGAATAACTCCTAATAGGGTTGCAAGATATTCTAACAGGGATTATTATAAACAAGTATAGTTCATTATGGGTGTTAATTCCCACCGGGGTTTTTACCATTTGGTTTCCCTGTAACCAAATTGTGGTGTTGTCTATTGTGTTATCTGAATGTTCATTTACTTTATTGTATTATGGAGTTAATAAAAGAAAAGAATTAAATTATCTGATAACTGATTCACCCCCCCCCCCCCTCTCAATTATCCTTTTGGACTNATAACTGATTCCCCCCCCCCCCCCCTCTCAATTATCCTTTTGGACTATTCTAACAAACTATGCATTCTATTCATTCATGGAAAATACACTTGGATAAATAAAACAGTATTACAACTATATTAGCTTCTATTCAAAAATATC
Organism: Thuja plicata; assembly: GCA_018584345.1. Classification (NCBI taxonomy): domain Eukaryota; kingdom Viridiplantae; phylum Streptophyta; class Pinopsida; order Cupressales; family Cupressaceae; genus Thuja; species Thuja plicata. The sequence continues at coordinate 156,519 of MU223918.1, read as the reverse complement.
AAATAACTCGACTAACTCCAAAGAGTTACAATAGTTGTCTTATTTAAAGGAAAACTATAACTACTCCCTAAATCTAAGATCACTCCATTAATGAGGATCATACAGATACATAATGTCTCATAACAGAAATATTAGTCATTGAGAATAAGTCCTCCTAGAATATAGTACATGGTGGGATCTAGATCTGTGCACTGCATTTAACAGAAAACTGCATTGACTTGTTCCTCATGTGAAGATCTTGCAACAATGCCTTAACTTACTTAATCGCTTGCTCGACTTCTTTGACATGATGGTGTATTTGCAGAAACGGTTGGCTTTGACATCTTCAACATCATTATGTTGATCTTAAAACATGCCATGGCTGATCCCTGCAAAATGATTAATGCACACAAAATGTTCTATACATACATATTCTCATCATTTATATTAGGACGTAAGTGTTAATTTCTAATTAATACTTTCACAAGGCACATGGCTATAGGAAGGAAACTACCCACAAACATAGCATAAGAAATAGGATCATTCATTAGCATATAACTACTGCATTATGTCATTTCTATCCATCAGTTTCAAGCAAATATACCATGTTCTTTTATCATCCACTTTCCTACTTATGTCTTTATACATATAAAGTATACATATAAAACCACAATTCTAAGTATCTGTTTTGCAAGTAAACTGTTGAAAAGAAAATAAAAAGCACTTGAAAAGATGGTCATTTAAGAGGCTCATGATTCCCCCCAATTGTCTTATTGCTAGTCCCCAAATATCATAAAGTAGCGGATCCTGGCATGTAGCCTTAAGTCACTGGAAATCTTTTCCCCTGACTCATCAACAATGTAGTTGAAGTACCCATGATTTTACCAGAGTCTTTCCCACCTCTACACTTCTTTAGCCATGTCATGATCTTCTGCACTTTCATTTACTGCTAACAAGGGCTGCAGGAGGATAGGCGGTTGGAACCTTAATGGAATCCAATAATTAAGTAGTGTCCTACCCAACATTATATACCATGGGGCTCGGCAAGTGGCAAGAGCCAGGTTCTATGGAGAATGAGGTTCTCAAACCTTTAGATCATGTGATATCCTTACCCATCTATACCTAAAAGCAGTGATTGTAGCCTCAATATTTTGTGATGAATGTTGATCCCAGTCTGTATATGCCTACTCTCTAATCAGGTAGACCTTGCTGGCTCCATTTGGGTTCATAGTGATTGAGAGCCAATCAAGAAGAGTTCGTCTGGAATGTTGAACTTCAAGCCTCATAATCAAGGGTGTATCTATTTCACTATTTATGTATGGCAAAGCCTGATGTTCCCTGCTTATATTATTCTGCATCCAATACATCACTACTCTTAATTGGACATCTCCCACATACAGTAGTGAATTCTAGTCCCTGTCATCTGGTACAACAAGATTATGTAAATACAATTCACACAACAAATTTTTTATAGACATGGGAGCTGATTGAAATGCATCATAGAATTCATGAGGTGTTGAAATAGAAGGATTCATTCCTTCTACAATCTTGGTTAATTTAAAATTAACAAATTGCTCCTTAATGAACATAGCATAGACTAGAGATGGTGACCTGCATGCCATAGATTCAGGAATTAATTTAGTAATCTACTTAACCCTTCTTTCCAACATTGCAATATGTTATGTTTTCTTTTTTAATTGATGAGCTTGTTCATCAATGGTCCTTTCCAATTTTTCTTTTTTCTAACTTCAATTGTACCCTTTCCCATACAAAATTATGATAGAAGCTCAACCCTACAGCTAAGGATATAGATAGGTCTGGTGTTGGTATGGGTTTCTGATTAAGAATATCAATCCATCTTGGTGCAAGATGAGGGGTTTTTTTTAATTACTTCTTCCTGAGTGGAAGTCTCCCCTTTGCATATGACAAGAGTTTTTATTGCATTATCCTCTTGATAGAATTCAACTGCTTTAGCTAGTGTGTCTAACCCATCCTTATTTATTTTCTCTAACACCTTTTCAACAATATCCTCATTAATTATAGGGAATTCATCACTAGGTAAGTTTTCTAAATTATCAACATTATCTTTCCCAATAGAGTCATCGACAAATTCCTATGCCTCCTTAGAATCTCTATCATTATCTATGAGGATATAATCAATATTAGGGTCAGTTGTTGCTTCAAAATTAGTGTTGTGGGAAATGGTATCACTATCTATAATTTTCTGAACCATTGCCTCAGAAGAGGACTTCTCTATAGACTCAGAGGATTCTACATTCACAAATTGAATAGGAGACTTGCCATCCCTGCTGATGTTGGTAGAAATCCTTGCACTCTTTCTAGCAGGGGTTTGGAAAGAGCATGTAGGATCCTTGTGTTTCCTCTAGCTGGAGGACACCTCCTCCATAGCTGCTATAGGAGGTTCTTCTGGCGTCACTTCCTCATAAGAGGGAAAGGTTTCATTAGTTGTGTTACTAACATTATCACTGTGTGACTGCTATTCTGGAATTACTTCCTCTGATTCTAGGGTTTTACCCTTGCCTTTCTTGGAAGTAGACCTGGTTTTCACAGAAGGTGGGGTGTCATGAATGACATTGGCCTCCTTGCTTTTACCTCTCTTCCCATTGGAAATAGGAGTACTAATATTACAAGCTCTTTTCCTAGATGGGTTAGGGTTAGAGGAAGAGGCTTCAGGAATGACTTATGCTCTTTGAAATACTTTTCAAATCCCCGTTGCTATGTTAACCCTTCTTCGTATACCTTGGCCTCTAGGCTGACCATTATAGGCACTACTTCAGCCATTAATAAGAATTCATCCCAAGTTCCTATCAATTTCTTAGTTAATTCTCTTTCCACAATTAATTTGATTAAACAATGATGGGAAACAGACTGATCTTTTTCTGATTGAACTAGAGAAGCTTTCTTTTTCACATGTCAAATAAAAAGCTAGGTAAATTTACCAATTTGTTGTCATGGAAGAGGGTGCTCAAGATCTTGAAATGTAGCTTGTGGAGATATTTGTAATGGCCTTCACAAGTAAATTATTGTATGATAAATGTAGTTGGCTACATGTAATCCACGGGCAATGATATCCTTGAGGTGCCCTACTTCTTGTCAATGTCTAACCGTAGATCACCATGCAAGGTGAACTATGCCCTAGCTGAGCATAAATCAATGTCTTTAGACCATTTATCTCCTTCCTGCAGAAATCTTGTTACTTCCGCCATAATGTCCTCTGTGAACTTAATTCCTAACCCTTTCACCACTGTGAACCCATTATGCAGAGTGATTAGAAATTACAGAGCAATTTCTTTGTCAAAACTATTAAGGCTAAGACAATAATCCAACCACCCTTTCCTTCAAAACATTTCACAGTTGGATGGGTCTCCAAGTAAAACTCTATGATCTGTCAGCTCATGCCTCTGAAGATCACCTCCTATTTCTATTAACAGAAAAATTTGTAGAAGCTCTACAAAAGCTAAAAATGGAAAATGCTCAAACTCAAAGTGTTGCAGATGAGAAAAATAGAGTACAAAATAACATTTACTTCCAAGAAATTAAAAGCATTTCTATGAATGATATTTCATAATAAATTCGCATGTGTTAAGGCCTTCCACCCTAAATACATCACGAAAATATCATCATTAATTGAAATTCAACTTTTAAAATCTTTTAATTACTTTCAAATCATGATGATGCAATCACCAGATGACAGATGGTCTCACACATGATGACAATCATCTTGAAAAGACAAGAAATAAATTTCATCCTTTACATGCTAATGTTTAGATTTGAAAACAAATATTAAATAATCCCTCCCCCAACTAAGTTTAAGGCATGAGTCCCACTAGGAAATTACGTGCAAGAGTAAAAAACTAAAAGAACACTTAAGCCTAATAAAAATGAATAAAATAATATACGAACAAAGGTATGTGTCACTAACCTGTGAAGCACTACAGTAAAAGTAATCTGATATGTGACATGCACTGATGGAGTGATGAAATAGTATGGAAAAAATGGTAGAGAGAGGAGGTGAGGTGAATTTTACTATGGAGAAATTATTTCATAGGAAGTGAAATGTTTATTATGGAATTGATGATAGAAATCAAGGATTAGTGGAAACCTGGGTGGATGACCCAGATGCTTTTGCTGTAGGAGTGATGCTATCATCGTTCTACTAGAACTACTGCAAGAAGTCTTCACAACTCACGGGCTTGTGATAGATCTTGAGGCGATGCCCATTGACAAGCAATTTGAATCGCATAGGATCAATGGTAGACAACTGAACTGCTCCATTGGAAAAAACAAAAACTATTTCATAAGGTCCTAGCCACCGGGTCTAAAATTTTCTTGGCATATGCTAGTAGCATGAGTCATAGAGCAGGGCCCAATCACCAACAAAAAAATTCTTATCCTTGATGAATTTTTCATGCCACTTCTTTCGCTACCTCTGAATCAATTAGGTATTGTGAAGTGCAGACTTCTGATACTCATCTAGTCCATTAAGATGCAGGAGCCTGTCTTCTTGTGCCCTCTCAAGGTTAATGTCTAATTCCAATGTCATCCTGAGAGTCTTGTGCTGAAAATCAATAGGCATAGATGCATATTTTCCATAAATCAGTTCAAAAGGAGTAAAATCAGTTGTTGTTTACCAAGTTGTTTTGTAAGCCCAAATGACTTCATGAAGGCGGGTAGCCCAGTCCTTCTTGTGAACAAAAAATATTTTAATTAGGATTTCTTCAATATCCCTATTTGTTATCTATACCTGCCCATTGGCATGAGGATGGTATGGTGAAGATTTACCATGCGTCATTGTGTATTCATGCATCAACTCAACAATAAGATAGAAGTAAATTGTGCACCTTGATCTGTTGCTATCTCACGAGGTACACCAAACTTGGTAAAGATATATTCATATAGAAATTATGCTACCTTATGATCTCTAGCATGCTACATTTCTTTGGCTTCTACCCATTTTTCTGCATAGTCAGTGCACACTAAGATATATGACTTGCCATGAGAAGATGGCTCGATAGGTCCAACAAAATTGATGCCCCATTTGTCAAATGATGTCACCACCACCTGAGGCTGCAAGAGAATTTCATCTGACTTGGTTGTTGTCCTCTTTCCTACAAAATGTCCACCACATGGCTCATCATAACAAGCCTGAAGGATGTCATAAGTCTCATCTTTGTGAACACATCTTCTGGTGACCTGATCAGGACCTGTGTAGGAAATAAATCCTGAGATCCATGAAAATTTGTAGCTTTTCTCAACCAGAAGTCTACGCTCTCTAGGTGAGAAATGAGGTGGTGTCCTTCCTGTAGTAAGGTAGTTGGTGATGTCAACATATCATAGATTGTAAGTATTAATAGAGAATAGGTGCTCATCAGGGAAGCTATCATCAATTACTGCAAGATCATCTGGAACTTGTAATCTAGATAAGAAATCAACCACCACATTAGCTTTACTTGGTTTATCAATGATTGTCACATCAAACTCCTGCATGAGGAGTAATCATCTTGCTAACCTACCAGAGATGGAAGGATTGTTCATCAAGTATTTGATTGCTGAATGATCAATGTATACAAATAATTCATAACCAATAATGTAATGTCTGAATTTATTAAGTGCATAGATTACTGCTAGCAATTCCTTTTCAATAACAATATAGTTTAGTTCAACACCTTGTAGGTTTTTACTAATCTAATAAATAACATGCTTAACTATACCTTCCTTTTGTCCTATCACCACTCCAATGGCATAGTCAGATGCATCAGTGTGAATATGAAAGGGCAGCTTCCAGTCAGGTCCTCTAAGGATAGGTGTCTTTGTCAGAACATCTTTTAGCTGTTGAAATGACAGTTCACAGTCAACTGTCCATTCAAGCTCAGCTTCTTTCTTCAATAGGGTGTACAATGGGGCTGCAAGTTGGCTAAAGTCCTTAATGAATCTCCTGTAGTAACTAGCATGACCAAGAAAACTCCTGACATCATTTTTCTTTAATGGAGTTGGAAGTGTAGTGAGGACTACAATCTTTGCAAGGTCAACCTGAATGCCGAAGGATGAAAGGTAATGTCCTAAAAAAACTCCCTCTTCCATCACCATGTAACACTTCTCACTGTTAAGGGAGAGGTTATATTCCTGACATATTTTAAGAACTTTCTCCAATTTAGCATGAGCCTCCTCAAATGTAGTTCCATATGCAGTGAAGTCATCCATGTATATTTCAACACAGTCAGCAGAAATGTCAGAGAAAATACTGATTACCGCCCGCTAAAAAGTAGCAGGTGCATTACACAATCCAAATGGCAAGACAACATAAGCAAATGTTCCCCATTGATAGATGAATGTTGTCATATCCTGATCTTTAGATGATATCTGGATTTGGTTGTATCCATTCAAGTCATCTAAAAATGAGAAATACTTTTTACTAGCAAGGTTGTCAAGTACTTGGTCAATGAAAAGTAATGGAAAGTGATCCTTTTTAGTGGATTTGTTAAGCTCCCTATATTCCACACAAAATCTCCATTTCCCCTCTTTTTTGGAACAATTACTAAAGGAGAAACCCACTGGCTATCAGAAATAGGATATATAAAGCCAGTTTTAAGGAGTTTTTGTAACTCAGTCTTCACTATATCTCTTAGAGTGGGGTTAATTATTCTATGGGCTTGTCTAATTGGTCTGGACTCAAGACTGATGTAAATCCTATGGCTAGAAAGGATTTGGTCCAACCCCTTCATATCGGTATAGTCCCATGCAAAGGCTTCCTGACTTTCCTTCAAAAGTTGGGTAAGACTAGCCATCTAAGATATGGTGAGGTCCTTATTGACTTTCAAATCTTTGCCTAAGGCAATTTCTACCCTTTTTACTTTATCCAACATCATAATTTATGCAAATGAGGGTGACTTTATCTCATGTGGTAACAAGGTATGAAGGTAATCAGGTGCTTTAGGAAACTTAGGTGAGGTCTTCTTGGGCAGTATGGTTTGGAGGGAACAATTAGGGACATGACAAGAGGATGCATCACAACCATACTAATTGATGAGAATTTCCACTAGTATGTCATCTTCCTCTTGTGATACCATAGATGGATCTCTTCCAATAACCATGATTTGTTGCACAAAATTTGCTTCAAGGGTAGAATCACCTAGATCAGGGCAGATAACTTGGTCAAGTTCAGCTTGGGGTTTGGCTGGAGAATATAGAGTCAGTTTCTTGGTTTGGATCCCATAAGATATTGTCATTTTTCCTAAGCAACATGCAATGCAAGCATCTGTTGTGGCTAGCCAAGGTCTTCCTAAGATTAATGGATATCCTCATAGTGTGTCTTTGGGGGATAGGATTATTAAATCTGAGGGGTAATCCAAGGAATCAAGTGTTACAACGATGTCCTCTACCATGCCATCTGGCTTAACTATAGAATTATCAGCTAACTGGAGTATTGTAGGTGTTTTCCTTAAACCAACACTGCAAGTCTCAACAAAAATTCTTGATGAAGGGTGCTCCTCTTAATGCCACAAACACATAACAGAAACAAAGAAGCAACAACAATTTGCAAGAACATAAAATGGCTTCTTATTATCTCCACAAATGTGGAATTACAAACTTTCAGAATTACAATATGCAAAGCCACATGGGCATTCCCCTTACAATATTATGTAGGACAAAGCCTTGAATTATTACCCAGATCTACCTA